>JAJGRX010001069.1:600000-995866 GCA_025461125.1 Carex kokanica | reverse complement strand
GATTGCTAAGCTCAAAATGTTTTTTTCATGGCCATGGAACAAACGATTCGGTTGTCCAATTTCCAAAGTTCAAACAATAAATCCAAACTGATAGATGTTCAATCTATATTAAAATGTGCTTGTATACCAAATTTTACATTTTTTGGAATTTTTTTTACTATTTATTAAGCTAGTTTGGAAACCGCTGTTTTTCCATACTGCAGAAATTTAATAAAAACAACGATTTTCAAACCAGCTTAATAAAAAGTAAAAAAATTCCAAAAATGTAAAATTTGGTCTCCAAGCACATTTTAGTATAGATTGAACATCTAACGGTTTGGATTTATTGTTTGAACTTTGGAAATTGGAGAACCGAATCGTTTGTTCTATGGCCATGGAAAAAACGTTTTGAGCTTAGCCAATCTATATATATATATATTAGAACTAGGGTGTTCCTAAGCTCACCAAGCCTCTCGTGAACTCGACTCTAAAACCTACCGAATTGACTTCAAACGACATTTCCACACCGTTAGATGTTCAATCTATATTAAAATGTGCTTGGAGACCAAATTTTACATTTTTTGGAATGTTTTTACTATTTATAAGCCGGTTTGAAAACCGCTGTTTTCCAATGGTACATAATTTTAATAAAAACAACGGTTTTCAAACCGGCTTAATAAATAGTAAAAAAATTCCAAAAAATGTAAAATTTGGTCTCCAAGCACATTTTAATATAGATTGAACATTTAACAATTTGGAAATGTCATTTGATGTTAATTTGATAGGTTTTAGAGTTGAGTTCACGAGAGGCTTGGTGAGCTTAGGAACACCCTAGTTCTACTCTATATATATATATAGAGGAGGGTTCCAATGCCTCATCTCCTCATACCTCATCCATACCTCATGTTATATATCTCCATTTTCAAAGTCTAAACTATCGATCTGACCGTTCAACATGATATTCATACTAAAATATGCTTGGGGATGAAATTTTATAATTTTGCAATTTTTTTACTATTTTTTAAGATAGGTACAAAATCACTGTTTTTTGAATGGTCCAGATACAGTGATTTTGTACCTATCTTAAAAAATAGTAAAAAAATTGCAAAAATTATAAAATTTCATCCCCAAGCATATTTTAGTATGAATATCATGTTGAACGGTCAGATCGATAGTTTAGACTTTGAAATGGAGATATATAACATGAGGTATGGATGAGGTATGAGGAGATGAGGCATTGGAACCCTACTCTATATATATATATATATATATATATATATATATATATATTTATGAGTAGAACTAGGGTGTTCCTAAGTTCACCAAGTCCCTTTGTGAACTCAACTCTAAAACGTATCAGATTGGCTTCAAACAACGAATCCAAACTATTGAAATTCTTCTACCTTACGGGTGATGCGTCTACATATGAAAATTTTAAAATTTAAAATTAGTTTTGTATAGAGTCAAGTGGTCAAAAGGCCGTCCAAAAAATGAATGCATTAAAATTAATTTATAAACCTTATAATTTTGACCACTTGACTTTATAATAAATCAATTCGAAAGTTTAAAATTTTCACATGTAGACACATCACCCGTAAGGTAGAAGGATTTCAACGGTTTGGATTCATGGAAAGCCAATCCGATAGGTTTTAGAGTTGAGTTCACAAAGGGCCTTGGTGAACTTAGAAACACCCTAGTTCTACTCTATATATATATATATATAGAGTCCGACTAGGCTACTCCATGGAGTAAAACGACTTGGTACTCCACGTCATATCTTCATTTTCAAAGTTCAAATAGTCGATTCGAACCTTCCAACATGTTCTCCATATTGAAATGTGCTTGGAGACCAAATTTTACATTTTTTGGAATTTTTTTACTATTTATTAAGACACTTTGAAAATCTGAAAATCCTTATGAACAGTAAAAAAACAGTAAAAATTTCTGGACCGCCGGATCAGTGATTTTCAAAGTGGCTTAATAAATAGTAAAAAAATTCCAAAAAATGTAAAGTTTGGTCTCCAAGCACATATCAATATGGAGAACAACTTGAGCGGTTCGGATCAGTAGTTTGGATTTTCAAAATGAAAATAATGAGGCGTGGAGCACCAAGTCGTTTTACACCATGGCTTAGCTAAGCCCAGCACTATATATATATATATATAATTTTGCTATTGTACTTCGCAAAGTAAAACCAATATTTTACTTCATGCTCATATTTCCATTTTCAAAATCCAAAACGTCGATCCGACCGTTCAAGTTGTTCTCCATATTGAAATGTGCTTGGAGACCAAATTTTACATTTTTTGGAATTTTTTTACTATTTATTAAGCCACTTTGAAAATCGCTGATCCATTGGTCCATAATTTTTTACTGTTTTTTACTATTCACAATGGATCAGCGATTTTCAAAGTGACTTAATAAATAGTAAAAAATTCCAAAAAATGTAAAATTTGGTCTCCAAGCACATTTCAATATGGAGAACAACTTGAACGATCCGGATCGACGATTTGGATTTTGGAAATGGGAGTATGAGCGTGAAGTAAAACTTCGTTTTACTTCGCGAAGTACAATAGCCCTACTCTATATATATATATATATAGAGAATGGCTAAGCTCAAAACGTTTGTTCCTGGGCTCAGGAACAAACGGGTCGGTTCTCCAATTTCCGAAGTTCAAACAACAAATCCAAACCGTTAGATGTTCAATCTATATTAAAATGTGCTTGGAGACCAAATTTTACATTTTTTGGAATTTTTTTACTATTTATTAAGCTGGTTTGAAAATTGCTGTTTTTCTTAAAATTCTGCGCCATTAGAAAACAGCGATTTTCAAACCAGCTTAATAAATAGTAAAAAAATTCCAAAAAATGTAAAATTTGGTCTCCAAGCACATTTTAATATAGATTGAACATCTAATGGTTTGGATTTGTTGTTTGAACTTTGGAAATTGGAGAACCGACCCGTTTGTTCCTGAGCCCAGGAACAAACGTTTTGAGCTTAGCCATTCTCTCTATATATATATATATATATATATATATATATAGTGCTGGGCTTAGCTAAGCCATGGTGTAAAACGACTTGGTGCTCCACGCCTCATTATTTCCATTTTGAAAATCCAAACGACCGATCCGAACCGCTCAAGTTGTTCTCCATATTGATATGTGCTTGGAGACCAAATTTTACATTTTTTGGAATTTTTTTACTATTTATTAAGCCACTTTGAAAATCACTGATCCGGCGGTCCAGAAATTTTTACTGTTTTTTACTGTTCATAAGGATTTTTAGATTTTCAAAGTGGCTTAATAAATAGTAAAAAAATTCCAAAAAATGTAAAATTTGGTCTCCAAGCACATTTCAATATGGAGAACATGTTGGAAGGTTCGAATCGACTATTTGAACTTTGAAAATAAAGATATGGCGTGGAGTACCAAGTCATTTTACTCCATGGAGTAGGCTAGTCGGACTCTATATATATATATATATATATATAGAGAGAGTGGCTAATATCAAAACGTTTGTTCCTGGGATCTGGAGCAATCAAGTTTTAAACCGTCTGATCTGTTTTTAGATTTGTGCAGATTAGATCTGATCGGAACTGAAAACTGTCGCTGAATTTGAAATATTACTTCTCCATTCACTGGATCCGTCCAGTTTCATAAAACCCAAACCCCATAGCGCTCTCTCTCTCTCACACACGTTTCTTCTCCAACCCTAGATTGCATCTTACGCGTTTCTCGCCCCCCCCCCCACACCGAAATTGCAAATTGCCTAGAAGCTTAGACCAGCGACTCTCTTTCTCTCTCCTTCTCCTTCTCGACGCCAACCTCTCTCCTCTCTCTCTCATGCTACCTCAAACCAGTAGCTGACGGCGACCCCTTGTTCTCAGACCAATCGCTCGCACCTGAAATTGGTAAGCTCTCTCTCCTTCTACTTTGTTCTCTCTACCTAGTGTGCTGAAAGTTTGTTCAAATTGGTTTGCTTAAATTTCATAGCAAACAATTTTCTTAAATTGATTTGCTGAGTAGCGAAATGAGTGTTGTTTATTACTACATTAATTTGTAGGAAAAATGAAGGTCACAGTTGGATCTGTCCTGGTAACTTTCGATCTTTATATTTGGAGAACAAGTTGCTGCTCAGAAAATGCAATTAACTTTTTTTTTTTCAGAATTTTTTTGTGCTTTCTCTAAGAGGAGCATACAAGGGTTCAAGATGCTGACAACTTCAAGCCATGATGCTAATTTTAAATTAGTTTGTCTCAAAGTATGAGATAAGCAAGGGAAAAAACAAACAAATTGGTGAAGAGTCTTTTCTGGTTCTGCTGTAATTAGAACTTTTGTAATGTGTTATTTTGTCATGTTGTACATAATGAATGTTGCTAGATGTTTGTAATGCCAAAAATTGTTACAAAATAGGATTTTAATCTTGTATGAAATGTTGTTATGGACATGTTGTGATGTGTTCTTTATTTGAATGTCAAGCAAGTAAAAGCACACTAGTTGTGAACATGTTGTGTCTGTATTTTATTCTCTTTTTTATTATCTCTCTTTGATATCAGAAAGGTCATAAAGAATATAGAAAGTACTATAAATAATGAAATGGAAATGAGTTTAAAATATCATTCAAGATATTCATCCAAGATCAGTTGTGTAGAGTTTTGTAGAGTGTCTTTAAGCCAAAATTTATTTGAACTATCCTTTTTCTTTTTGCATTTTGTAAGTTGTGTATAGATGTGTATGCTTAAAACATCATTTTCAGAAGTTAAAACATTATGCTTTAAACAAAATTCCAAGATTAGTTATTTTTCTTATTTGAATCACATCCATTTTCAACAAGTTAAAACAATATGCTCAAAATAGCATGTTAAAAAGTTACAAAACAATATGCTTAGAAGTTACAAAACAATTAAGGACTTCATCTTTGGATTCATCTTCAAGTTAATCTTTTTTTTTTTTAAAAGGTTGGCAAAGGTTGCCACACACACTTTATTGAAAAAATAATAGTCTTATAATCCTTACACCATTCATGAACCTCTAAATCTAAGTTCTCACTATCTAAACAAAAATTAGCAGACCAATTCATCTTCTCCTTGAACACCTTATTCAAATCCTGCCGTACCAGTTGCATACCAGCAACATACCAGTAGCTTACCAGTAAGGTTAAAACTAGAATATTCATCCATACTTGTGCCACATACAACCTTCTGTGATAATTATTGTGCCAGTACCGCTGGTACCATCCGGCTAAGTCTCGCAACTTCAACCATCCAGAGAAAGAAATAATTAGCAACAGATGTAATCAAGAAGAAAAAAAAATGAAATAAAGTAATAATAATGGCATTAAGGCAATTAAATTAAAATTACGTATTTTATGTTGCCTACTGAAGAAAAAATATTGCATATGCGAGCAAAGTGCAGTTTTGAGACTAGGTTCGTAACATACTTGCCAATTGATAAATTAAGTCCAAATAATAATGCTAGTAAGGTAATTAAATCAAAATTAGGTTCTTAACATACTTGCCAGTTGCCAGATTGAAATTAAGTTACAATTACACTACTAAAGCTCGACAGATTGAAATTAAGTTACACAGTGATGTTACTTTTTATACGGCTACAAATTTACAAGCAAAATTAGAAGAAACTCTAGAATGTTCAAAAATGGTTTCCAATTCAATTAACAAGCAAAACCAATTTTGAGAAAATGAGACAGAAGGGAAACCACTGGATACAAAAGGGGGAGGCGAGATGGCAGGGTAGTGGAGTGAGAATTTTTCAGAGATACGAGAGTGGAGGTAGGGTAGTGGAGAGAGAGGAGAGGAGAGGGAGGAGTTTCTGGTGGAGCGGCGGTGCAGTGCGCGCCAAGAGAGGAGAGGAGCAGTAAGATGCAATCTAGGGTTGGAGAAGAAACGCGTGTGAGAGAGAGAGAGAGAGAGCTATGGGGGTTTCGGTTTTACGTAGCTGGACGGATCCAGTGAATGGAGAAGTAATATTTCAAATTCAGCGACAGTTTTCAGTTCCGATCAGATCTAATCTGCACAAATCTAAAAACAGATCAGACGGTTTAAAACTCGATTGCTCCAGACCCCAGGAACAAACGTTTTGATATTAGCCACTCTCTCTATATATATATATATATATATATATATATATATATATATATATATATATATATATATATATATTTCGGTTTGGATCTTTGGATAGTAACATTAGTCCCACAATGAGAAGTTATTTAAAGTGTAGCTCTTTATATATTGAATATGCCACATGTTTGTTTTTGAGGAATAAGAGAGAGAGAAGATGGGACCCACCCACGTGGAAGAAGAAAGTGGGAGTTGGGAAAAAAATTATTCACTTGGAGATCTTTTTTTTTTCCCATGAATTCGGCTGTTGGTGAGAATAAAGTTGAGAATAAATTGGAATAAAGTTGGGAATAAATTGGGAATAAATTGGGAAATTACTGGGCCTCCGAATGGCTCTACGAAAACAGCCCCCATTGAGTATGAATTCCTACGTAAAACCATACATCTGAGCTTGTTCCATTATTCTTTTTCCTTGAAGTCTTTTTTTTCCTTTTCCTTTAAGTCTTTTTTCTTCTTTTTTTCATGGATGGTCCTGTCTGATCGATGCACTTGCAAAAGTGTTTTTTCAAGTCTGTTTCTTTTTCTTTAAGCCTGCATACATAGGCTACAACATGTTCAACATATCCATCCATGAACAGGGTCCATGACGCCTCACATGATGAACCAAGCAATTTCTCATGATAGAGCTTCAGTGTACAATTAACCAATGACTTTCATTCTTTCTTGCTACATCGGATTCACCAATTACTTTCATTCTTTCTTGTTAAAACCCTCCTAAAGATAGAATCTCTCTTTCTTCAGAAACTCAGTACACTGCCTGATACGTCCTATCTCGGGAGATGAGGCCGTATGGGGAATTGGGCTGAGTAAGATTCGTCCTGCCAAAAGATGGCAGGCCGAGGTGTGAAAGGAGTTGTGAACTCGGGGTGGATTGTGAGAGATTCTGACTCTATCCTGTATGATCTCTCTTGTGGTTGGAAAAAGTGTCCCCGCTTCATGGGAATCACTGCCTTATATAGTCCGTCCATAACTGCTATCTCGGGCAGTTATGGAGGACGTGGGTAGTTATGTCAGCCGTTACTGGGATGGGAGGCATTAAGTTAGCCGTTTCCACTATCATCCCGCATGTCGGTTAACATGAACCCCATTTAAGGCATATTGGGGCCGCTGTATTGGGCCCCGACTTGGTGGATCTTTGGGCCTTTCATATGACTTCGGGTTGGCCTCTTAGAGAGGTCCGAATCCCAGTCGTTTATGGCCCAGTTTAAATTAGGTAAAAGGGCCTGTGGAACATGGCCCTATCATTAGCCCCCTAAGTCGAAATGCATCAGCGAGATGCTTTCGACTTGAGGGTGAATAACTCGTGAAAGCACATTTATTTAAGTTATTAATATCCGTGATGTAACATCTTCGGTTGTGAGATGTGATTGTGATATCGTGTGATGTACGACATCGATGTTTAAAAATATGCCAAATATATAAATGAACCATTCTTTTAATTAATAAAGATCCATTACAACTCGAGCTAAACTAAGGATTCAAGCGAAAATAAAGGTTACAACGCGAGTTAAACTAAGAATTCATTCAAAAATAAAGGCGAGTCTACTTAGCCTATAACTATTATTCTCACAAGTAATTTAATGAAATCCTGGAGGTGAAGGGATGAAGTCCATCATCTCATTATCAGGATCTTCAAAATGGTCATCTTCCCAAATCTGATCCGGAGTAGCTGTGGCCAGTGTGGGTGCATTGGGATGTCGGTTTTGGCAAGTTTGACATCTGAAGAATCGACGTCGGGGGTCCGACCTATCATGAATCAGAAAATGAGAGGGATGCCACCATGTGCGACAACCCCGACATTTGACCATGTCTTCTTTTGGGGCAGATTTCCCACATGCCAAGCAATCACGAAGAGGTCCGAGGAATTCGACGATGTTAAATTCGTCGCCCACCTCCCTGAATACCGCCAGCTTGTAATTTAAAAGGTCTCGGATGGTGACGGACTCGTTATCCAGCATCCAATCCAAGTCATTGGGAAAGTCTTGGATCAAGTCCTCCCTCTCCTTGGTTGTAAGTACACGTCGCTGGGGACCTCGGCTGGAGCTGGATGAACCAACAGGGCGAGATGGGATAATTCGACGCTCAATAGCTCGACGTTGCCTTGCACGTTCCGCTAGGAACTCTAAAGCATGTCGGTTAACAGACATGATAGATGCGAGGTGGAAATGTTTTTTCTAAGAAGCCAAAGCAAAAGGGAAAGTATGTAGGGAAATTATATCCCCCTCTCTGGAAGGAATACCTTATTTATAGTCGTTCAACCGCCATCTGCCCAACTGTATACCATTAAATAGGCAGGTTTTTAAAATAGGCAGGTTTTAAAATAGGCAGGTTTTAAAATAGGCAAGTTTTAAACCGCCATCTCCTTTTTTTTTTTCTTTTTTGTTTTGTTTTTATTATTATTTTTTTTAAGACGGAGGTCGGGATGGAACTCGACATAATCAAGACAAGAAATGAAACAGTTGAAGAAATTTCATTAATATCGCAAAATCATACAATATAAGATTGAAACTAAATACGACATGCGACATGCTATGTCTAACTAAAACTATTCCTGACGGCAACGCTTGTTCTGGCGTGCTTGAACAAGGCATTGCTTGCAAGTGAAAGATGTGAAGCGAGGGTCATGATGATTCCGAGGTGAACGTCGAGCCGAACACCCGGGATGAAAAGCTTCTTCGCAGTCGTCACAATGAAACATTTGCGGAGAGTACCCCCTCAACTTACAAATGGCACATCGGTCCCAAGCTAGTGGGTCGCCTTCTTCGTTTGATTTGTTGATGGCGACCTCGGGGCATGGATGTGGAGGGAGTGGTGGAGGTGACGGAATATCACCTTTCTGACTGGTAACCTCATCCTTCACTTGATCCGTCATCTCGTGATAGCGCGAGGTAGAAAGAAAAAAGTATGGTTGATGGATCGTTAAAGGGAGACGGAGGAAGTTTATATAGTATATCGGCATTAAATGCCTGACGCCTCGTCTTCCGTTAACCCGCCGTCAGCCATCAAATCACCCATCAAATCAGTCAGGGAAACGAGGTGATGGCGCAATCCTTGCTGGACACGTGGCACGCGTTAACTCGGTGAGAGCTCGCGACCGGTGAATGAGCGCGGGAATCGAGGCGTCGCCATGATGAAAAGGGACAACGCGACGTTTCGTGGCGTCGTTTCGAAAACTACGCAAGTATTGAGCGGGAAAAAAGGAAACCTCTATATATTTCGGCCCCCCCCCCATTTATGCAGTATCGTTTACTTACCATTTGATATCGGAGCGAAAGAGCAAAAACAATCTCGGAATTCAGGAGCTGCCAATCGCGAAGTGGACGTCGGACGAAAGTCGAGCATTTCAACCTCCAAAAAGGTAAGCCTTTATCACCTCGGTAACTGGCCTTGAATTGGCACATCCAGCATGTTGTAATGTTATTGGCCGAAGTTAGGGAGTAAAGTAATGAATAACATAAGTATGGTAATGTTATAGGAGTCTATTTGCCTACCATAACTGTGACATCTAATGTGCATCAGTAACATAAATGCTTTTAGAAACTGATATTGTAATAGTAAGGTCGGTGACTTAAGCCAATCCTGTTTATTCGTAAATTTAGAAATGGCCGAAGAACACGGTGGATCTCGGGACCAATCCCCCCATACCTATGAGGCGATGTCCCCACTATCCTTTTCACCCCCCCCCCGCCCTGGTAGGGGCAAGAGTTTATATGGGATGACTCCCGTACATTCTGACGCAATGTCGGGAGATAATGAAGAGGAGGAATATATTGAAGGAGAGGAGCGCGGAAGTCCATCTCGGGGTGAACTAGTTGACACCCCCGTGGGAACATCACAAGGGCCTTCGAAACCCAAAAACCAAAAGGCCAAGAAAATAATAGTTCCCCGAGATGGCCACGCAAATGATACTAACTTCCCGACATCTGCTGGTATTTCACCCAAGCTGGTTGTCCAGTGTGAAGCGTATTGTAATTTCTTCTACGACGAACTTGTGCTGGAGGCCAGCAGAGAAGAGTATTCTCGAGAGGTAGTTCGGATGGTAGCTCCGGGTCCAAATGACCGAGCTCACGACTCAGAGCGCGGCATGTGCATATATTGGAAAATGCCAAAGTGCGGGTTCAAGATAAGGTTGTCCAAATTCGCACGCGAGATGTTGCGACATCTCGAAGTGGCTCCTGCACAGTTGACCGCACCCGCGTGGTGTTACATCATGAGCTTCAAATATGTATTCGACTACTTGCCCGAGTTAAAGAAATATTTCCCGAGTGTCGGGTTATTCTTCCATTACTTCACCGTGTTATATAACAGTGAAAGTTATCTCGCGATACGGAAGCGCCCTAATGTTTTGGCGCTTTTTGAGCAACTGTCCAAAGCGGACGAGTGGAACCACGGGTGGGTATATCTCGAGAACCCGGAGGAACTGAAATGTTTTTCGAAGGTACAAAAGGAATGGCGCCGTCTAGAAAAGAAAAAATTGATGCCGACCTCACCTGATCCCCTGACTTCAGCTGATTTAGAGGCTAAAGAAATTCTTGATTGTTATTTCACAAGTTAGTGTTTTTTGCTTTTAATTTACACCGGTATACCTGTGCATCATATTTATTTATCTAACTTGTAATAACATGAATAATGTACTAACTTTCGCATGCCCTCAATGTCGCAGGTCACGGTTATATGGCATTGCCTTGGAAGGCCGCTAGTTCCTTTCCACTCGTAGCTAACCCGGAGGGCGGGGTTGTTCAGAAGAAAGGGGTTAAGAACCCATCCAAGCCGAAGGCGGCTATAGTTCAAAAAACACCGAAGTCGGCCTCTACCCCGGTAACTCGTCAGCCGAGATCGACACATACCGGGAAAAGTATCAAGGACAACACCTCCGGTTCTTCTAAACTCGGGGGGTCTCAGAAGAGGAAGGAAGGAGCTGTAGACGCTCCTCGTTTGACAAGGGAGCAAAAGGGAAAGGGTACGGCTTCTGGGCATCCCGAGGCCAAAAAGCAAAAAATTCAATCCGAAATTGTTTCGGGTAGACCACGAGAGGTTGAAGAGGAACCTTCCCAAGCCCAAGTCAACGCTGCTCAAGGGGAACTAGACAAAATAATTGACGACGCAGCCGCCAACGTGTGGGACCCCTCAGAGGAACATAGGGAGTACCTGAAGTCGCGAGTGTCGGACCAAGGGCAACAAACAGGTTTTGTGTGGGGTACAAATATTTCTCGGGGTTTCCCGGACAGTATTTTGGCCTATCTCCCCGGATATTCTCTTATGCAGGACGAGGTAGACCATCCCGAGGTTCATGCTGCCTTTTCTCGGGAAACCTTCAGGTTAACCACCACTCAGCACCAAAGGAAATGGGCTGAGGAGCACCCCGATCAAGTTATTGGTCATGTATCGAGCTTACTGCATGATGCCGGGGTGTACTTCGGGTTTCTGAAGGACTCACTAGACAAACGGGATTCCCTCGTCATTCGTACTGACCAAGAGGCGTTGAACAGGGCTATCCTCGAGAGGAACTATTTTTTGCAAATGGCCTCAAAAAAGGATAAGGAAATGAGAATAGCGCATGGCCAAGCTGCTGTGTTTAAGGCCAAACTCGAGTTTGCAACGCATGTGGGCGTGCAAGCTGATGCCAATCGTAAGGAGGCAGAGGAGAAATTGCAGCATCAGAAACGCAAAGCCGAGGACTACAAGGGCAAGTCAGCACGTCTTAAGACCGACCTCGAGGCCCGAACTAAAGAGTTGGAGGATGTGAAGGCAGAGAATGCCCGACTTCGGGCCGAGATGCATGAGTTGCCAAAGACAACACTGAGCAAATTTCTGGGCAGCAGGGCTTTCACTCAAGCTGTCCCTTATGCATGTGTTGACATGATGACAGCAACTGTCCATGGCTATCTGAATGCATTAGCAGGCCATTACCCGTTTAGACCAGAGCAGGTAGGGTTTACCGAGGTGGACCACGAAAAGATTAGGATAAAAAATCTTTCGGGTTACCGCTGGGATGAAGAAAATGATTTATTATTGAGCCCGGATGGTACGCCGATGAATGGAGAACTTGTGCTTGCGAATCATCCAGCTTCCGGTATCGTCCATCCCTGGCCTAAGGATAAATGGCCCAAGCATCTCGACTTGCCAGATGCCCCATCTGAAGATCTGGACGGTTTGCCGTCTGAGTCTGAAGAGCTAGACCGCGAGATGATGGCAACTGAAGAAGATGAGGCATTCAACCCTGATGGGCAAGGAAATGAGGCGACTTTAGATGCTCCCCTCTCACCTCGCGAAGGAGATAATGAAAGTCCTAAAGAGGTGGACCCATCTATTTGTAAGTGTACATTTATATACCTTATTCCTCGAGATGTTGTATTCTGTCCTATGTTCACTAAGTCCTTGTTTTTGTTTATATGCAGGATTATCGAGCCGAGGAAGCAAGAAATTTTATTTTGTTTAGGAGTAAATACCCCCGAGATGTGGGGGTTAACAGAAATATGATGTATTAATTTATTCATACCCCCGAGATGTGGGGGTTTTAACAGAAATGTTGTAACGTGATATTGCACGCCCCTGAGATGTAGGGGTTTAACAGAAATTTGTGTAATCCATAAAACTATTATCATTTCGCAGTTCTTAACTTATCTTGATTTCTTTAAGATGTGTCTTTCAATTTTTATCTCGGTTCATGCTTTGTATATATCCTTCTTGCCCCCTTTTTTTTTTATTTATCGATATCGGGGAAGAGGGAGGTCGCGAAAAACATATTCGTTACCCCGAGGGGTTTTCGATTAATGTCGCGTAAATAAAATCATATTACTGGTTTAACAGTCGTCGTCTCGTAAGACTACATTTATTTGTTGTGTATCTCGGGAAAATTAAACAAGACTTATTTCGTTGCCAAAAAGGCTTTCGTTCATATATCTCGTACCCAAATAATAAGAACACAATCAAATATCATATATATATTGAGAACAGCCTAGGACCATACAAAGATTTGTATCTCGGTCTAGGTAAAATACATTAGTTGTAACAGAAAAAAGGCTTATCTCGCCCATAACATTACATGAAATATAGGAAGTAAAACAATGTTAAAGTAAAATCATACATTAAGTGTAGAATTTCCGAAGGTGGCAAGCGTTCCATGGTCGAGTAAGGATGAAACCACTCGGATCTTCCAACTCGTATGCGCCTTTTCCTCGCGGTCGGATGACCTTGAAGGGACCTTCCCATTGAGGAGCGAGTTTACTGACATGTTTGCCAGTAGCTTCAATAGTTTTGAGAACCAAATCACCAGGTTGAAATGCACGAGGTACCACATGTTTGTCGAATGCACGCTTAACTCGTCGTTGATATTCCATAGTGCGTATGCGAGCTTTCTCCCGACCTTCGGTGATGAGGTCGAGGTCAGCAGCACGTGCATTACGGTTTGCTTCAGTGGAATATGCCAAAGTGCGGAGAGATGGTTCCATCAATTCGATTGGAGTGACTGCTTCCATCCCGAATACCAGAGAATATGGTGTTTGCTGTGTAGCCTCTCGGGGTGTTGTACGATAAGCCCACAAGATGCCATCAAGAATGTCGGGCCAGTTTTTCCTGTTCTCTGCAACTTTCTTCTTCAGACCATCTAAGATTGTACGGTTGGTGACTTCGGCCAATCCATTGCTAGCCGGGTGGCTGACCGAGGTAAAATTGTTTTGGATACCCAAGTTGGAAAGAAATGCGATGGTGCGAGCTGCATTGAATTGAGTTCCGTTGTCCGAGATGAGTGCATGTGGTATGCCAAAACGACAAATGATGTTCCTCCAAATGAACTTCTCTGCTGCTGCGGCTGTAATTGTGGCTAGTGCTTCGGCTTCAACCCATTTGGTGAAATATTCTACTGCAACGATAATCCAACGGCGCTGTCTAACAGCTGTGGGAAATGGCCCGACTATGTCTATACCCCACAAGTCAAAAGGCCAGGCCCCCGAGATGGATATCTGGTCGTATGCTGGGATGTTACTCAACTTGCTATGGTATTGGCACCGTTCGCACTTTCGGACCAAAGTTGCTGCATCGTGTTGCATGGTTGGCCAGTAAAAACCAGCTCGGAGAATGCGTTTTGCAAGAGTTTTCGCCCCTTGATGGCTCCCACAGACGCCCTCATGTACTTCTGATAACATTTTTGAAGCCATCTCTTCGTTTATACACTTGAGCCAAGGTCGCACGTATCCTCGTTTATAAAGATGATTGTTGAAAATAGAATACATGGGCGCGATCCTTTTCAGACGTCGGGCTTCCAATTGGTCTGTGGGTAGGACCCCCGTGTTAAGGAAATTCCACATCGGGGTGCACCAGGATTCACCGGGTTCATTGAGGACGAGAACAGCTGTGGTATCAGTGTGAATGCTGGATTCGGGAACATCCATAACAATTACGGGCCGTTCTTTGTCAAGGTTGCCCGAAGCACCGAGTTTGGATAAAGCATCAGCTTGGCAATTTTTGTTGCGAGAGACATGTTGAATGTTGACCTCGTCGAAGTGACTCTTGAGCTGGTGGAACTGCTGTCGATATTTGCGCAAGTTGTCATCCATAACCCGGCATTCATCATTGATTTGCTTGACTGCTAACTCAGAATCGCTTCGGAGGTGAACCTCGCGGGCTCCCAATTCTTTAGCCAACTTTAGGCCCGCTATCATGGCTTCATATTCCGCGGTATTGTTTGTTACCGGGAATTGAAAGTGAAGGGCATAATTCAGGGTTTCCCCTTGTGGACCAGTGAGGGATACCCCGGCCCCCGCTCCTTGTAGTGAAGAGGCACCATCAACATGAATCACCCAACGCCCCTCAGATTCGGGAGGAAGTCCGGAATATTCAGCGATAAAGTCGGCGAAGATCTGAG
Organism: Carex kokanica; assembly: GCA_025461125.1. Classification (NCBI taxonomy): domain Eukaryota; kingdom Viridiplantae; phylum Streptophyta; class Magnoliopsida; order Poales; family Cyperaceae; genus Carex; species Carex kokanica. The sequence goes on along the minus strand of JAJGRX010001069.1, from coordinate 980,884 downwards.
ACTTTAAGGCATTCTGGGGGTGGAAAGAGACATCAAACTCGGATAACTCGAGTGCCCAAGCTAGCAATCGCCCGGATGAATCAAAATTTGCGAAGGCTTTCTTAAGTGGAATCCCGGTGTACACCTTTATAGGATGTGATTGAAAGTAAGGCCTCAACTTCCGTGCGGCTATGACTAGAGCATATGCCGCTTTTTCAATCTGAGAGTATCTGGTTTCGGCATCCCGGAGTACATGTGAAACGAAATAGACCGGCTTCTGATCGCGTCCCTCTTCGCGAACAAGGGCAGCGCTTACTGCATGCCCTGTTGTTGCCAAATACAACACCAAGGTGTCACCTGTGGTTGGCCTGCTGAGGCACGGTGGATTGGCGAGATAGGATTTGACCTTTTCAAAGGCTATCGCACATTCATCTGTCCATTCAAATTTGGCCGACTTGCGCATGGCCTTAAAGAAAGGAAAACACACATCCCCAGATCTCGCAATAAACCTGTTGAGAGCGGCCAGTTTACCTGTGAGAGATTGCAGCTCTTTGAGGTTTCGGGGAGGCTTCATGTCGAGTATGGCTTGTGATTTGGAGGGATGAATCTCAATGCCTCGCATAGAAACCATGAAGCCAAGGAATTTACCACCAGTTAAACCAAAGAAGCTTTTCTTTGGGTTGAGCTTCATGTTGGCCGAATTTAATGTCGCGAAGGTTTCGCGGAGATCTCGGACATGGTCGAGGTCAGACATGCTTTTGACGAGTAGATCATCTACGTATGCCTCTACATTTCGTCCAATCTGGCCTTGGAAAACGGTGTTAACCATTCTTTGGAATGTAGCCCCAGCATTGCGCAATCCGAAAGGCATAACCCGGTAACAGTAAAGTCCCGAATTGGTAGTAAAAGCAGTTTTCTCCTCGTCGGCTTGGCTCATCCGGATCTGATTGTACCCGGAGAAGGCATCCATGAAACTGAGATAAGCATGTCCCGAGGTTGAATCGACCAATTGATCGATTTTGGGCAAAGGGAAAGGATCCATAGGACAAGCTTTGTTGAGATCGGTATAATCGATACACATACGCCAGTCGCCATTAGATTTCTTGACAAGCACGGGATTGGCTGTCCATTCTGGGCATTCGACATTTCTGATAAAGCCAGCGTCAAGTAATTTCTGTACCTCGCGCTTGACGGCTTGCTGTCGTTCGTCCCCCATATTGCGCTTCCTCTGTCTGACTGGTTTTGAGCCTGGTTTAATGTGCAATCGGTGCTCGGCAATTGACCTAGGAATTCCTGGCATGTCGGCTGCAGTCCAAGCGAAAACAGATTGGTTTTCTTGGAGGAATTTGATTAACTCGGCCCGTGCCGATCCTTGGATCGCCTTTCCTACATTAAGTGTTTTACCGTCACCTAATTCAATTTGCTCGACTTCATCAACGGGCTCAAGGGGAGCTTTCGCCTCAGCTTTATCCACTGGGTCCAATGCGAGGTCGGTGTTTGGAGGCAAAAAGTCACTACTAGAACGCAACCGCTGTGGATTGGTCTTTGCATCAGGCTGATCGACTTGGTGAACAGAACCTCCATGACCTTGAATGGTTGTCATGTAGCATTCGCGAGCTACCTGCTGTTGGCCACATTCTTCCCCTATCCCGTTTTCGGTGTGGAACTTGATTTTGAGGTGAGAAGGAGAAATGATAGCACCGATTTTATTCAAAGTCGCTCTACCCAAGATCGCATTGTACGCAGAAGGGGCATTCACGATGAGGAAGTCCACCATGACTTCCACTGTCCGGGGGGATGTACCGAATGTCACTTTAAGTGGCATCATTCCCCGAGGTTGAAGGGCGTCCCCCGTGAAGCCTATCAAGGGTGATATGTGTTGTTGGAGGGCGCGAATGTTGAGGCCCATTTGCGTAAAGGCTGGTAAATACAGAATGTCGGCCGAGCTGCCAGTATCAACTAACACTCTTTTCACCCGGTGAGTGTTGATCTTGAGGTTAAGCACTATAGGATCATCATGCGGGCCCGAAATTGCACCAAGGTCTTTCTCGGAAAAAGATATCGCTTCCTCAGATCGAGGCCGTTTTTTGTCATTCATGGTTTCGACTGGTAGGACAGTAGGGTACGGTTTTCGATTGTCGCGTGGTATGATTTGTCGGGCAGTACCGCGATGGCCCCCACTGATCACATTTATGACAGGGCTGCCCTGCCGTTCTGGGCGCCGTGTCTCGAGACCATCCTGGGTTTGGGGACTGACCTCGCCAACTCGAGGTCCATTGTAATCTTGTCTATATGGGATGGGTTTCTTAAAAACCTTGCCTTGACCATTGTATTTCTTGAAAAACTTTTTGAAGAAGTCAGGGTTGATGAATTCGACTAGTTTACCCTCTCGGGCTAGTCTCTCCAGGATGTCCTTCAATTGGAGGCATTCTGCGGTGGAGTGTCCGTTGAATCCGTGGTATTCGCACTTTTTTGAGTTGTCAATCACTGAAAAAATGTTCTTTGGCAGCGGCGGAGGGAGATCGAACATGCCCTCTATAATGTTGTACATCTCATGCCGCTTCTTAGTGAGAGGAGCATATCGCACAAAATGCTGTCGGTACCCTTTGGTACCGGAATTGTGCTCGGTTGGTTGGTTTTGCCGAGGTTCTCTTTGATTGCGAGATCTATCTTGAGTCTGCTGTTTGTTTGTTGGACGGGGAGATCGGGATCGGAACCTCGTGGGACTTCCATTGTCGTCCTCAGCACGGATGTAACCCTCAGCAAAGGCTACAAATTCCCTCAAAGTAGTCATTTTCTTCATATGTGCCTCATAACGCAAAGTACCCGGACCCCCTTTGCGAAGTCCTTTCTTGATAGCGGCCAAGGCGAATTCTTCGTTGAGATTCTGAATTCGCCGAGATGCTTGGATAAACCGATTAACAAACGCACCTGTTCTTTCACGCTGTCCCTGGACAATGTCGAGGAGCATCTCGCATGTAGCTTGCGGTGGCTTAATAATTGTGTATCTTTCCAGGAACAGTTTTGCGAAGTCTTCAAACTTGTTGATGGATCTCCGAGGTAGCGTCATGTACCAGTCCCATGCTTCACCTGTTAAACAAGTGGTGAAGACGCGGCACATGATGGCGTCAGTGGCTCCAAGGAGGCGAAGTCGCTCAAGGAATCCGTACACGAAATTATGTGGATCCTGAGTATCGCCACTGCCCCGGAAGCTGGGAAGAGTTGTTGGGTACTTGAAATCCGTCATTGAATGGCGGTAGATGTCTCTGGAGAGTGGGCCATCGTTGATCCCCATAGGTCGAGAGGTGGCACCTGTCTTCTGGGATTCTATCTCGGCCAATTTAGCCGCAAGCCTTGTCTGGATCAATTCTTCTATTTGAGCCATATTTACGCCTCGGGTCGGGGTAGGTGATCGCCTGTTTCTTCTATGATCATCTCGGCGAGTTCTATCCCGACCTCGGGGTGGGCTTCGTTCGCGTTCCCTACGGGAGCGCGACTGTTCTCGGCGTGACGGTCTGGAACCTCTGCCCTGGTTGGCTGATTCGCGCTCATTGTTGTGGCGAACTTCGGGTTGCTCAACCTGGGGCTGTTTTTCGGGATCAGGTTCCCTACTTTCGCCTTGCCCTTCCTGCTGTCTTCTTTCGGTTTGTTGAGCTCCTGTCAGTGGAATGTTTTGGTCCTGGCGTTTGGATTGGACCTGTTGGTCCGGCAGGATGGGCGTATCTGTTTCACTACCAGTTCGAACATCTATGAACTGAGAGTTCAAATTTCTGGGAGGAATTTTAACTGGTCGACTAAGGACACGGTTTGCTGATAGAGGCCGGGAATGTGGTACCTCCGGGGCAGTTATTGGCACAGTCTGGATTACAGGTCGCAGCGGTACTTGTTGGGAATGTGGCGTTGGACCTGTCACTGGATATACCCCTTGAGCACCTCCCGGACCCCATTGTGCAGGTGGTGTCGCATAAGAATACTGAGGGTACATCGGGGTGTACGGCGTGTAGGTGGTCGCACCATATGGGTAAAATGGCGTCTGTTGAGCGTAGTGCGGTATGTATGGTGGGTGATAAGTACCGAGTAACGGTGTGTGCTCAGTAAACAATGGTCTGCTCGCGTGTCCTTCGGTAAACAAAGGGTGAGCAGCAATGTCGGGGCCTGTGTGGCGAGGTTGTGTCGGTTGAGGACCAAAAGATCGTATTATCGGATTATTAGGCCTCGCCGCATGAGGCCGACTGTGAGAAGAATTTCCTGTAGGCGGGGTCACGAGAGGAGGTGGTGTGATCGTTGCATCTAACGGGATCGTGACTCCTGGTGGGAGTGGAACTGATGTGTTTTGTTGAGCCATCTAATTCTGTATGAGCAAAGGCGTGGCCCCACGGTGGTTGATACGTCCTATCTCAGGAGATGAGGCCGTATGGGGAATTGGGCTGAGCAAGATTCGTCCTGCCAAAAGATGGCAGGCCGAGGTGTGAAAGGAGTTGTGAACTCGGGGTGGATTGTGAGAGATTCTGACTCTATCCTGTATGATCTCTCTTGTGGTTGGAAAAAGTGTCCCCGCTTCATGGGAATCACTGCCTTATATAGTCCGTCCATAACTGCTATCTCGGGCAGTTATGGAGGACGTGGGTAGTTATGTCAGCCGTTACTGGGATGGGAGGCATTAAGTTAGCCGTTTCCACTATCATCCCGCATGTCGGTTAACATGAACCCCATTTAAAGCATATTGGGGCCGCTGTATTGGGCCCCGACTTGGTGGATCTTTGGGCCTTTCATATGACTTCGGGTTGGCCTCTTAGAGAGGTCCGAATCCCAGTCGTTTATGGCCCAGTTTAAATTAGGTAAAAGGGCCTGTGGAACATGGCCCTATCACTGCCTTTATGAAATTACCCAAGAATAACATAGCAATATTAAATTCTCTCGTGGTTGGTTTCTAACGGACCAGACACCTATGATATTAGCAAGTGCACATATCCTCAAGTGATATCATATAATAGGCCTGATTTTTGTGTGTGTTCTTTGGAGCTGTAATTATCAGTGATATCATATCACATCGATCATCATAAAATATAACATAACACTTAAGTCAGATTTCGGACTAGAGGAAATTAATCTGCATTCACTACTAGAATCGTAACTTATTGCATGCCCTGAAAAATGGCTTGTTGCAAGGAGATACCCTTGCAACAAGCCCGAAAACACTTGTTGCATGCGATTACCCTTGCAACTATGCCCTTGCAACAACTTCCCTCACAACTGCTAAGTAATTGCAAGGACTCCCTTGCAACAGACTTGTTGCAAGCCTATTCCCTTGCAACAAGGGCGCATGCAACTACTTTTAGAGTTGACCCCGTTTGTGGCATTTGCAAGGGGAGGCAGCATGGGCCCCATCTGGTTATTTGTAAGGGAGTTTTAGTGGGTCCCACCTGACTATATGCAAGGCAAGGAAATATGGGTCCCACCTGACTATATGCAAGGCAAGATTATTAACTTATTACATGGGTGATTGTTGACATGTTTTGAATTTAGTTCATACTATTTGCATGGAGATACTAACGTATATAATAACAGGAAATGGCTGGAAATTAGCATGCTCCAATTCTACAATCCTCCCTCCCTTCCCTGTACCAATCTGGTACCAGCCCAGTGATTTTTTACAATTCCCAGTTTCCCATTCATCAACATTCACATAAAACACATTGAAACATAAGTATAAAGCAACTAGTAATCATTGACCAACATAGTATAGTCATCTTACATTGAGTTAGCAACATCATTGATAATAAAAGAGTTAACTTCTAAATATATCCAAAATGTGCCTACCTATCAAGCATTAACAAAATAAACTCGTCCCCTATGAGTTAGCAAAATATACCCACAGTATAACCAAAATACTTTACCCTAAATATCGACAACCCCACTAGACATCCCCGGTTCATGTCGAAGTTGGTTTTGCCCACCAATTGGACATTGCGGCATCATTACCTGCAATTTCTTGGGCATCTTGAGAAGTCAGCAGTGCTTGGAATGACACTTCTGGATTTGGTTGTTGGTTCTGTAAACCAAATTGTAATGTTAGAGCATATTCTTTTATAAAAATTAATTATGTTGTACAAGCCTGTCAGAAGTAACTTATTATTGATCATTATTAGTATACAGTGTTATTTGAGCTGGTTTTGGTACATTTAAGGAGTATATAGAAGGGTCCCTGTCAGTTCAATTTTGATACCAGTGGCAGTACTGGGTCGGTACCAACAAAACAGCACCTTAAAAATCAATCATTTGCATCTTACATCTTACCATTACCTTGAAAAATACTCAATGGTACCGTTACCCATTAATGTGGTACCCATTAGTGTGGAACATCTAATTCTTTCAATTTGCAGCCTTAGATGTTCTTTTCATAAGAATTGTAATATTCAACCAACATTGTAAATGTACTAACCGGATTGAATTCCATTTGCAGACTTGAAGGTAGTTCCTGAGATGGTTGAGAGGGGGTACCTTGAACCTAAGAATTATAATTGGAAGTGCAATGTTAGATTTTGGAGAGCACAACATGGCTGGTTCAGACTTGTAACAGCTACATCCCATAAATTTTTATCTTAAAATGTTACCTGCAAAGAACCCATATTCCCTGCTGTACCAACTTGTGGTAGTTCAGGACTGCTAGCTGGTTCCTAAGAAAAAATGTATATGTGAGAATCCATGAACACAAGAACCCTATTATTTTAAAAGCCTAAAATAACCCAGATTTTGCTCAAACTAACCTGTGTAATAGGCAGCTGTAACCCCTGCATTTTGTATAATTGGGAGAACATGTACTGATTTTGGGCTTGATCTCTTAACCTTTCGGTGCGTTCCTCAACGATACGGCAATCACGTTCTTGCACGATTGCTTCTACTTCTGCCCTAGTGAAGATCTCCTGTACCCCAGTATTTGTCAACCCAGATGCATAAGATGTTGCATGGTTCTGCCTTTCTCGGGTAGTTGCTGTTTTCATCGTTTGTTCTAGCAAGCTTCCAAATCCTAAGACACGACCATGGCTTGGTCCACCAAGGGCTGTCAGAAATAATGTGCTGTCGTCCAATTCTCCATTGGCCTGATCAGCCCTCATTGCCTTAACCTTCCTCTATTAGAATATGGAAAAGTTGAGAAATATCATTAAAGCGAAAAATGAGAATTGAATTGGAAAAATGAGAAATATGGCCCTCATATAGGGTTACCAGTAGCATATAAGGTTATATTAGCACTTGAGATGCACATGCAGTCTATAGATGTCTTAATAATTTTTGACAAAATTTTATTGAATATATAGTAGATAGAATAGAGCCAGTGACGTGCATTGGTCTAAGACATGCACTTTCTTTTATGATGCACTTCTTTGCAACATAATTATTTTTTATTCTATACCACATTGGGACAGTATATATGCAGAAAATGAAGTGAAAAGAAATAGGGAAAAGAGCTTCTAATATCAAATCCAGAAGCCTTAAAAAAAAAACGAAACGAAAAGAAGTAATATTAGAGTTATTCACTTATTCATGAATATTTTCTTTATATTTCAACTTCATGTCCAATGTCAGATGCAAAGTCAGTACACATGGGTCTAACCTGTTTTAGGTACCAGTAATGGGTCTAACCAAATTTAGGTTGGTACTCATTGCCAACTACAGTACCATTAGAAAAAAGAGAAGAATGGTAAATTTGTACTTACAAAAACTTGCTCTTTTGTCTTGTTGGTAAATTTCAAGGAGTTGATATCTAACTCGCGAACCTGCCCGCTTGTCCCGTCTGTGGTTGGATTCATTCCCCCATTACCATCACTGTTTTCAACAATTTCAGTCACACACCCCTCATCAGTACTTAATTGGGCCATAAACGGTGATACGCCATTTTCTCTTTCACAGTGAATATGGATGTAAAGTTCCTCCATAGTTGGCTTTCTCCCGTTTAACAAAGTTGTCTCCATATAAAAAGCAACAATGAAAATTAAAGGTTAGATGAAAGCTTAATGCCGGAAATAGTTATAATATTTGAACCTTAGTATTTGGAAGTATACCAGTTTCGCAAAATGTTGGTGAGCACTAGCTGATCCAGCATAGTGGGAGATTGAATTTGGAGACTTTTTACGGTTTACTTGGTTTTGTTTACTGATCTCTTGCCACTCATCGGAGAAGAAGATATCACAGAGACCTCGCCAATTTACCGGGGATGTGCACCATTTAGGCACATCGGCCTTCCATGCGACAATGTCCCAATCATGTAATTTTACGCGATTCCTCCTTGCCTTACCTAGCTCCTCACAGTACCTTTTAGCTGCAATTGCCTCGAGTACTTCACGACAACGGTCAGGATCTTCATTTATTGCATACCTATATCTCTCCTACATTTAAGAAAAGAAGGGAGTTCACATCCAATTATAACATAAGAATAATGGAACAAGATGGAAATGCAATGGTTCACTGTTATGTACAAGACTAGAGTTTCATCAAGAATAATGGAACAAGACAGATTGAGTATGCCGCTTTTGATTTGACTAAGAAAGCTTGTGATTAGGTGCATCAATAGAACCCATTGGTATTCATCTTTTTGCCTCTTTCCTTTTTATTCTGATTTAAAGATTTGGAACTCGTTAAACAATCTCAAGTGCATAACTATAATTTCTGTAGTGATTGAGATGAAAAGAAAATAAGTTTCTGATATTGTTCAGGGTCTGTTTTATAAGTTTCTGGTTTTCTGTACAGTTCTGGAACAATTCTGCATCATTTAAGGGTCTTCTCTGTTAATTTCCAGCATTCTATACTACCTTGAATGAATTCTGGTAAATGCCAGGGTCTAAAGTGCAAAAATACATTTCTGACAGGTTTTGAGGACTGAACTGTGACAGAAAATAAGTTAGTTTAGAAAACAGTCACTGGACAGGGACCTTTTAGTGACAGGATGTAGAAACTTGTAAGAAGAGCCCTCTTCTCATGAGTATTTCATGAAAATACTAGATTAAAAATGTATAAAGTATTTGTAAAAGTGTGGAATAGTAATTTCAGTTGGAGCATATATTGTTTGAAACTTATTTGATACTTTTCAGGTATATATAGTTATTAATAATAGAATTTGAAGTGAAGTGGTCAAGAGGCATAATTATTATTGGATAATTATTGTACTTTAAAATGGAGAATAAGCCTTAATACAATCTAACAATCTAACAAGACAGAAATGCAAAATTCTAATACGATTTAACAATTTTATGTTATAATTCACACTTCTAATAAATGTTACCAGAAAATCCCTCTCCAGGCTTTTCTTCGTATCATCATCGAAGGCGTGATAAGATCTTAACGGTGCAGGCATTAGTCTAAGGGCAAGCTTAGTGATTGTTGATGTTACCAGCCTTGGTCTTTTTGCACAACTGAACTCGTGTTGGCCAACTGGCCATACAAACGGTCGTTCCTCAGGGTTAGCTTTCACCGGTCTCATCCTTGCAAGTCCTCGTCCCTTTTTCATTGGAGGTTCGGGTGGTGTGATTTCCCCTTCAGGTGCAGCATTCAAATTGCCACTAGCAGTTAGTGTTTCATCTGCACTACGTTTCCTCTTGGACCATTTGGTAGCTGTTGCTCTTGTGACTCGAGTTTTTTTGCGGGGAGGCATTTTCCTTTCGCTAACAAGATAACAAATATGATGTTATTTACAAATTAGAAGAAGGTACCAACAGATATTACACAAATTACCTTTATAAATTAGAAATAATTTAGAAGAACATACTGATATATTGACTAAAAGTTCACCATTATATATGTTCATAAATAATAAACATCCAAAATTAAAAAAGGTACCATCAGAACATCTACAAATTATCTTTATCTAATTTGACAGTAAGATATTATACAAGTTTTTTTTTATCTAAATTTAGGGTTGGACCATTTTAATCTAAATTTAAGGCACATGCATAGATTTTTATAACTAAGTTGTGATTTTTATCTAACTTACAGATATTATAACTGATAGAAAAAACTAGCAAAAGCACATGCACAGATTTTGCCTAAATTCTGAAATTCACAAATTACCTTCAAATTCAAACAAAAAAAAAGCCCAAAATCACTTGATTTCTCTATTTCTTAAATCCTGACATTCTAAGATCAATCGGGAAATGAGAGGTCCGGATAAAGGAGATGATGTACCTATTGCCTTCCTCTGAGTAAACGAAAGCCTGGAGTGATATTAAGTTAGTACTTAGATATTTTTGGCGAAATGTTTGTGGTAGATGAGAGACATTGAGAGAGAGATAGAAGCCGCCAGGTAAATGAGTTTCTCTCTCTTAAATCGATAAAGTAGGGTATAAATAATTGGCGATGTGTTTGGTGAAGTATGGTGATCCTCTAAGATATCTCATATTTTGCTTGATTTCGGGTCATGATCCTATCAAAGCTTTGAGCGTTGAGATTCTTGCACGGCGCATATGAACGGTTGAGATTTTCAATTTGGATAATCAAAACATTTTCGATATCCCAGAGGATGTAAATTGACGATGAGTTTGAGCGGGCGCCCAAAATCAGATCTGATAAAATGGGGGGAAGGAAAATTTCGTCTGAGCGCCCAAAATATAACTTAGAAACAGAGCAGTTATAGCTTCATGCAATAAAGTGACATCATTGAATTCTCATTCCATATATGAGTCGTGCGCTGCAATTAGTCAATGTAGCTCTTTAAATATTCGCCCAAACCTAACTATACATAATAGACATATATTAGATGGCAGTGAAATAATTTGTGTTAAAGTAAAAGACTTTGTGATAAATTTGTAAATAAAAATATTATGAATCTTGTTTTGAAATTCAATAATATTATAAATTTTTTTGTCTGTTTAATTTGTATTTGTAGATGCAATTAAAATATTATCCACCCAATTCATTGAAGTATTATTTGTAATGTATATGACTATATACCTAATTAGTAAGGTTTTACTGGTGTAAAAATAAGAATGACCTGTAAAATAATAATAATAATTAAATTTAGACAATAATACATGCTAATGTTCTACTTATAATTGCATAATTAAATGAAATTTAGCACATTAAATTATGTTGTCTTACATGCATATTGCATATATGGATCACATACTCTATGTATGACTATGCAACATAAACCCTCGTAACACGTTGTAGTGAAGATGCAATGAAATAAACTGTGCAGTGGTTGATCGGAACCGTTGAAATTGAAGACCACTACATTTATTGTCTAGCGGGTAAGTTTCATCAAGTAAAGTTTTTGTTTACTCCTCCATCCACTTGACTGACTAATGAAGTATCAAACGGCTACAAAAAATTTGTGGTGGATCGAAACCAAGACATACGATTATTAACTATGTTATGTATTGGTTGTGTTTAGTATCATTTGATGATCATTTCAAAACAAATTTTGAGTCATTACGTCGTAGATCTACCGTCCAAATTTAATATAAAAATCAACGGTCATAAAATATTTTATATATTAGAAGGGGCAAATAATGATGAAAGTTTTCAAAATTGATGTTACAAAGTATGATTTGGCCATATCTGAATTTAAGAAAAATTATTAATTTTTTTAAAAAAAATTTCATACTAGTTCCTGTATAGATCAGTAACTAATTACCCCATCTGTAGAATCCATGCCCTCTGATTGATGATCAATGGTCGTGAGATATCCATCTGGAAAGAATCGGAGCAGAGTGTGACAATACTCTCATTTAATTTAAAAATTCATGTTGAAATCCTACCCTAGATGCCACTAAGTGTTCTTTAAGATTCACGCATTTAGCTGATGAGACCGCTCCGATCTAATTTGCGAATACGATGTTACCTGAGACTACAGCCTTCACGGGTAGGTCTCCCAATTTAATGGTACAGAAGTTAATCTAAGGTAACATAATATTTACCTTTAGATCTGTCCGTCTTTGATGAACCGATATATTGAGATTAGCGCCAAATCCTGATCAAATGGGTAAGATATAACTTCAGATTTGTCTGTACCTTAGATTGCATGTTGTAATAGAGACATCTCTCCACTTTATATATTTTTTCTGTTATTAAAAGAAATAACAGGCACCTATTATTATGATCATAACCCTTAAAATTATACAAACTCAATCTAAACGGATGGAGGACTCCTTATGCGCAAATCTCATTCAAGATAGACGGTTGGAATATGAATAACAGTTCCTATTATTTCATTGAAAAAACACTGGACTTATATCCCTTCCCACGAGAGAACAAATGAACTCAAGACTTAGCAAATTTTTTTGAAGTCCATTTCAAAAGGTTTCTCCTCCACCTAGCCGACGGTTGCTCTCCACTCTCTACCAACTAACCGACCGTCTCTCTCCTTGCCACCAGTCCCCACCACCGCTACGATCTAAGTCGCCGTCCACGTTGCTGTTCGCTCTGCCTATCGGAATCATCAAATAGTGGTTAGTTCTCTCCACCCCCGATCTGTAGGGTTTTGCTAATTTTGTGATGAAGTTGTTAACTGCTACTTGTAGAAAAAATGATTTTGATTCGGGAATTTGTTAAATTAGGATTGTGTTAATTTAGGGTTTTGTTATTCTAGGGTTTGATTAATGGTAAAATGGTACTGATTTACCAGTTATGAAATGGTACTGATTTACTTGTTAGATTAATGGTAAAATGGTACTGCTTTAATGCGATTAGTTGTTCTCTTTGTAAGATGGTACTGATTTACTTGTTAGATTATTGCAAAAAATGGTACTGATTTTCCAACTCAATCTAAATGGTACTTGATCTGTTTTTCTTTTTTAAAAGTTATAAAAAAAATCAATTTATAAATTGCTTTTAGCAGTTATGCTTGTTTAAGGGTAAGGTTCAAATATCTACATTTTATTATTCACTTAAGTAGTTTGAAATGGAGAATACAATTCTTCACTTAAATACTCATTGCAGCACTGACTAATATACCCTTTATGTACCCTTGTCACAGAATTTATCATGGATGACAATGATGATGTCTCGCAGTACGAGGTAGGGGCTCGGCGAAAATCGGCGAGGCTCAATAAAAGAACGGAACAAGCGGATTCGCCACCGCCTAAAACCAAGCCGGCACCGCCTAAAACCCCGCTATCTCATCCGTCAGAGGCATCTCAAACCCCGATTTCTCAGCCGAAGAAGACTTCAGAGGTATCCCAAACCCCACTGTCTCAGCCAGTGGCATCCCAAACCAAGCCGGCACCGCCTAAAACCCTGCTATCTCAGCCGTCAGAGGCATCTCAAACCCCGATTTCTCAGCCGAAGAAGACTTCAGAGGTATCCCAAACCCCACTGTCTCAGCCAGTGGCATCCCAAACCCCAGTGCCATCTGAAACCCCACTGTCTCAGCCCTCACCGGCATCCGAATCCCTGCTGTCTCAGCCGTCAGAGGCATCCCACCCCAATTTGCCACTGCTTAAAACCCCCCAGATCCCAGGATATGTCACAACGCCTAATCCAGAATCCGCACAGCAGGTTCACAAGCCTGTAAGACGCCAATATCGGTCCAAAATTTCGATGCCACTGTCGCCCGCACGCCGGTCATCCAGGCTCAGCAAGTCAAGCAAAAATGCTGAAGATGAACCAGCCGACAAAGGTAATTTTTAATCTCTCTTTTTTTTAAATTGGTCTGTCATGTCTAGCGCCACTAGTGAGCTGCAATAGAAGTATTAAATTTTAAGGGATTTGTGTAATTAAATTTTATGACTTTACATTTTTTCTTGAACTTTGAATCATGTGATGGATATTTTCCAACTAGTTTCCTTTGCATGTTTTTCTAAAATAAGTACATATACCAAGTCGGATATGTGGTCCAGGAAACCATAGATTTAGAAATTGTCTGATGTAGCAGTAGAGATTGTTGGCTTGCTGACTTGCTTCTCTTTTATACATCACTATCATGCACTAGCTGTCTTCTCTTTACCATATCATTTTTTTAAATCAGGAGATGTCGAGACAGTTCCCCCAACCCAGGGTTTGAAGCGGAGGAGAGCACAACCAACCAACGAGGAATCTACAAAAAATGTGCATGCACAAGGAGACAACCGGGCCACTGACATGACAACTGGAGCCGCACCAGCAACCAACCAGGTGCCTGACAACCCAACTGGAGATGCACAAGCCTCAAAACAGGCCCATGACAACCCCATTGGAACCGGAGCTAGACCACCTAAAGAAGCACAAATCACCACCGGAACCGGAGCTGCACACCCACCTAACCAAGGTTCATCTAGGTCAGAAGCACCCAAGTCACCGGCACCCCAATCACCGCCAAATCAGTCTCAATTCACCATCGAAACTGAAGATGAGAGAGCCCACTCCCCTCCTAGGTCTTCGCCATCTGCACTGGCATCACCGCTACAACCACCGTGGTCACCGCTAGAACCTGAGGCTGGTGATTCCGAACCATCATGGTCTAGTGGGTCCCTGTCTTCAGCCAGTCAACAGAGAGAGGAAGAGCTACCTGACCACTCCTTCTATTCAGAGGATAGCTGGCATACCCAAGTCATTGACGATGACGGCAGTAAGAGGTGCCACATACGCCGTCGACTTCGGGATCTAAATGAAGCAAAGGTAGCCTCAGGAAGAGAACTTGACGAGGAGAATGCTGGGTTAAATGGAGACAAGACAGCGAGAAAGAGAAAAAAGGGTATGGCCACGTCTGATGTGAGGCGGGGCCGAGGTATGGCCAAGGCTCGTAAACCAGCAGCACCGAAATGTAGACCGGAATTAATCCCTGTCGGTGACGCGGAGTTCACTAGTGACCCTGTTTGCACAAAGGTGGTCACCACGGTGAGGGTCCTAACCTTGGAGAACTTACCGGGACCCTATAGGACGTACAATATGTTTCCCATTAAGGCAAGGTTGGAAATCCTCAAAAAGTTCTTGCAGAGGTATTCTTGGGCTGAGGGGGAAATAGTGGAACGCTGTCTAGATGTGTATGAGAAAATCGCATCGGAAGCTTACAGTAACGCAATGACAGACGTGAGGGGCAGCTACACGAAGAAATACGGAAAAGACAAGTCAGTGTGGAATGACTTTCCTCCTCATTGGTGCAAGAATCCGACTTCTTGGAAGGGTTTGTGTCTAATTTGGTCGAAAGATAATTGGAAGAAAATGTCATTAAGAAATCATGACAACAAAAAAAAGGATCCGCCGGAAATCAATCATGTGGCTGGTTCAAGGTCAATTTTCCGGCACAAGCAAGCATTGGTAAGACTCCAAATTACCTTTATTATTGCTCACTTAAGATAAATCTCATGTTTTTTATTTACATAAATGTAATTCTCAATTATTTCGAATTGCAGGTATCCGAGAAGGGATCGGCCGTGGGACTGAAGGAGGTTTTCGACCGAACTCATGCAAAGGAAACGGAGGCTGGAAAGGTGTACGTAAACACTAGGGCAGAACGTGCGGCGGTAATTGAATTTTCCCCATTTTTAATAAAAATTGATTATAAGCCCCAATAAATATCAGAGGCAAAACTACAATTTCTTAATTTTGGCCTATCTTATGTACCAGCAGAGCCATTGCAGAGTAGGCACGATAGAAATTTGATTAAAATTTTCTTTCATTTTATTAAGAAATAATGAGAAATGGTAAAAGATTGCTCCATTTTTAGCTTTCGTTCTATTAATTATGACAATGACCGCACCTAACAAATGCAGACCGAGTTTGAGAACCTAAAGAAGAATTATGGTTCGGTGATGTCAGATGAGGAATTATGGGAGCTTGCTGTAGAGGGAGAGGATAGCCGTGGCCGGTTGTTCGGATTTGGAAACCGGTCGAGGACACGTAAAATCAACCAAGCATTGGCTGCAGAGGATGCAACCATGTCCGATCCTGCCAAGAGCACTGCCACCTCGGCTGAAGATGGTAGGGATGTATTCACAAAGTCACAGGTGGCAGTGTTAATTGCAGCTGAGCGTAGAAAATTTGCTGCCGATATAGCTACCCAAGAGAAGCGGCACAATGAAGATCTTGAAGCGTTTAAGAAGAAAGAAGCATTCAACAGAACTTGTATTGAACGGCTCTACACTCAGCTGGGAGTGACTCTACCAACTGATTTTGTAAGTTCCAGATCTCAATTGCAATTTATTTATGATTTGTAAATATCTCCTCGCGCTTGTCATATAATTATCAAATTTGTTTCAGATTTGAGTTTGACTATTTAAACATTAACCTCAAAATATGAATTCATAGCATGGGTTATCTGTGATATGCATATTACCATAACCTCACTCATAAAGAAGAGAAAAATGCAAATCTTCACTGAATAAGCATGTGAGCATGTATCATTGTTAATTATATGTTTCTTTTTTATCTCATTTGACATTGAGAGCTACAACTAATTATAAATTTGCCGATTATGTGGTCTAAGAAAGACCATGACATGTATCATTGTTAATAAATTATTTGTTAATTGATTTGTAGGATGCATCATCATCCAAGGGAAATGATAGTGCCAATGGGGGTGGAGAGCACCATCAGCCATCAAATGCCAATGGTTGAAATGGCAATTTATGATGGCGTCTGTTCTTTGTGCTGGGGCTCGTACGTAGGCAACCAAAAATATTATATGTACTATGTTTGAACAAGTACTTGTGGGATGTGTACTTATCTTTATTCTCTATGTTTGTTGAATGTCTGGATGTGAACAGTAGAATTAAGTGGTTATTTTAGTTATGTTTGTTGAAAGTAGGATGTGAACTGTAGAGTTAAGTGGTTATATTTGTCATGGTGGTTGAAAGTAGGATGTGAACTGTAGAATTTAGTGATTAACTGCTATTTTGTTCTAAAGTAGGATGTGAAGTTTTTTATTTTTTGTGTTCTTTGATAGTTGCTCTTTGGAGCTTTATTTTTTCTGTGCTTGTTTTGTTCTTTGATAATTGCTCTCTGGAGCTTACTTTTTCTAGTGTACTGGTGTTGAATATGATGCGTACGATGTGGGTACGCCAAAAAAATATTTTCAACACAAATATTAGGTGTCATTATTTGCATCGGTATTCCGACGTAACAAATAATAGCTCTCTGGAGCTAGCGCTCCTTCTTGTCGTTTTTACCAGAGAAAACCCGTTTTTGTAAAAATGAAACCAAAACAGCTCCCAAAACAAACTCTCCTCGCCGAATGACACCCACCTTACTCTCACCTATCTGATTTGGCCGCTAGATCCCTAGATTTCCTGCTCAACCCTAGATGGCGTCTCCAATGGATTCGAGGTACCTCTAAGCTCAACCCTAGTTATGCTCTCAAGGTCTTGGTCTCCATCCAAGCACTGTCTTTGCAAAGGTGTATACGAAATTAGTTGTGCACTGCACTGAAGTAGTTGTACACTGTCTCTATACACCAATTTCAACCAATTTTCTGTGCTTGTACATTAATTTCTACCAATTTTTTTGTGCACTGTCTTAAAGTGATATTCATTAATTTGTACCAATTATTTGTGCATGTACATACAATTAACTAGTGACTAACTCATTCCTCTTGTCCAACAATTAACTAGTCAAATGGCCACGGATCGTAGATGGATGTACAACCGACTAAATGCCAATGGAAGAGTTCTACCCGAGTTCATAACGGGTGTGAAAGAATTTGTTGAGTTAGCTTGTGCTAAGCCCTCGGTTGTGACTATTGCCGATGGCAAACAATGTATCGCATGTCCATGTAAGAAATGTGAAAACCTCTACACCAAAGAATTGCAAATCGTGCGAATACATCTTTACCAATTCGGCTTTCGAGAAGGTTATGAACATTGGCATTCACATGGAGAGGAACTTCCGGACTCTTCTCGCAATGCCCCGCACCATCCACCATGTGAGCCGTACAATGATAATTATCAAGTGGGAGCGGATATGGTAAGGGAAACCGCCGGGCAAAATTTCGATTGGGAGGAGGATAAACCTACCGGAATGGCCAAAAGGTTCTTCGACATGATGGCCGCATCAAATACACCGCTTTGGGAAGAGAACATGATGGGTCAGATGAAATGCGAATCACACACAATCTTATCGGCCGTGACACATGCACTCGCATTGAAGTCGGAACACCAATTGAGCCAAAAATGCTTTGATGGGATGATGGGTCTTATCAAAAGCATGCTTCCTCCTAGTGAAAAAATGCCGAAAAATTTCTATCAAGCCAACCGATTGGTCGAGCCGCTTGGCATGGAGCATAAGAACATCGACGTATGCCCAAACTTTTGTATACTTTACTATAAGGATAGAGAGGATAAGACACATTGTGATGAATGTGGTGAACCGAGATATAAGCCACAGGGACTTAATAAGAATGCAAATCTGGTCGCTCAAAAGATACTTCGTTATTTACCTATCACCCCAAGATTTCAAAAGTTGTATATGTCCAAATCAAATGCAGTCCATATGAGATGGCATAAGGAAGGTTTTCGTGAGAAACCGGGGATTATGGTGCACCCCGCAGATGGTGAGGCTTGGAAGCACTTTGCACGGAAACATCCAGAATTTGCCAAAGAGGTGAGAAATATTTGGATGGGGATAACGACGGATGGGTTCATGCCATTCACATCAAATGCAGCTCCATATTCATGTTGGCCCGTACTTGTTTTTCCGTATAATCTACCACCTGGGATGATAATGAAAGAAGATAGCATGTTTCTCGCTCTTGTCATTCCTGGACCTAAGCATCCGGGTCGAGACATTGATATTCTTCTCGAACCTTTGATTGATGAATTGAACACATTGTGGAAGGATGGAGCGGTCACATGGGATGTGTCTAAACAACATAATTTCACCATGCACGCAACACTTATGTGGTCGATAAACGATTACCCCGCGTACGAGATGCTTAGCGGGTGGGGTACTAAAGGCCGATTGGCATGTTTTCATTGCATGGGTGCAACCAAGGCATTCCGACTAAAGTATGGTGGAAAATTTACATGGTGGGGCTGCCATAGATGCTTATTGCCTCTAGATCACCCATTTCGTCGCGACAAGAAAAATTTCAAAAAAGGCATGGTCGATTTTGATCGGCCAAGAGTCACGGGAGAGGAGCGGCTCGCGATGGTGAATAATCTAAAGGGGATGAAATGGGGTAAAAATCATAAACCAGACCAGATTGAGGGTTATGGTCAAATCCACCATTGGCAAAAGAAGAGTATTTTTTGGAGCTTGCCTTATTGGAAAGATAATTTGTTGCAACACAATATTGACATGATGCATTTGGAGAAGAATTTTGCGGAAAATTTGATTTACACGCTTTTAGGCATGGGGAAAAAAATAAGGATAATGAAAAAGCACGGAAAGATTTGGCTCTCCTTTGCAATCGATCCAATCAGAACTTAGCCCCAGACCCGAACAACCCGGGAAAGCTGCGAAAACCAAAAGCTCCCTTCACACTCTCTCCACAACATAAGAGGAAGGTTTTAATATGGCTCAAGGAAAATGTCAAGTTCCCCGATGGCTACGCATCGAGTTGGTCAAGGTGTGTAAATCTCAAAACAAACACCATAACAGGGCTAAAAAGCCATGATTTGCATGTGTTCATGGAGCGACTTCTTCCGGTCGCATTTCGAGACTTTGTCCCTGATTCCGTATGGGACGTTTTGTGCGAGATTTCAAGCTTCTTTAGAGAGATTTGTGCCAAGGAGCTTGATCCATCCCGTATCGACCAATTACAAAAGGATATTGTGGTCACAATATGCAAAATGGAAAAGATATTTCCGCCGGCATTTTTTGATTCTATGGAGCATCTTGTGGTCCATGTTTGTCAGGAGGCTAGATTGGGTGGACCGGTAGGGGCTCGATGGATGTTTGCATGTGAAAGGTATATACTTCGTTAATCTCTTTCTTATTCAATAGCAAAACACTTAGCTTATTGCTTCCATATCTAACCCAATTATTTTATTACAGACGAAACAAAGAACAAAGGATGAAAGTCAAGAACAAGGCACGTGTTGAGGGTTCAATTGTCGAGGCAACAATTGTTAAAGAAATTGGTTCATTTTGCTCACGTTATTTTGCAGAGAATTCTAAAACTAATCAACAAACGGTTGGAACAAGTAACCATCCGCAGAGACGTCTATCAATTTTTGATACAGCGGGCCGTTTCTTCACAAGGCGAAGAAGGAGGACTCTCAATGACAAGGAACTTAAAGCTGCACACACATATGTCATCCTCAACTGTCCAGAGATAAAAAATAAATACCTAGGGTACAATCTTATAAACGTTTGTTTTGATGATTTCAAAAGTATCTATTCTAAACACTTTCAAAATCTAATACTTTAACATGTTGGAATGTGTAGAGAGTTTGATGCATACATGCTAAACTCCGGACAAGCCAGATCCGCACAACATTTGGACAAAGTTCGTGAAGATGGGTTCGCAGATTGGCTACGAAAGAAGGTACTATCTGATCGTGATTGCGACCCCTACCTCCGAAGGGCTGGACAAATGCCACAAAAGCAAGCGGACTGCTACGATGGGTACGAAGTTAATGGTTTTCGATTTCACACGGAGGCATATGGGGTCAACAAGTCAACAAAGAGTAGCGGTGTTTGCATTAAAGGGGAGTGAGATGGAATTGAGACACCACGAGACTACTATGGACTTCTCCAAGAGGTAGTTGAGCTAGATTATGATGGACTCAACAAGGTCGTTCTCTTTAGGTGTAATTGGTTTGACATAACAAACGGTGTAAGGGTGGACATCCAACATGGAATTGTTGAGGTTAAACATGCTTCTCGCCTCAAAAATTATGAACCATTTATACTTGCACCTCAAGCAATTCAAGTGTTCTACCTTCCTTATCCATCGGATAAAATTGAGAGATGCCAATGGTGGGTGGCAATGAAAACTAGCGCGAAGGGGAGGTTTCGTGCCGAGGACGATGTAGATGCAAATCTAGAGTTTTTCCAAGATGAAATGCCGGATCATTCACTCGAGGTTTCAATTGATCAAGATTTTGATTGGGATGGTATGGCCCCTCAAATAGATGAGTTTGAGCTAGTAGACGATACAATGTCACAAGGTGAGGAAGAGTTGGAGGACAACCCAATCGAGGGAGGTGACGAAGAGTTGGACATGGACGAAAGTGAGGAAGAGGAGGACAATCCAATAATCGTAAGTGACAATGAGTTTGGCATGGACCAATTAGGTGAGGATGAATTTGGTTTCTAGACCCTCGATGCTTCAAATCAAGAGTTTTAATATTGGTAAATCAATATTTGTAAGCGTGTTGTGTCAATTACTTTTGTATTGTTTGTACAATTTTTATTGTTTCTCAATTGTTTTGGAATGTTTGTTCTAACTCCCAAAATTTAAGTTATCAAAGTTTTGAATTCTTATAAACTGTTATTATTCATGTTGTTGTGATTTATACCAAATATATTCATTGAAAAATGAGATACAAAATAAACAGAAACAAATCTGTCTCCAGGAACTAAACAATTGCAAGGGTAGTCCCATGCAATTGCATGAGAACAGCAGGTCCAGCCTTTTGCATGCGCATGGGGTTAGATAGTTGCATGGACCTTCAATAAAATATAATATAGTGAGGGGGTTAACTAGTTGCATGGGCATGGGGTTAAGTAGTTGCATGGACCTCTAATAAAATATAGTATCTTTCATGTGGTTAAGTAGTTGCAAGGCAATGATTTGGAGCTGTTGCATGGACCTCCAATAAATTATAATATATTACCTTCAAAATGTAGTTGCAAGGGTACATATAAAACAGTTGCATGGTGGCACATTATACATTTGCATGCGATACATGTTGCATGGGACTAGCCTTGCAACAAGTTCGAGTCCTGGTCAAACGCCATTTCTGTTGCAAGGACCGTCTCTACCTTGCAACAAACAGATGCTCCCCTTGCTATAAGTTACGATTCTAGTAGTGATTGTTCTGCGTTAAACCTGAAACGATCAACATTTGAAATGACCAATAAAGAAATGACGTATTTAGCAAAAGAATTTCCAAGTATAACTAATGCCGCCTGTTAGGTTCAAAAACATAAAAAAGATTGACAAAGACCTCTGTTGAGCTAGCTCCCAATTTATGACTGAATAAACCCACTCATTCGTCAGTTCTAAATACTTGTTGAAAAAAGTTACAAAACTGTCACTAATTTTGATTATTTTATTATTTAATGTGGTGCTTTTTCGAACAATTTGTTTGTAATTTATACTGCAAATGTAATTGATATTTGTATAATAGCTTTTTTTAGCAGATTTTGATCTTTATTTGCATGTTCAGAACAATATATAGAACATATAAATAAATGACAAACTTTCAAGTTAACGAAATATCAAGAATATTATAAGAACACAACATACAAAAAATGCCAGGCAATTTAATTATAATATAGAATATCTTTGAATGACTTCCAGTAAATGATGATGTCATATGAAGGAAATTTTTCGGAAAATTTATGTTTTTTATTGTTAAATTATTGTTTGCCAGTGATGATTGTGGTAAAGCATTTTCTTTGGAGTGACCATTAAGGCTGGTGAAAAAGAAAATACCAAGCTTTAAAAAAAATGGCTGGGTTGACCAAGTCAATGTGAGCCTAACCAAACAATGTTCATATTGAGTGGCCTAACTGCTCTAAATGACTTTCTCAGTTAACGTGCATGAAGTTACAAGTTGCATGAAGTTACATGAAGTTAATTCATAATCCACCATTTACTACTCTCCTGCTGTTTCTACCAGATTCAAATGGACTTCGCTAATTCTGGAACACTATCACATCACATAAACAGGTCTTGCGCGCTCATCATATTGGATCTGAACAGCAATAATCTTGAAGGCTATTTGCCTAGATCTTTAACAAGGTGTAAAGATTTGTCCCTCCTTGATATTGGGAACAA
This sequence comes from Carex kokanica, assembly GCA_025461125.1. Classification (NCBI taxonomy): domain Eukaryota; kingdom Viridiplantae; phylum Streptophyta; class Magnoliopsida; order Poales; family Cyperaceae; genus Carex; species Carex kokanica. The sequence goes on along the minus strand of JAJGRX010001069.1, from coordinate 958,050 downwards.
CTAGATAGGTGGCACTTTCCCGTTTTCACTAGGGAAGCTTCCAAATCTCCAAGTCATTATTCTAAGGTCCAATAGATTCTATGGTGCAGTAGACCTTCCTTCAAATTTTGGAAAAATGAATTCTCCTTTCCAATTGTTAAGAATGATTGATCTAGCTTCAAACAACTTCAATGGAAGTTTACCACCACTCTGGTTCAGAAATTTCAGGTCCATGCATATTTTATCCTCAGATGCAGTTCTTGGTAAAGTCCTTGGTCCACTGCTTTAATTTATTTTGAAATTGATGGGATCTCTGTTACTGTCACAAATAAAGGGGCACTAATGACACTAGAGAATAACTTGCCTAATTTAATGATGTGTAAATCAACAAATAGATTCACTAGTGATATTCCTAAGACGATTGGCGAGCTCAAAGGAATAAATGCACTAAACCTGTCACATAATGCTTTTACTGGATCCATTCCGCCTCAACTTGAACGCTTGACGCAAATCGAGTCACTGGACCTATCTTCACTAGTACAAAAAACCCCTTCACTGACCCCCAATCACTGACTGTTTTAATATGCAACAGTCAGTGTAGAGACTACGTGGCAAAATCGTAATTAAGAAGAACTTCAACACTGACTGTTCAATTGTAAATAACCGTCAGTGAACCAACACTGACTGTTTTCTTAATAAAAGGGTAGGTGTAGGGTATGAGCAACACCGACCCTTTTATTGAAAAATCGTCAGTGTTGAGCAGTTCACCAACACTGACTGTTTTTTAAGCGAAGCGTCAGTGTTGCTCATACCTACACCGACCCTTTTTTTAAGAAAACAGTCAGTGTTGCACATACCCTACACCGACCCTTTTTTAAAAAAAAATAGTCAGTGTTGCTCATACCTACACCGACCCTTTTTTTAAGAAAACAGTCAATATTGGCTCACTTCCTACACTGACCTTTTTAAAAAAAAAACAGTCGGTGTTGCTCATACCTACACCGACCCTTTTTTTAAGAAAACAGTCAGTGTTGCACATACCCTACACCGACCCTTTTTTTTTTAAAAATAGTCAGTGTTGCTCATACCTACACCGACCCTTTTTTTAAGAAAACAGTCAGTGTTGCACATACCCTGCACCGACCCTTTTAAAAAAAAAAACAGTCAGTGTTGCTCATACCTACACTGACCCTTTATTGATAAAACCGTCAGTGTTGAGCAGTTCACCTACACTGACCTTTTATTTAAGAAAACAGTCAGTGTTGCTCATACCTACACTGACCCTTTTTTTTAAATAACAGTCAGTGTTGAGCAATAATTAAGTTTCTTTGAGAATAAAAATTATGCATTGTGTATATAATGTTTAAAAGTTTGTTAATGATGGAATGAAAAACCTAAAACAATAAATTACTAATTAATTGTTCCATCGAAAAATTGCAATGCTTGTTTATTAGAATGACCATATTCTATTTAATAAGTATGATTAGTAATTTACGCGATGAGTGAAATTTAGGCAATTAACATCAAATTTTGACATTAATTTTAGAAAATACTTTGTAATGAAAATTATATTAGTAATATTTATACAATAATTAATGTTATAACATGTTTATTGCTTAATTAAATGATTTGAACACATTAAATTATATAGCATTACATGCATGTTGCATATATGACTCACATCTTCTATGCATGAACATGAAACATAAACTCTTGTTTCATGAGTTAATGAAGACGCACGAAAATATGTCGTCTGTGGGTCGATCGAAACCGTTTAAATTAAAGAGCACTGCATTTATTGTCTTGCATCCAAGTTTGATCAAAATTTGTTTTTATTTCCCATCCATCTAGTTGATCGAAAATTGAAGCATCATATGGCCATAAACACTTCGTGTTGGATCGAAGCTCATAAATAATAAAACTTCTAAACTTTTATGTTGGTTACGTTCAATGTTCTCCCTTGATCATTTTAAAATAGATTTGGAATAATTTCACTGCAGATCGACCGTTGATTTCCCGCGTGAAAATGAACGGTCAGATTCCAAACTTCCTTTTAAGTTGATTTTATTGTAAATTTTTTTGTAAATTTTTATTCACTGACTGTTTTTATTCCGGAACCGTCAGTGTGGATACCTTTACTGACTGTTTTTATTTCGGAATCGTCAGTGTTGATATACTACATTGGTTGCTTTGAATTAGTAACAATCAGTGCTGAAGTCATATACTGACTGTTTTTTATTTTTACCCGTTAGTGTTGATTTTGCTATAGTGACTGTCAAATATAGGGAGCCGTCAGTGATTGTTTTTCTTTCACATACTGTATTTTTTAATTTTCGGAACCGTCAGTGATTTCTTTCGAAATTTTTTTTCCCTGGTTTATTTATTTCGATCAGCCGCGAATTCCCCTTCTAAATTTCATTTCCCTCTCCGCGTTCGGTCAGACTCTTATCTCCCAAATTTTCAAATTTCTTGGTCTCTCTTCGCCTCCGAGCGCCATGCTGTCTCTTCGTCTCCTCCGCCTTGTCGTCTCTCTCCGCCTCCGCCTTGAGCACAACCCTTGCTGTCTCCCTCCTCCGCCTCCGCGCGCCTTGCTGTCTCTCTCCGTCTCCTCCTCCTTGCTGCCTCGCCCCGAGCACAAACCCACCCCCGACCTGCCTCACCCCACTCAGCCGGGTTCAGGGTACTCTCTCTCTTTCCTGCCGACAAAAGACGAGACTGCATCACTGGTACCAGTACCGGACTGCATCACTGGTACCAGTACCGGACTGCATCACTGGTACCAGTACCGGACTGCATCACTGGTACCAGTACCGGACTGCATCACTGGTACTGCAATTTAGTCCATTCATCGAAATTCCTTGCATGTTAGATAATTATGTTGTTTGATCAGCATTTCAGGCCTAATTATATATTCAACATTATAAAATTTTCATATTCCCAGGTGCAAATCTTTACAAGTCTTTCAAAATTTCCTCTCGTGGTAAGTATTTGTTTACAATTTTTTAGGCCCAATTTTAAAATAAGTTGGACAGGGTTATTGTATGTAACATTTGCTAGCTATTGTATGTAACTTTTGAAAACCGAGTTGTTGGCTTTGAGTCAAGTTTCAGATTATATTGGGTCGGGTTAGGATCAGTTTGCCTTAACAAATTAAAAGTTTACCTTAACTGAACATAGGAAATACAAGATATCTGATGGGACATATTCAGTTCTCCGTTCTTCTAGGATTATAGGCCAAGTATGCTACTTTCCAAGCTGTATATTGTTTTCCAAGTATGCTACTTTATGGAATTAAGAACCATTGCCTCATTTACAATATGTAAATTATAATCATTTACAATATTTTATAAGTTGTTGTTGTGGTCCAACTAAGCCTCACAGATTGCTGTTATTCTAAAAGCAATTTGGTTTCTTTTTTTTTAAACTTTAATTAGAGAAATTGTTGTCAGCTCCATGCCCAATTTCTCTTATATGAGAATACTGTTATGTTATTACTTTTGTTACAATTTTGTAGTATTTGATTCTGTTAATTTCAAGTTTTCCCTGTAAAAGAAATATTTTTTCTAAACTAAAATTCTGACATGATCACAGATTGCTTTTCCTAACAGAGAGTGACTTGAAGGGACTACCTGGCTTCAAGGTACTCCTGCTCTGTGTGTGTGTGTGTGTGTATTTTAGAAGAGAAAGTGAAATATCATTACATGTGCCCGTGATCATGATGAGAACGATTGTTCTAAGTATAACTGTTGAGGAAATATTATATAACTTATTTTCCATTCCTTCAATGAAATCTTAATTCGAAGTTAACATGCCTAAGTATAACACTCATAATGCTCTCAGTGTCTTTCAGATATGTTGGTCTTAAATGGAGGCATTCAAAAGCTGCAACTGAATGCCACTGGCATTGGAGACGAGGTTTGTTTGAATTAGTAATAATAATAACTTTATATTGAATCAATAAATGTAGTGAAAACATTTTCCCAATTATAAATGAAATGATATTTTATTATACCTTTTGCAAGGAGCAAAGGCCCTTGCAGTAATGCTTAAGAAAAATCCAACAATTCGTGTCTTAGAACTTAACAACAACAATATTGATTACCTGGTACAGCATTCTTACTTATCCTTTCGAAATAGTATAATTTGTTAAATTTTATTTTTATTCTTTTTATTCTCATTTTTTGCTTTTTAATTTTCTTTTACTAAAATGCTGGGTCATTGGCCTGTTTTATTTTAAAACTCCATGCTTATTAGTTCAGAACTATGAGAAGAGTTTAAATGCCTCATGTCTTTCATGCCTCACTCGTGCCTCACATCCTTGGCTAAGGTTTTGAAGGATAACGCTATGTTGAAATCAGTGAGTTTAAATAATTCTCTAATGTTTTCATCTTTTTTTTAATCACTAGTTAAATTACCAATCTGATGTGAAATGGATTGCATGCAGCTAGAGTTGAGTCACAACCCGATAGGAGCTGACAGGGTGAAAGCTCTATGCGATGTTCTCAAGTTTCATGGAAAGATAGAAACCCTAAAACTTAGTTGGTGTCAGGTATTCATTCCTCCCATTTTCATTTCTTTATTTTGTCTTGTCTTTAGACAATAAATCCCTTTTTTGAATGTGGTACATAATTACTAATACTAACTTAATTGTAGATAGGTGCCCAAGGTGCAAAGTATTTGCAGATTGTTTAAAAGCATAATACAACAATTTCTACATTGGATCTACGGGCTAACGGTCTTGGAGATGAAGTAATTTTCTAAACACATACTTGGGGATATACCTAATCAAATTGTTGTTGAGTAAGGCTATGGTAATATGCATATTACGGATCAACCTATGCTATGGATCCATATCTCAATTTTTAACACAACTTATAAACTATAATAAATGCAATTTTGTTAAGTTAAGATGCATATTTTGTATATTTTGTAAATTTTGTAAATTTTGTAAATGTGCTATGTAAATTTTGTTATAGTCTGTTGTCTTTTGTGAATATGTTATGTTGTTTATATTGTGTTGTTTTTTGTTTATGTTGTTCAAATTATTGCATGCCATTCTATTTAATGTCAAGATTTTCGAATAGTAATATATTGCTAGCAAATATATGGAGGCTAGCCCCGATACAAATAGAATCATGCCAAAATTTTATTATACCAACACCGACGGTTATGAAACCAACAACGACTGTTTTTAAGACCTACACCGACCCTTTTTTCAAAAAAACAGTCGCTGTTGGTGACCAACACCGACCCTTTTTTTTTAAAAACAGTCGCTGCTGGTGACCAACACCGACCATTTTTTCAAAAAAACAGTCGCTGCTGGTGACCAACACCGATCCTTTTTTCAAAAAAATCGTCGCTGCTGGGTCTCTACACCGACTGTTTTTTAAAGAAAACCGTCAGTGTTGGGTGTCTACACTGACTGTTTTTTAAAAAGAACCGTCAGTGTTGGGTATCTACACTGACTGTTTTTTAAAGAGAACCGTCAGTGTTGGATATCTACACTGACTGTTTTTTAACAGTCAGTGTTGGTATACCTATATTGTCACCGCCATCACTGATGCCTCAATAACAGTTGGTGTAGGGGTTTTTTAACAGTCGGTGTAAGGGTTTTTTGTACTAGTGCTTGGAACCAACTCTCTAGAGAGATTCCACAAGAACTAACCTCCCTGAGTTTTCTATTCATCTTGAATCTCTCATTTAACCATCTGGTTGGGAGAATCACGCAATCTAGCCAGTTCCTGGCATTCGACAATTCATCGTATGAAGGGAACCCTTGATTATGCGGTGTGCCATTATCTAAGTTGTGCAATGTCACAAGTCCTGGAAGCAATTCAACCTCTCCTTGCACAAAACCTGCTAAGAAAATGACTGCAATTGTTCTCTTGTGCCTTTTTGTTGGATTGGGATTCAGTACCGGATTTTCCATAGTAATTGTTATCCTGGTCGTCAAAAGAGCAAGAATTGCACATGCAACTCGTTAGGGATTAGTACAACTATTCTCCTACTTGATCTTATATATATTAATATCTTTTTCTTTGTTTTCAATCTATCTTTCTCTCCTTTTTTTTTTTCTCTTTTTATTTATGTGTTTGCTTGTAAGAGGTCCTAACAGGCATGTACTACTCTTACCATTTAATGGGTTTGCTTGTAAGAGGTCATAATAGGCGTGTATTATTCTTACAACTATATTATGTGTTTGCTTGTAACCAACAAATTTTATTCAAGTTGTATGTGTTTGCTTGTAAGTAGGCACATTTGGTACCTTATATCGAAGTCCAGCAAATTATTTTTTACTGCTTGATCACTTTGTACTAAATGAATGTGAAAATTTCAAAACTTTGTACACGCATTACTAATTAAGTAAATTGGTTTTAACGGTTTCGATTCGTTGTTTAAAGTAAATCCGATAGATTTTGGAGCTGTACTCCCCAAACCCTTTTAGTAAGCATAATACACGCTATCCTTACTATCATGGTTTGGAAACTCGGACGAGTCCGAGTCAACTAGGTATCGGCCGTGTCCGGTCCGAGTTTTACCCGAGTCTTGCGCCCATGTGATTTTTTCAGCAAAACTCGGTTGAACAGTGTTTGACTCAGCCGAGTCAACCCGAGTCTGGACAAGTCTGGGCGTGTCTGACCGAGTCAACAATTTTTTCAATTATTTTTAAATTCTTACTCAATTAAATGAGAATAATGTCCAATAGATAATGAGCATGAAACCAAAAACCACCAGCGAATTACTTTACGTTTCAAATTCTGGTGGTTGATAAGTGCATTGTAAAATAACCGACTCAAAGGAAAGAAACTGATTGAGCTTTTCGCCAATATATAATTGATTGTATCTATTAATAATCATGAATTGACTGCATTGACAAACAAAAAAAATGCATAAACAATAAAATATTACATAATTGATAACAAAGTTAATATGTTTAAATATTACATAATTGATACCTATTTATAATCCATATGTTGTTGGATATGAGAATGTTAATAATTTTTCATTGGACACTACATTAATGTCTTCATTTTTTGGCTCTGTATAACAATATCTCCATTCGTATTTTAATACAAAGGACGATGAGATGATCTAGCCAGCTCTGTATAGATTCTGGCAATAAAAAGTGTGTTCTATTTGTAATACTTGTATTACATTCATAGAAGGAAAAATCGGCCGTTCCGGAGCAGAATCGGATGGTACGCGGTTAGTGTAGATTTCGTCCAATTTCAGACGTTCCGACCCAATTTCAGCCAAATTTCGGCCGAAATGGACTGATTCCATCGAAACGTAAATTAAACAAACTCCAAAAAATTTTGAGCTCTACGTGAATCGAACCTATGACCTCTAGCTAAGCAACCAAAGCAAACTACCACCACACCATACAACCTTTGTTGTTAGAAAACAACATTAATTTATATATAATAATTGTAATTTGTTTTATATCACTACAGCAAAAACACTCATCTGCGACCGGCCAAATCGGTCGCAGATAAGTATTTCGCCGGTCGTAGATGACCAAGACGGTCGCAGAAGGCAGAAATCGGTCTCAGATGTAACGGTTGCAGTTGGCTGCGTCGCTGATACCTTGCTGCTGACGTCACCGGTCGCAGATGATTGTGGCGCCGGTCGTAGATGAGTCATCTGCGACCAATCCGATCGGTCTCTGATGGTATATGTTGCCGTGACAGAAAGACCATCAGAGACCGAATAAACGGTCGCTGATGAGACCATAGTCGGTCGCAGAAGATTTTTTATTTTTATTTTTTTTGCTGTTTTTTTAGTTGCTGTTTTTTTTTAGTTGCTGTTTTTTATCCTCATTCTGTTCATTTATATTTCTTTCGTCTCAATTAGTACGAAACGTATTAAACAATTCACAAGCAATTTAATTGGTACTTACCAAACAATTCACAAAACGACATAAACATGAAATATCTAAAGTATATATTGTAAAGGGGAATCAATCTGGGTCGTACATACAGATCACAAATTAGGCTAATCTGGGCCGTCGGATAAAAGGATTCATATGCTTCGTAACCTCAGACACCGCTCGCAGGGGGCTGCCGCCCCCCTGCCACCCCCCACATAATCCTAGAATCAAGCCCACATACTTAACATATATAAGCATGAAATAACAAATGTCTAAAATAAAATAAAATGAAATAAAAATTAGAGAAACAAACACAACACAATTAAACCCTGTTTTTCCTTGGTGCCACTTTACAGCTCAAGTACAGTATGATGCAGCACTTGTAGCATCAGCCAAAAATATATATTATGTGGTTCTTTTTTATCTGTTTCCATTTTGAACTGGTCACATTTATACATACTACATCATATGACCTCAAGTTGAAATTTCTGGAGTCGTGTAAATGAAAATGTGAAAATTTTTACATTATCAGTGCCGACTTCAGCAATGATTTCTTTAGTGGTATTCTCATCTCCCATACCATGTTTGATAAGTGCTTCTTTCAGTTCCTCTACCAGTTATATACCTACACAGGTACAATTAGATAAGCACGGGATATTCTTCTGTTCTTAAGAGTATCCAATGCACGTCAAGCAAAAAAACTTGTACAGCCCCACAAGTCATGAGAAGTACCATCTACTCTGCTCCCCCTACTCTATTACTTCCTGAAAAAACTACCAGACTATCCTTTTTCCCTGACAAAGAGAAAAAAGGCTAGCAGGCATTTTAAGGGCATTTTTCATGTCTGCCTTGGGAGAACTACCTCACTATAATTGTGTCAAAAGGTATATATTCTTAACTGAAATAAACCAAGGAACACAGTATTCATGTACCAGCACTAAATTGTACTTACAAGGGACATGCCAGAATATTCAAAATGCTAAATTTTCAATATAAGAATTGTTCAAATTACCTGCTTTTATCCTGGTCAAAGTACTTGAAAGCTTTGAAAATATGTTCGTCCTTTTGAAATCTATTCATGCGCATAGTTGCTGATATGAACTCGAGGTAATCTATGCTTCCATTTCCATCCACATCAGCCTTTTCATATAGAAAAACAAAAAGTAGGTTAAATCTGAACAAATCAAACAGAGGAAGTCATTCCTGAAACAGGATATCAAATTTCTGGTACAAAGGCCAAAAGAGCAACATAATTATCCAAGTACCAAACTTATTCAAACACACCACCTCCATTTAGATCCCTGTCATTTCAAGTCTGGTCACCATACAGAAATAGATCGCACAAACACAATGGCAACAACACCAACTCAGAACCAAAATACTCAAGGCACAAATTCAGCAAGGTCGGTACCAACAGAACCGAGACCAGCAACAGCGCCAGTACCAGTGCCTCACTGGGCTGGTACCACTGGTAGTCAAAGTAAAAAGAACAAGCTAAAAAAACAGTTCATAAGGCCATAATTGCAAAATTCAACCTGAACTAAATTGCTTAATTCGTAATTCAGAACAGAAATCAGCAACTTTAAAACAGGATATCACTGAATCAAAGCTCAATAACAACGGTCACCTGGATCAGTATTATTTTGTTGATAACTCGGAAGCACACTTGGATACCAGTTTCAATTATTCTGCCCCAGAATTATTGTTTAAAAGCACCCCCTATTGGTATTCAACAAAATCAGTACCGATTAGAATGGGAGTTGATTCCTAAGAGAATTCACTTATAATTGCAATCCATACAGCACTCGGACCCAATTTTAAGTAAAAGAGAGATACCTCTATCGGACTTGAGATCGATGGCTCTGATATCAATGAATACCTTCTCCGCTTTCGCCGCAGCTGAGTGCAATACCTTCTCCGCTTTTCTTTTTGTGAACATAAACAAAAAAATAAGAAATTCACCGATCAGTGCCGTGGATAGGGTGTCATCCTGTGGTCGGGCGAGTTGGGGTCAGCGGAGTCGGGGTAGGGCGGAGTCGGGCAGAGTCGGGGTCAGGGTTGGCGTCGAGGTCGGGGTCAGCGGAGTCCAGTGGGGCGGAGGCCAGTGGGTCTGGGGTTGGGGTCGGGCGGAGCCGGCATTTTTCTTTTTTTTGGCTAAACCTAAAAAGCGGGAGGGAGGAGACAGAGAGAAGTTCGTGCGGGGTTTTTTTAGGAATCACCCTTCTGCGACCGGGCCAAATCGGTCGCAGAAAGATATTTCGCCGGTCGCAGAAGAGTTCGTCTCCGATGTATTTATTTTTTTTTGTTTTTTTGTTTTATGGGGGGTCTTCAGCGACCGGCGACAGAACCGGTCTCTGATGCCGGTCGCTGAAGACTGATTTTGCTGTAGTGTATCAAAGAGTGTGTTTTTAGTTGTAATGCTTGTATTTATATTATATTAGTGGATTATTTGATTGTAATTATTTGTCAAAATAGAAATTGTTGACAAATTATTTTTTTATCAATTTTTTCCTATATTTTTAGTATAAAGCAAGCTTCTGACAAAAAATTCCGATTTTCCGATCCAATTCTGACAGATTCACCCGATTCGATTCCACGGTCAAAAGACCGATCCCGATTCCGATTCTGATTTTTCCTTCTATGATTACATTATATAATTAGTGGATTATTTGAGTGTAATATATTGTATTAACATAGTTTTTCTACAATTTATTTTTTTACCAATGTTTCCTACTTTTTGGCTACAAAACAAATTTCTATCAAAAAAATTCGAGTTTCTAAGTCAACTCGGCCGATTCTGGCCAATTCATCCGATTCTGATTCCACGGTCAAGAACCCGATTCCGATTCCGATTCCGAGTTTCAGAACCATGCTTACTATATGAAGTTTGCTAAAGTGATTATTAAAATGAGACCCTACATAAGAAAAACCAAATAGACAACTGTAATAATTTTAAAATGCAATTAAAGACCAAGGAAAATTTTCTTATTAAGAGTGATATGACATTACAATTATTATGAAACTTATTCTGAAGAAAAAAATAGACTTGATTGTGAGAATTATTGCTAAAAATTTGAAAAGAAATTTGGCAAAGACTGAGTGAGTCTTCGCATAGTGAGTGTCAATATTCGTTGTAACACACCTTGAACATTTATCTTTCACATTACAAGTGGGTTGGCGCAGATGGTGAGGCCCACTAAGAAGGTAACGCACTCATAAAGACCTCTATTGGGCTCCCAATTTACATAATTTATGACAGAATAAACCCACTCATTTGTCAGTGCTAAATACTTTTTGTTGGAAAAAGTTACAAAAATGTCACTCATTTTGATTTATTATTATTTAATGTTGTGCTTTTTGGAACAATTTCTTTGTAATTTATACTGCAAATAATTGATATTATAGCTTTTCATGTTCAGAACAATATGTAGAACATATAAATGTATGGCAAACTTTCAAGAATATCACGAATATTATAAGAACAAAACATACAAAAAATGCTGCGCTATTTATAATCTAGAATATCTTTCAATAATTTCCAATAAATGATGATGTCATTTGAAGGAAAAATTTTGGAATTTTTTTGTTTTTTTTTGTTAAATACTAGTTTGCTAGTGATGATTCATGATTGTCGTAAAGCATTTTCTTTGGAGTGACGATTAAGACTGGTCAAAAAGAAAATACAAAGCTTTCCAAAAAGGGGCTGGGTTGACCCAAGTCAACTGAAGAGTAGTCAAGTAGTAGTCAAGCTGATGTGAGCCTAACCAAACAAATGAACAATGTTCATTTTGAATGGCCTAACAGCTCTAAATGACTTTCTCAGTCAACGTGCATCAATAAATTACATGTACTGTTTACAGCTGGGTTTTTATATATACAAGTTAATTTCATAATCCACCATTCACTACTCTACTACTATTTCTACCATATAATTGAACAAATGGATTTTGCTAATTCTTGGCCAAACTCTCTGCACTTGTCTCTCTACACTCTACTCTTCATCCTCTCATCTCTTTTGCTTCACTCTGCTTCTGTGGCAACCCATGTCTCATGCCTTCCTGACCAAAGCTCTTCCCTTCTCCAACTCAAAAGAGGCTTCTTCTACTCTGATCTTACCTCTTGGCAACCCGGAACAGACTGTTGTCATGATTGGGAGGGAGTGTCTTGCAACAAAGCAACCGGCCATGTCACTTCTCTTGACATCAGCAACCGCACCAATCAAGGTAACCTCAGTGCCGCAATCTTTAATCTCACCTCGCTCCAACACCTCAACCACTACTACAGAAATGGTCATTGTACACGGACATAAACAGGGGAGCTACACGGATTTCCTGCCGTGTGGAGTGCGAGGGTGTATAATCCCCTGAATAAATTATACACGGATATTTAACCGTGTGCAATTCCTGAGAGCTACACGGATCATTACATAAACAACCGTGGTCAATTCCTTGCCAAGTGGCGGTCTCCAAACCCGAGCTACACGGATCAGTACATAATTAACCGTGTCCAATTCCTTGCCAAGTGGCGCTCTCCAAAGCCGAGCTACACGGATCACTACATAATTAACCGTGTCCAATTCCTTGCCAAGTGGCGCTCTCCAACGCCGAGCTACACGGATCAGTACATAAACAACCGTGTCCAATTCCTTGCCAAGTGGCGCTCTCCAAAGCCGAGCTACACGGATCACTACATAAACAACCGTGTACGATGTCTCTGTCTACACGGACTTTTAGGTTAATATCCGTGTCGACATAGTTATTCTGCACGGCTCATTACATAAACAACCGTGTACATTAGTTGAGATCTATACACGGATATTTAACTAAAAGGCCGTGTACGATCATGTTTCTACACGGATGTCTATCAAAATATCCGTGTAGAATAACTATTTCTACACGGATCATTACATAAGCAGCCGTGTAGCTATCTTATATTTTTATTTGCTCTTTATTTGGCTTTCCACACGGACTTTTGTTAAACATCCGTGTAGAATGGTTATATTTTTTTTCAATTTTTATTTTTTGTTTTGGCTAGCCTCCAGTTTGCTAGCCATTAAAAATCAATTCCAAACAAAGAATTTCCAATATATCAGAATACAACCCCTAAACAAAATTCATGTACACTAAATATATCACAAATTCATGCACACAAAATTATACAAATCCATATTCTGGTTTACAAAATTCATTTTGAAACCACTTTGCCCACATACATCTAAAATAATCTATATCTTCATTGCTGTAATGCCCTGCCTTCTCGTTCGATTTATGCTGCCAAAAATTCAAAATATGTAGGTTATTAGAAAAATACAATATAACAACTGCATCTCTGTTTTGCTTTATAAAAATAAATATTGTAATTATAACAATGCAACTAATAAAACAAATTTAGTAGAATAAAATATTAGAGGAAATCAATATTAATTATATGGACAAGTCAAGGCAAACATATGAATTACATACCGGATAATCTGGCCAATCGAATTGTAAGCGTTCAACAAAGTGAAACATATAAATCATCGTGTAATAACCGCATTCCCAACCCTGATACTGTTGCGGGCACTGAAATTTTCATTTAGCAGCCTATGTTAGAATGACAATTAATTTTTGAACAAAAAATATGAAATTATAAAAATTATAGTGCATGTGCTCACCGGCTGCCACCTGAAACACAACTTATTTTTACGCTTCGGAATCGTGCTTTGCCTTCCTCCATCTTTAAGATATTGCAGAAAAGCCCTTACAAAATTGAGGAATGTAATTAGCAATTCCACAATTTGTTATATGTAATTGGGAAAAAATCAAACCAAGTGAATTACTATTGCTTACTTTCTTATTGGAATGCAGATCTTTTTGGATTCCTGAGGAGTGATGCCCGGTCCGGGATATGAAGAATCCATGAGGAAAACCAAATTCTCAAGTGGCACAATCACAATCAAACACCAGTGGCCACTCTGGTGGTATGGCACGAGAATAAATTTCTTATTCTCCGAAACAGCCTTAAGCATCGCTGAACGCATGTACTGGACAGTATCTTCCTCCTGATATTTCACCATCGTACCACTAGTAAAAGCGGGGTCCAAGAATGCACAGGAGTTCACCCTATCTTTCCCATGAGCCACAGACTGTTTTCGTTGTATCATCCTGAAAAATCATCATTTCACATTAGAATATATATTTGAGTGCTATACACATGATATATATGATTTTTTGGTCACTAACATGACGAAAATGGTGAGGACTCCCACATCGAGCCATTTATCGCTTGATGAGGCATGTAGAAAGTCGTTGAATTCTTTGAAAGGCAGCACGACCGTCCTGCCTTTGTGTAGGAGAACCTCGGGGGGGATTTCGAAGATTACGTCCTCCATATCATCTGGTGCCTTAACCAGGCAGGCGTGGAGATTCCGCAAATTTTAGGAACTCATCAACGCGAGCCAAGTATTCTGCACTATCACGTCGCAATTCGTACATCCAACTTCGATCCATCTGTAAATTAAAGTAAAAAAAAAAAATTCCAATTAAACATATATGGTGGTCAGCATATATATTGTTCCAAATTCTTGGCTTATAAAGGGCCGGTTTACAATCCTAACCCACTCTTTGAATATTATGCCTCATATGTGAACACATATTAGCGGGATTTAATTAGTATTTGAGAAAAATTCGGCAGCATTTCTCCTTAACTCCCCAAGTATGCGTAAAAACCACATACTCGTAGGAGCAATAAGGAGAAATACTGTCGAACTTTCCTCAAATACTAATTAAATCCCGCTAATACGTGTTCACATCCTAAATGAGACACAATATTCAGAGAGCAGTCCCAAACGGGGGACTATCCAAAATTAATCCCTATTGGATTAATTTTGAACGGGCATGGACCTAAAAGCATCAGTAGGTCGGTTATTGGACCACAATACACTAATTATTTACATTATCTTAACAAATCAAGCATTAAATAATAATTGACAGAAATAATTAAGCAATATTAATCAGTAACAGAAAATTAGATAAAGAAGAGGGAAATATATATATGTATGACTAACCTTGGCAATAGAGAGGAGAATGCGAATTAACTTCCAAGCTATATCTCAGATCCGGCCTCGTTCCTTGTGCGCAGAAATCAGACCAATTCAATACAGAGAGAGAGAGAGAAGTATTAATTGATCAAAACGGCGCCGGAAGAAGGCCTTTTATATAGTTCCAAACCCTAAAATAACCTTTCTACACGGATGATAATCTATAAATCCGTGTAAAAAAAGCATTACGAGAGCTACACGGACTTTTACATATGTAGCCGTTTATAAAAGATAACCTTTATACACGGACAATTATATAAACAACCGTGTGTAATATAAAAGATAAATTTTCTTCACGGACATTTAGAATTCTTTTTTTTTCCCTAATTTTTGTTTTATTTTTTTTGGTTTAGCCTTCCATTATTTCGAGCAAGTATCTTTGTTTTCACGGATATTTAGCTATAAATCCGTGTAGAAAGACACACAGACTTTTATATAAACAGTCATCGAATTATTTTTCTACACTGTTAATTAAACAAAAATCCGTGTACTATTTCTCGTTTCTACACGGCTCTTTATTAAACGTCCGTGTATCATTTGTTTTTTTTTTTTTTTTTTTTTTTGTCTGTCAGCTAGTTTTTTTCCCTATGTTTTTCAGAACAAACAATTTCCAAACCAGAGGAAGACATTTAAACTAAAAATTCATGTACCCTAAATTATACAAAATTAGAGCATTACAAAAGTTGGAATAAAAAGTCATATTGTAAACTAAAAATTTCCATTAAGGACTAGAATAGGGTGGTTCTTTCCTTTTGGTGCCAGTAGGGTTTACAGTGAAGATACATGTTTTACTAAAGAAAGAGTTGAGTAAAAAGTTGGATGAAGGACCTTCAGAGCAAAGGGAAGATGTGGATGAAGGACCGTCAGAGCCGGATGAAGAGTCAAATGAAGAGTCGGATGATCTCCGACTCTTCATTCGACTCTTCATCCGGCTCTGAAGGTCACATTCACCTCTTCAAATCCGGCTCTGAAGGTCCTTCACCCAACTCTTCACCCAACTCTTCGTCCAGTAAAATTGATCAGAATAGAGAGATAATTTTTTTTTCAATACTTCGATCGCATGGGAATTCGAGATGTAGGTTATCAATTGTACCAGATCGCTCATCTGTGAGCTCCCAAAACAGTAGCTCATATCGATCTAATTTTGCGATCTGAAACAATTGATAAACCTACATCTCAACCCAATTGTTAACTGTGAGAGGGGAGAGTATAAGTTGATCAAAACGGCGCTGGGGAGAAGGCCTTTTATATAACAAAAAACCTAAAATATCCTTTCTACACAGCTCTTTATTAAACGTCCGTGTAGCTCGCTCAAGGCTTTCTACTCTGTCATTTAAACAAAAAACCGTGTACAAATTCGACATTTATACACGGCTCTTTATTAAACATCCGTGTAGCTCCTACGGGTTATATACACGGTCATTTAAACAAACATCCGTGTACAATTATTACCTTTCTTCACGGTTCTTTAATTAAATATCCGTGTAGCTCTCTCAAGGCTTTCTCCACTGTTATTTAAACAATAAGCCGTGTACATTTTCTAGTAAACGTCCGTGTAGCTCTCTCACGTCTTTCTACACTGATTCTTTTGTAAATATCCGTGTAGAGATCCTACAGATATTTCAGGCATCCAAAAAATTACAACTTCTACACGGTTTTTCTATAAAATTGCCAAGTCCGTGTACAATGTGCCGTGTACAATGACCATTTCTGTAGTAGTGAACCTTGCATACAATGACTTTTCACAAAACCAGATTCCAGCTCATGGGTTCGAAAAGTTAACTATGCTCACATATCTCAACTTATCCTACACAAATTTCTTCGGTCAAATCCCAATTGCCATAGCCAACCTCACAAACTTGATCTCACTTGACCTTTCATGTTATGGTTTGAAACTGCATGAACCAAATCTGCGGATATTGGTTAGCCAATTTAGCAATTTAAGGGAGCTCTATCTTGATAGTGTGGATATCTCTGAGAATGGAACCGAGTGGTGCAGAGCTCTGTCTGAGTTTGTCCCCCACTTACAAGTTCTCAGTATGGCTAATTGTAATCTGGCAGGCCCCATTGAATCTTCTCTTTCCCAACTCGGTTCATTAACTGTCCTTTCCCTCAGCGGCAACAGTTTGCAAACCCAGATTCCTGACTACTTTGCTGAATTTCCATTAAAAGATCTCCTATTGGACAATTCTGACCTTGAAGGGCTGTTTCCACAAGAGATTTTTCAAATCCCAACATTGACCAAGATTGATTTATCAGAAAATGGAGAGCTATTTGGGACTTTACCTAATTTTCCAATCGTGAGTTCTTTGGAGAGCTTGGTTCTCGATGACACAAACTTTTCTGGTAGCATACCAGATTCAATTGGCAATCTCAGAAATTTATCTGAGCTCATTCTTTCAAGTTGCAACTTTTCAGGACAAATACCCTCTTCAATCGAAAAACTCGATAAATTAGTAAGATTGCACCTTTACAGTAACTCACTCTCTGGCTCAATCCCCCCAAGTTTGTTTTCTCTTCCAAGTTTGGAAACACTACATCTTTCTAACAATAAGCTCTCAGGCCAATTCCGACTACATCTTCTCTTGTATTTTCTCCATTGATTGAACTTCACCTTGCTGAAAATCAATTGAATGGACAGATTCCCTGGAAAATATTTAAATTCTCAAATCTTGAAAAACTTGATTTAAGAAGGAACTAGTTTACTGGACCAATTCCAAGTCTAATTAATCTTGACCTGAGCACAAACAATTTTAAAGGAACATTTGACCTTAACTTAGTTGGGCACCTCAGTAACCTCACCAATTTGTACTATGTTGATCTCTCAAAAAACCAATTGCACGGAGTTATACCAAGGTGGATATGGAAGAGGTTCAGGGATTCTGAGGCAGTACTTAACCTTTCGCACAACATGTTTACTAGTGTACAAGATGTGCCTCCAGGTTTTCCCTTTAACTCCGTTGATTTTAGTTTTAACAAGCTAAAAGGAGCACTCCCACTTGTGGGTGCTTACTTTTTGGACTATTCCAACAATGAATTCTCAGAAATCCCACTGAACTATACACTCTATTTGGAGAACACGACATATCTCAGTTTATCTAGAAATATGCTAACTAGAGAAATCCCATCTTCAATTTGTAAACCAAGTCTTAACGTGTTGGATCTATCACACAACCACTTGAGTGGATCGATTCCTTCTTGCATCATAGGAAGACCAGGCATGCAGATCCTGAGTTTAAGAGGAAACAAACTTTCTGGAATACTATCTCGTCACATAAGCAGGTCTTGTGCAATCGCCATATTGGATTTGAACAACAACAATCTTGAAGGCAATTTGCCTGGATCTTTAACAAGGTGTAAAGATTTGGCACTCCTTGACATAGGGAACAACCACATAGGTGGCAGTTTCCCGTTTTCACTAGGGAAGCTTCCAAATCTCCAAGTCATTGTTCTAAGGTCCAATAAATTCTATGGTACACTAGACCTTCCTTCAAATTTTGGAAAAATGAATTCTCTTTTCCCATTGTTAAGAATAATTGATCTAGCTTCAAACAACTTCAATGGAAGTTTACCATTACTATGGTTCAATAATTTCATGTCCATGCAAAATTTCTCCTCGGATGCCTCTTTTGATAATCCCCTTTATGACTGGTATAATTTTGAAATTTATGGGATCTCTGTTACCATCACGGATAAAGGGGCACAAATGACACTAGAGAATGACTTGCCTAATTTAATGATTTTGATTGATTTATCGAGAAATAGATTCACCGATGATATTCCTGAGACGATTGGAGAGCTTAAAGTAATAAAAGCACTAAACCTATCACATAATGCCTTCACTGGATCCATTCTGCATCGACTTGGACGATTGACGCAAATCGAGTCACTGGACCTTTCTTGGAACAACCTCTCTGGAGAGATTCCACAGGAACTAATCTCCCTGAGTTTTCTATCCATCTTGAATCTCTCATTTAACCATCTGGTCGGGAGAATCCCGCAATCTAGCCAGTTCCTGGCATTTGACAATTCATCGTATGAAGGGAACCCTGGATTATGTGGTGTGCCATTATCTAAGCTGTGCAATGTCACAAGCCCTGGAAACAATTCAACCTCTCCTCCCACAAAACCTGCTAAGAAAATGATTGGAATTGTTCTATTGTGCCTTTTCATTGGATTGGGATTTGGTATAGGATTTGGTACCGGATTTGCCATAGTAATTATTGGCCCAAAAATCAAAAGAGCAAGAAATGAACATGCAACTCGTTAGGAATTACTCCGCACACCAGCAACAAGAGTGCTCGCTTTTCGAAGGGCTTGACTATAAAATTAGAACAATTTTTCTTCTATTTGATGTTTAATATATGAATATAATTTTCTTTGTTTTCAATTTTACTCATTTCTTTCTCTTTCTCTTTCTTTGTTTTCAAGTTTTGCGTGTTTACTTGTAAGGGGTCATAACAGGCGTGTATTATTGTTACAATGTTATGTGTTTGCTTGTAACCAACAAATTTTATTCTAAGTTATGTGTTTGCTTGTGAATAGGCACAATTGGCACCTTAAAACGCAATCAAGCAAAACTTCATGGTAAAGAAAAATACAATACATATATTTTACATTCAACTACAATGCCAAGAAATTAAATAATTTCTGCATCTAATTCTACTTTCATCTTTAATTTTGATAGAAGCATTCGAAACAATACAATCAGACAAGTACTATGTGCACCAACTCTGCCATAGATAATTAAAAAACATAATTTGAACACAAATAATGAGCAAAACCCCTCACTCCAAATTAAAAAAAGCCACAATTAATGAATCTCCAAAATAAACACAAGCTCTGAAACAAATATATATATACACGAAGTGGAGTTTGGTAAAACACCACTAATTTTTAAACTCAAAACTTTAAAATAGTAAATGACAGACTAAAAGGTAAATGATAAAGTAGGTAAAAGATAATTAAAAAAAATTACACCACCATGCATTTCAAGTACAAAAAGGAAAGAAAAAGAAAATGATTACTGTGAGATTGATGAAAAACACAAACAGCAAATTAATCATAGCTAGCATTGAGAAATTTCAAAAGTTCATTTCGCTTGCTCTCTGCCTCCTTGTCCTCCTTTGTTTTATCCACCTTCAGCAAAATCTACAAGCAAAACAAAATTTAAAAGAAACCCATAAACTATACAACTCCCCCAAATGGTCAATAGTCAGGTCCAAACTAATCCGTGTATTATTTCCATTTTATTTATAACGATTTTTTATGTATTTATAAATTTGGGGGTACAATTAGGCTTTTGCTGGGGCCATAAACTATTTTTTAATTACTACTTCCAAATGATTTCCTGTACCCCTTAAAAAACAATTAGAAAACATGAGGATATAAGAAAAATTGCAGAGATGAATAAAATGCCATACCTTTTTACCAGAAATAGCACTTCGCCGCACGCCTTCGTCTTTGTCATGTCCCAGGAGCTGTACGAAAAAAAGAGCACATTTTTTAAGTTAACAAAGCAAATAAGTTCATGAACTTGCACAAAAATAAATCAAGGCTCACACCACACCTTCATCTTTTTATGCATTGAACAATAAGGATTGCAATTCTTGAAATTTAATTCAAGAATGAAGTATTTAGAAGTAGTTATGAAAACCTACCGCTTGATTGCACAGTTGAGGGTACATTAAGGCCTATGCAGGTAAAACTGAGGCTAAATTACACTATAAGGGCTAACTTGACCTTAGAAACAAGTACAAATTAAGACTAATTGTAGAACAGAAACATTTTTTATCTCAATTATAACACCTAGTGGTGCAGAGAGAGAGAGAGAGAGAACCTTGGAAAGTTGAACTGGACTGCTCTCCTTTCTCTGTGTAAAGCTCAAAATCGCCCAAATAGCAACAAAGAAACAACACATCGACCGGGTTACCCGTTTAACAACCCCAGCTCCAATTTTCAAGAGCCACCCCAACACAAGGAGCACCAAAAAAAAACTATAAGTACCACTATTTAAAATAAACTACAGAAATATCATAACTATTCTGTACTTGGTACAATTAAAATGAATTTTAATTCATTCATGCATGACGAAAAAGGAAAAATTAGAGCAAGAATTAAGACAGTCAATATTTACGAAACAAGAACCTCTTCTACCGCAACTTAGTGGTTATGTGTCAATTGCAAATATATTTGAGGAAATTTGGTGGTGACAAGCATGATAAAAACTTAGGTGATAATTGTGAATATAATACTGAGTATTGTTTGCAAAAAGGTCCGTCAGCTTACATATATTGCATGCATCAAGTATGTTGAGGGTACATATTCTTTGTATGCATCAAGTATGCATTTACTTGTGTAATAAAATAATTTCCTAGTTATGTTGAGGGTACATATTCTTCTTTAGTATACTATAATATACTAGAACAGCATAGCTTTTTTTGTTATGAAATTCATGATACTTTAAGACTTTAATCCTACAAGATTCTGTCAGTATGGTATAAATAAAAATCATGGGGCAGCAAGACAGAGAAATTAAATGATAATTTTACAGTAATATGATAGTTTACCTCTTTCTCTCTCTTGTGCCGTTTATGGTGACTTGACTTGGTTTTATCTCTCTCCTTTTCCTGACATAAAAAGAAATCAGTACTGGTATGACTACAGCAGTTCCTGCCAGTATCAATACCAGATACCAGTACAGTACTGGCATTGATCTCTGATGTAAAAACCATAGGAAGTAAATATACCTTCTTTGATCTCTGATGCTTTTTATGCTTCTTTCCACGACTCGAAGCTTCATGCTCAGTATCAGATGAACTGGCACTAAAGAGATTTCAGTAACGGAAACAAGTCAATCAACTAACAAGACAAAAACCATGGAAAAGAGGACGAACCTGTGGCTATCAGAGAAGGAAGACGAAGAATCGACAGGAGATCTACGGCGACGGTGGCGGTGGCGGTGGCGGCGCTTCTTCCCTGAACGCTGATCCTTGCGTGCCTTGAGAGAGGAGTCCTTGCGGTGGCGCCTTCTCCGAGATGATTCTCCAGAGGAGTCGCTGGAGGAGGAGGAGGAATCGCTGGAGGAAGCTGTCGAAGAAGCAGCCATGGCGGCCACAAAGAGAGAGCAAAAGAGACGCGAAACAGAGACGATCTAGAAGGGTTCGATCTCTAATCAGAAATAATAAATTCATTATGGGCCTTGATTTGATTTGGGCTGGGCCTTCTGAAGGTTCGATCTTTGCTCAGAAATAATAAATTTATTATGAGCCTTGACTTGATTTGGGCTGGGCCTTTTTTGTTGTAGATTGAAGGGTGAATTGTTGTCGTCTCTTGTACCAGACAGAGTAAATTAGGCCTGGGTTGGGCTTAAAGAATATCTCAGGTGAAATCCAGATATTAACAGAGTTATTTGACCTAAAACTAGGGGTGAAAACGGTATGGATAATATCCAATCCGTATTCGATCCGTATTCAAAAAATTAGATGTGGATATCTGATATCCGAATATCCGTGTGAAAATGGATACTGATATGGTTTTACATTTCAATTATCCGTATCCGAATAGTAAATATATATCATATATTTTAATATATATTATGAAAAAAATATTGTTATTCACCATTAAAATTAGATAAATAGTATGAACTTTGGTATGTTTTTAATATTATTTTAATAAACATCTGATCCGATCCATATCCGTATCTATATCCGGCTGATATCCGATCCGTATCCGTAACTGGAAAATTAAAAAGAGATATGGATATGGTTTTACCACTATGTGCTCCGTATTCGCTCCATTTTCACTCCTACCTAAAACAATACATTCAGTGAAGAAAAATTTAGTGTATCCAACAAAACTTTTAAAATAGCTGATTTTCTCATGAAAAAAAATCTTTTAATATTCAATAAACCCATAGAAATTTAATATTATATTTTGATCCTTTTTATTTATTAAATATGTTATTTAATTATTTTGAAAGTTAAATTAATAAATAAATCCTGTGGAGCCATTGCTAATTCGCTGGAGCTTTGAGGGCAGCTAATCAAATCTCTCTTCCTCTCTCTATACTCAATTTTATCAAACAATTAGTTAATATGTATTTATATTGTCTGTTCAAAGGATTTCGAGTTCAACCATGACGTAAAATTTGGGATCAACAGCGAATGACTTCTCAGGAGCACAGTGACAACTTAATGATTCAAGAAAGGTTTGGCGTTTTGGAAATAATTCGGAATTATACATTGAGTCCCACAAGAGAACAAAAAAATCGCGGATAATTCGTAAAATTCTGGAAACCGAATAGTACGCGCGCGGATTGATTCGCCAATAGCTCAAATCCGAATAATTAGCGAATTCGAATCTAGTTACTATGCTCGGCAGAGCTATAACAATGGCAAAGTGAGCTCTAATCGAAGTGTAATTAACAACAGGACCGGTGCTGATTTGACCATCTATGAACAGTTTGAGCAGAAAAGATTAATTGAGAACCATATGTGATTTGTGTTTCTCATGCTAGTTTTTTTTTTTTCACAATTAGTTATCTTTTCTTCACTCTTTGTGCAAATTTGATATTAAGTCTGCGCAATTGGAGAGAACTTATATTTATTTATTTTTGAAACAATGAAATGATTAGGTCACTTTCCAAATTATTAGTTTACATTCTAGAATTGAACTGTATTTAGCTTGCTCTAGTTTCTGAATCATCAGCTAGAGACTTGAGCTCCATTTGAAAGGAAGAGATGTATGTGTCAATCTAATTTTGACAATAACTAAATAATAAATTTAATGAATAAAAGGAGATAAAATAAATAATGTTAAATTTTTATGGGTACATTGAATATTAAGATGTTTTCATAGAGAAATTGACTTTTTATAATTTTTATGAGTAGGCCAGAAATTTTTCCAATAAAAAAATATATAACAAATGTATTGTATAAAGTCAAAGTAACTCTGTCAATATCTTCTTTCAGTACTGTCCTAACAAAATTAACACAGTGCTCAAATCACATAAGATACTAGACTGTACTCTCTACCGGATCAAAAGTAATCCTATATATCTATTTGATATAGGAGTTTTTGTTTTGAGATTCATGCCAGATTAAAACGGACGACTCAGATTTCATTCTACACGGTCAGGTAATATTGTTCTCAATCTGAATTCATACATAAATACTATCTACCTAATTAACCCAATCCAACAGATTATCATTAATAAATCATGGCTGCTAGCTATTGTTTATCAATAACTGCTCTATCTGATTCTATAAATCATGGATGAAATCCATTAGTGCTAGTTCATCAGATAGCGAGCATGAAGCTTCGTGTTGTGGAAAAAGAAGAATAAAATGTATCAGAGATCAAAGAAGGTATACTTCCTATGTTTTTTAGTCTATCACCTACTATTTTAAAGTTTGAGCTTAAGAATTAGTCATGTTTACCAGACTTCATTTTATGTATATATTTTTGTTTCAGATTCATGTGTTTATTTTGAAGATTCATCAATTGTTGTCATTGGAGCTTAAAAATTGCCAATATTTTAGGCTATTTTTTGCCATCTTTCATAAATCATAAAAAATAGTAATTTTTTTTCAAAAATAGTAAAAATTGGTATTCTAGAAGGTCATTATATAACTAATTTATTGAGCTACTTAGATCGAAATTTAAAGGTTATACGATATGTTCTTGAGGCCGTAGCACGGAAGGCTTTATGCTATCCATAGCACCAAAGCCTTACTCTTAGTCTTTACCATGAAATTTTTGCTCGACTGCATTCTAAGGTACACATTATGCCTACTTATAAGCAAGCACATATAACTTGAATAAACTTTTGTTGGGTACATGCAAACACATATATTTTACAACCTCTTACACGCCTGTTACAACCTCTTACAAGCAAACGCATATATACAACAAAGATAAAGATGTTTATAAATAAAAAAACTGTCAAGAATAATAGAAATAAATAAGAACACAAAACTCCCAAGAAATTTCTCTTCCCACCCAATTTTATTTCTTTATCAATTGAATTATTACATAGCTGTGTACTCCTATTTATCAATCTAGAGAGATATTTTTGGTACAGCCCATCAAATCAATTATACATGCTAAACATAGGATCATTATTCTAACTTTAGAAGAAAATAAACCATTCTCTATATATTGTAAATTACATCAGATGCGCATATATATCTTTCCTCCAATTTTATTCTTTCCTTCTTTGAGTGGATACAGATCCTTTGATAGCTGCTAAGTTATTTCCTTCTTGGAGTGGATACCGATCCTTAGCATATCTTTTTGATTCCTAAATCTTTAGCTGCTGAGTGTATTCTCAACAAAAACATCAAATATAAGAAAAGTTGTACTAATTATATACCCAAACACTGTGAAAAGCAAGCACTCTCATTGTTGATGCACGAACAAATCCCTAACGAGTAGCATGTGCATTTCTTGCTCTTTTGATTACCAGGCTAATAATTGCTATGCCAAATCCCGTACCAAATCCCAATCCAATGAAAAGGCACAAGAGAACAATTGCAGTCATTTTCTTAGCAGATTTTCCAGGAGAGGTTGAATTGTTTCCGGGACCTGTGACATTGCACAGCTTAGATAATGGCAAACCGCATAATCCTGGGTTCCCTTCAAACGATGAATTGTCAAATGACAAGAACTGGCTAGATTGCAGGATTCTCCCGACCAGTTGGTTAAATGAAAGATTCAAGGTGGATAGAAAATTCAGGGAGATTAGTTCCTGTGGAATGTCTCCAGAGAGTTGGTTCCAAGAAAGGTCCAGTGACTAAATTTGCGTCAATCGTCCAAGTTGATACGGAATGAATCCATTAAAATCATTATGTGATAGTTTAGTGCTATTATTCCTATGAGATCTCCAATCGTCTCAGGAATATCACCAGTGAATCTGTTTCTTGATAAATCAATCGAAATCATGAAATTAGATAAGTTATTTTCTAGTGTCATTTGTGCCCCTTTATCCGTGATAGTAACAGAGGTCCCATAATTTTTAATTGAAGAATTAGATGCATCTTCATAATAAGGCCATCCATCAAGGTCTTTACCAAGAACTACATATGACGATATATTCTTCATGGAATTGAAATTACTGAACCAGAGTGTTGGTAAACTTCCATTGAAGTTGTTTGATGCTAGATCAATTATTCTTAACAATTGGAAAGAAGAATTCATTTTTCCAAAATTTGAAGGAAGGTCTAGTGTACCATAGAATCCATTGGACCTTAGAACAATGACTTGGAGATTTGGAATCTTCCCTAGTGAAAACGGGAAAGTGCCACCTATGTGGTTGTTCCCTATATCAAGGAGAGCCAAATCTTTACACCTTGTTAAAGATCTAGGCAAATTGCCTTCAAGATTGTTGTTATTCAAATCCAATATGACGAGTGCACAAGACTTGCTTATGTGATGAGACAGCATTCCAGATAATTTGTTTCCTCTTAAACTCAACATCTTCATGCCTGGTCTACCTATGATGCATGAAGGAATCGATCCACTCAAGTTGTTGTGCGATAGATCCAGCACATTAAGACTTGGGTCACAAATTGAAGACGGGATTTCTCCGGTTAGCGTATTTCTAGATAAACTGAGAAATGTGGTTTGCACCAAATAAAGTGTATAGTTGGATGGGATTTTTGAGAATTCATTGTTGGAATAGTCCAAAACATAGGCACCCACAAGTGGGATCGCCCCTTTTAGCTTGTTGAAACTAAAATCAACTCCGTAAAACGACCCGCAAGAATGGGAAGAACATGGAGGAACATCTTCTACACTAGTAAACATGTTGTGCGAAAGGTTAAGCATTGCACCAGAAGCGAACCTCTTCCATATCCACCTTGGTATAACTCCATGCAACTGGTTTTTTGAGAGATCAACATCGACCATATCACCTACATATCTTAGTAATCGAGGTATTTGGCTGAGGTTGCACGATACTAAACGAAAATATCTGATTTGTGGAAATTGTAATGGCAGCCGATCATCTGATACATCTTCCACAGATAATTGATTATCTGATAGTAACAAATCAGTTAGGTTGCTGATGTGCCGAAGCAAGTTAAGGTCAAATGTTCCATTCAAATTGTTTGAGCTCAGGTAAAGAGTACGTAGACTAGATAGCCAACCTATTGAATTTGGGATTGGTCCACTAAACTGGTTCAAACTTAGAATAAGTGTTTCGAGATTTGAGAACTTAAATATTTGCCAGGGAATTGGTCCATTCAATTGATTTTCAGAAAGGACAAGCTCAATCAATGGAGAAAATGAAACAAGAGACTCTTTTAGTCTGAACTGACCTGAGAGCTTGTTGTTATAAAGATATAGTAATTCCAAATTTGGAAGAGAAAACAAACTTGGGGGGATTGAGCCAGAGTGTGAGTTATAGGAAAGGTCCAATCTTGCTAATTTACCGAGTTTTTCAATTGAAGAGGGTATTTCTCCTGAAAAGTTGCAACCTGAAAGACTTAATTCAGATAAATTTCTGAGGTTTCCAATTGAATCTGGTATGCTACCAAAAAAGTTGGTGTAATCGAGAACCAAGCTCTCCAAAGAACTCAAGACTGGGAAATTAGGTAAAGTCCCAAATAGCTCTACATTAAATGATAGATCAAGCTTGGTCAATGTTGGAATGTGAAAAATCTCATGTGGAAATTCAGCAAAGTAGTCCAGAATCTGGGTTTTCAAATGGTTGTAACTGAGACGAATGACAGTTAAGGATCCAAGTTGGGAAAAAGAAGATTCAATGGGGCCTGACAGATTGCAAAAAACCATACTGAGAACTTGTAAGTGGGGGACCGACTCTGACAGAGCTCTGCACCACTCAGTTCCATTCTCAGAGACACTACTACAGAAATGGTCATTGTACACGGCACATTGTACACGGACTTGGCAATTTTATAGAAAAACCGTGTAGAAGTTGTAATTTTTTGGATGCCTGAAATATCTGTAGGATCTCTACACGGATATTTATAAAAGAATCAGTGTAGAAAGACGTGAGAGAGCTACACGGACGTTTACTAGAAACTGTACACGGCTTATTGTTTAAATAACAGTGGAGAAAGCCTTGAGAGAGCTACACGGATATTTAATTAAAGAACCGTGAAGAAAGGTAAGAATTGTACACGGATGTTTGTTTAAATGACCGTGTATATAACCCGTAGGAGCTACACGGATGTTTAATAAAGAGCCGTGTAGAAATGTCGAATTTGTACACGGTTTTTTGTTTAAATGACAGAGTAGAAAGCCTTGAGCGAGCTACACGGACGTTTAATAAAGAGCTGTGTAGAAAGGATATTTTAGGTTTTTTGTTATATAAAAGGCCTTCTCCCCAGCGCCGTTTTGATCAACTTATACTCTCCCCTCTCACAGTTAACAATTGGGTTGAGATGTAGGTTTATCAATTGTTTCAGATCGCAAAATTAGATCGATATGAGCTACTGTTTTGGGAGCTCACAGATGAGCGATCTGGTACAATTGATAACCTACATCTCGAATTCCCATGCGATCGAAGTATTGAAAAAAAAAATTATCTCTCTATTCTGATCAATTTTACTGGACGAAGAGTTGGGTGAAGAGTTGGGTGAAGGACCTTCAGAGCCGGATGAAGAGGTGAATGTGACCTTCAGAGCCGGATGAAGAGTCGAATGAAGAGTCGGAGATCATCCGACTCTTCATTCGACTCTTCATCCGGCTTTGACGGTCCTTCATCCACATCTTCCCTTTGCTCTGAAGGTCCTTCATCCAACTTTTTACTCACCTCTTTCTTTAGTAAAACATGTATCTTCATATTACCCTCTGTAAACCCTACTGGCACCAAAAGGAAAGAACCACCCTATTCTAGTCCTTAATGGAAATTTTTAGTTTACAATATGACTTTTTATTCCAACTTTTGTAATGCTTTAATTTTGTATAATTTAGGGTACATGAATTTTTAGTTTAAATGTCTTCCTCTGTTTTGGAAATTGTTTGTTCTGAAAAACATAGGGAAAAAAACTAGCTGACAGACAAAAAAAAAAAAAAAAAAAAAAAAACAAATGATACACGGACGTTTAATAAAGAGCCGTGTAGAAACGAGAAATAGTACACGGATTTTTGTTTAATTAACAGTGTAGAAAAATAATTTACACGGCTGTTTATATAAAAGTCTGTGTGTCTTTCTACACGGATTTATAGCTAAATATCCGTGAAAACAAAGATACTTGCTCGAAATAATGGAAGGCTAAACCAAAAAAATAAAACAAAAATTAGGAAAAAAAAAGAATTCTAAATGTCCGTGAAGAAAATTTATCTTTTATATTACACACGGTTGTTTATATAATTGTCCGTGTATAAAGGTTATCTTTTATAAACGGCTACATATGTAAAAGTCCGTGTAGCTCTCGTAATGCTTTTTTTACACGGATTTATAGATTATCATCCGTGTAGAAAGGTTATTTTAGGGTTTGGAACTATATAAAAGGCCTTCTTCCGGCGCCGTTTTGATCAATTAATACTTCTCTCTCTCTCTGTTTTGATCAATTAATACTTCTCTCTCTCTCTGTATTGAATTGGTCTGATTTCTGCGCACAAGGAACGAGGCCGGATCTGAAATATAGCTTGGAAGTTAATTCGCATTCTCCTCTCTATTGCCAAGGTTAGTCATACATATATATATTTCCCTCTTCTTTATCTAATTTTCTGTTACTGATTAATATTGCTTAATTATGTCTGTCAATTATTATTTAATGCTTGATTTGTTAAGATAATGTAAATAATTAGTGTATTGTGGTCCAATAACTGACCTACTGATGCTTTTAGGTCCATGCCCGTTCAAAATTAATCCAATAGGGATTAATTTTGGATAGTCCCCCGTTTGGGACTACTCTTTGAATATTGTGTCTCATTTAGGATGTGAACACGTATTAGCGGGATTTAATTAGTATTTGAGGAAAGTTCGACAGTATTTCTCCTTATTGCTCCTACGAGTATGTGGTTTTTACGCATACTTGGGGAGTTAAGGAGAAATGCTACCGAATTTTTCTCAAATACTAATTAAATCCCGCTAATATGTGTTTACATATGAGGCATAATATTCAAAGAGTGGGTTAGGATTGTAAACCGGCCCTTTATAAGCCAAGAATTTGGAACAATATATATGCTGACCACCATATATGTTTAATTGGATTTTTTTTTTTAATTTAATTTACAGATGGATCGAAGTTGGATGTACGAATTGCGACGTGATAGTGCAGAATACTTGGCTCGCGTTGATGAGTTCCTAAAATTTGCTGAGAGTTATAGAGTGGACAGAAAAGAGAACGACATCTTGTGTCCTTGTAGAGATTGTAAAAATTATATAAGATTTGGGGATTCGGAAGAAATTAGAGCTCATTTGATTTGTCGGGGATTTAAGAAAAACTATACATGTTGGTTTATGCATGGTGAGAAAATTGGGGAATGTAGTGGAACCAATAGAAATTTTGTTTTGGACGAGAATGATGATAATGTAGAAACTGTTGATAATTTTGAATTTGAATGCAACGATGATTTTGAGAATGTCGAAAATTTCGATAATGCTGGGCTTGATTGCAACGAGGATGATGAGGTGGAGATTGATGAAAATGCAGAATACAATTTTACTGAGAATCTAGAGGACATGTTACGTGATGTGGAAGATGAAATTAGTGATAAAAATTTTAAAAAATTTCAGTATCTGTCTAATGAATCTAAAAAGCCGTTATACCCCGGGTGTACCAAATTTACAAAACTATCAGCTGTGTTGAAATTATTGAACTTAAAAGCAGACAACGGTTGGAGCGATAAGAGTTTCACGTCCTTATTAAAGCTTTTACCAGAGATGCTCCCAGATAACAACGAGTTACCCTGTACAATATATCAGGCGAAGAAGCTGATCTGTCCAATGGGTTTGAAGATTGAAAAAATACATGCATGTCCGAATGATTGTGTATTGTACCGTGGCGAGTACGAGGCCATGCATGTTTGTCCTAAATGCGGTATTTCACGGTATAAACGCAAGGACCAGGACACTGACGATTGTGATGGAGGAAAAAAGGCAAGGCCTCCGGCTAAGGCGGTGTGGTATTTCCCGATAATACCGAGATTCAGACGGTTATTTGCAAATCCCAAAGATGCGAAATTGTTGCGTTGGCATGAAGAAGAGCGCAAAAGAGACGGTAAACTCAGACACCCTGCTGATTCAATTCAATGGAGAAACATTGATAGACATTTCGAAGGATTTGGTGGCGAATCACGAAACCTTAAGTTAGGGGTGAGCACAGACGGAATGAGTCCGTTTGGAAGCATGAGCAGTCAGCACAGCACTTGGCCAGTTCTTATATGCATCTACAATCTTCCTCCTTGGTTGTGCATGAAACGCAGGTACATAATGATGTCATTACTAATCCAAGGACCCAGACAACCCGGAAATGACATAGATGTGTATCTCGCACCATTAATTGAGGACCTCCAGAAATTGTGGCGTGATGGCGTCCCGGTCTGGGATGCGTACGGCAAAGAGCAATTTAATTTGCGGGCCATGGTATTCTGCACCATAAATGATTTCCCCGCGTACGGTAATTTATCGGGTTACACTTGTAAAGGAGCAAAGGCGTGCCCCATCTGTGAAGATGACACGCAGGTGCTGAGGTTGAAAAATTGTAAAAAGAATGTTTTTATGGGGCACCGTAGATTTCTTCCTGTTAATCACCCATACCGTAAAAAGAAGAAGGTATTCAACGGGAAAATTGAGCTTGGAGTGGCGCGTCGTCCGTTAGATGGGAAGAATGTCTTCATGCGGGTTAAACACCTTGCTGTTGCTTTTGGAAAACGTGCCAAAAAACCACCGAAAAGATATTTGGAAAAAAAAGTCCATATTTTGGGAGCTACCATACTGGGAATATTTAGAAGTGAGACATTGCCTAGATGTCATGCATGTTGAAAAAAATGTCTGTGACAGTTTGATTGGCACATTATTGAACATTTCGGGGAAGACGAAAGACGGTCTTAAAGTTCGAGAAGACATGAAATTAATGGGAATACGACCCGAGCTTGCACCGCAGGATAAAGGGAAGCAAAAGGCATACCTCCCCCCCGCAATGTGCACAATGTCGAAGATCGAGAAAACGAGCTTTTGTAAGTGCCTTCATAGTATTAAAGTCCCATCAGGGTATTCTTCGAATATTAAGAAGCTGGTGTCGATGAAGGACCTGAAATTGATTGGTCCGAAATCCCACGACTGTCATGTTTTAATGACACATATGATTCCTGTTGCAATTCGGGGAATTTTACCGAAGCCCGTGCGGCAAACCATTACGAAGCTTTGTTTTTTCTTCAATGCAATTAATTCCAAGGTGATAGACCCGCTCAAATTGGACGCTTTGCAGAAGGAGGTCGTCGTTACCCTTTGCCATCTTGAGATGTATTTTCCGCCATCTTTTTTCGATGTTATGGTTCACCTTGTTGTTCATCTCGTGAGGGAAATTCAGATCTGTGGTCCCGTGTTCCTGCGGTATATGTATCCATTCGAGAGATTCATGGGTATTTTGAAAAGTTACGTAAGAAACCGACATCGCCCCGAAGGTAGCATTGTGGAGGGATATTCCACAGAAGAGGTAATTGAGTTTTGCACCAACTACATGACCGGTGTGGGTCCTATTGGCGTTCCAAAATCTCGATACGAGGGAAGGCTACAAGGAGTAGGGACAATAGGGTTGAAAGGCATAGTTGCTGATAACGATGACCTGCGAAAGACACATTTTATTGTACTGCAGCACATGGCTGATGTTGTTCCATATATAGATGAGCACATGACGATCCTTCGACAACAGAACTACACGAGAAGTCAGAAGTGGCTTACTGACGAGCATAACCGTTCTTTTATAGGATGGATGAAAGACAGAGTGAAATCACACCCCGAAATGTCCCCCGTAAATGAAACTGTTAAATTGCTGGGCGAAGGACCCCAAATGGTTGTTAGAACATTCCAAGCATACGAGATTAACGGATATACATTTTATACTAAATTACAGTGTGATAAGAGCACGATGCAAAATACTGGGGTGACGTTGGTGGCAACGTCCCAAGAATTCAGTAGATCGGGGGATGCCCGGCCTGTAATAGCTTCAAAGTCTTATTACGGCGTTATTGAAGAAATTTGGGAGCTCGTTTACAATCCTCACCTTAGCATTCCCTTGTTTCGGTGCCAATGGGTCGAAGACCGGGGTGTTAAAGTTGATAACGACGGGTTCACCCTCGTTGATTTTGACAAAGTCAGGTATGTGGATGATCCGTTCATACTTGCCAAGCAAGCCACCCAAGTCTTTTATGTCACTGACCCGAGTGATGATAGGTGGAGTGTCGTCCTATCCGGAAAAAGAAGGATTGTTGGGGTAGAAAACGTCACCGACGAAGAAGAGTACGACCAGTTCGAAGAGATACCTCAATTTTGTACCGATGTGCAAGCTGAGATAGCAACAATTGCAGAACAAGACGAAGCAAATTACATGAGATCTGACCACAATGAAGGATTATGGGAAGATGTTCAAACAGTGGAAAAAAAGAGAAAAAGGAAAAAAAATCCAATGTATAATATTTACTCCTTTTAAACTTGAAAATTTTAATATTTCTTATTTGGAAAAAAAAAATTCAATGCATAATATATATTTCTTTTATAATATTTCAGAGAGCCCAATGAAGCTAAAGACTCAAGGCCGGTTTATCTCTGGATATTTCTGTCTCATGCATTGTAATGTTTTTATTTCGTTTCTAATATTTCTTTGTTGCATCAGGAGCAAGAACCAGATAGATTATTTTAGATATGTGGGCAGAGTGGTTTCAACAGTAATTTTTGTAAACTAGAAATATGGATTTGTATAATTTAATGTAGGTTTTTTTGTATTAATTTTTGATATAATCTAGGCATGAATTTTTGTATAATTTATGATATAATTTAATTAGTACGTGAAACACCCATCTTTCTAAGAATAATTTTTAATTTCATTAGAAATTCAAAGGGAGCAACACGGACATTTAATTAAACATCCGTGTACAAATACATTTATACGTTTCATAAAATGTCTGTGTAGAAATTCAAAGGGAGCTACACGGATATTTCATTACACATCCGTGTAGGAAGGTATTTTTTCCCCTAAAATTATTCTCAGAGAAAAAGTAATCGAAACGGGGGAGTGATTATTTGAATTCGTTTTCGTCTTTTCAGAATTAAAAAGATAAGGCAACTTCTCGAATTAAACGTTTTCTATAGTTGGACACGGACGTTTAACTAAAAATCCGTGTAAGAAAAGTTTTCTCTACGGTCGTTTAATTTTCAATAGTTTTTTGGCCTTCTAAGAAACGTACACGGGCGTTTAATGAATAATCCGTGTACAAAAGGTTTCCTACACGGATATTTAATTAAACGCCCGTGTAGAAATTGAAATAATTCAAATTACATTATTCTTGAAATACTTTACTTGAACAACAGGGACTAAATTGCATGTTATTTTGAAATATTTTGTTGTAAAAAATATTTTGAAATAATTACTTGAACAGAAGGTATTTTTTTTCCGAAAAATTATTATATGGTTGTTTTGTAAATTTGTAAACCCAGATAAGGTCATATCAAGTAAAGTGTTCATTTATGTTTTCAAATCGGATTATTTAGAGAGCATTAGGCATTCTATGATATTATTTAGACATATTATTTAAGTTAATTTTAAATAATTTACTTTTTAGTGATTACCCATGAATTAATTATTTGTTGGTTGTTTTGTACTGCTAATTCATATCTATAACAGTATTTATTTAGATAGCATGAAGTATTTAACAAAATAGTTAAACGGAAAGAAAACAAAATGCTGATTAAATTAAGAACAAAAATATATTACATCAAAACAAAACGAAAAAAAAAGCTAACTTAATGAAACACTCCTTCACTGGCCTGGCTGGATTGCTCCTTGGCCTGACCCCCTCCTTTTAATCCAGGGTCTCTTTGGCCTGATCCAGGGATTGCCCCTCCTTTTGTAGGGCTTTGGTGGTGGGTGCTCCCTTGGGCTTCGTCGTGGCACATTTGAGGGCGGCCATGGCCATGTCCTCCTGTAGTTGGGAGGAGGCATTTCATAGCCGGGAGGGACTTCGGGAGCATCCTCGGGAATGACATAGCCGGGGGGCAATGGCCATGGCACATTTGCGTCTTCTTCCAGTGGCACCGAAGCGGCCATTTCTTCTTCCAAATTCTCAGAGAAAAGTAATCGAAAAGGGGGAGTTTCTCAGATTATATTGAATTTTGAAGTCGTTTCGTCTTCTTAATTAAAAAGATAAGGCAACTTCTCGACTTCCGTGTACAAAAAGGCTTTTGAAGGTCCTTTAATTTTGAATTTCGTCTTATAAGAATCATACACGGTCGTTTATTTAAAAATACATGTACAAATGGCTTTTAACACGGTCGTTTAATTTTCAAGAGTTGTTTCGCCTTATAAGCAACGTACACGGGCGTTTAATAAAAAATCCGTGTACAAACTGTTTTCTACACGGATATTTATTTAAACGCCCGTGTAGAAATTGAAATATTTATTTGCATTTATTATTAAGTTCTGCTAGATACTCGAAGATATAAAATAATTTTCAAGCTAAATAAAACTGAAATCAGGTTCCTTTTTATATTTTGGAATTTCCATTTTGAAAAATATGGAATTTGAAAAACATGAAACTTTGGAATTTGAAAAAATTAATCTAGAAAACCATATGTAGGCGCGCATTTCATAATTTCGCGTAACCTAATTATACACGGGTGTTTAATTAAACGTGTAGCTCTCTTACGTTTCTACGCGGGTGTTTATTTAAATGTCCGTGTATATTTAGTTTACGCGAAATAAAGTGCGCGCCTCGTCTCTGTCGCTCGATATCTTTTCAAAATCTCCTCGTCTCCCCTAAAACCTAAACCCCCTAGTCTCCTATCTCTTTCTGTGGTGCTGCCATCGTTATCTCTCTCGGTGCTTGCTCGGTCTCCTCTGTCGCTCTCCTCTGAACTCACCAACTGAATCTCTAAGCTCCTCTCGCGCGGTTGCTGTTCTGTCCTTGAAAGGCTCGCTCTCTCTCTCTCTCTCTCTAAGTTGCAATGCTCCCTGTATATTGGTTAAATCAAAACCCTTATCTCTGATTGTATTTTGGTTAAGTGAAAAGTTTCCTCAACTGACCTATTCTGGTGACATTGACACCTAATTAATGTTACATGGACTAAATTGCAAAACCAACACTATGATTGAACAAAGGACCCAACAACACATAAGTTAACCCTAAATTTTACATTTCATAGCATTTGTAATAATGTTTCTTTTTTGTAGAAAGAACCATGTCACAGCCAGGTGAGAATGCAGATATGATTTTGGAAACAGTGGAACCGCAGGTAGATATGATAGTGGAAGAAGAGGACCAGCAGTCTCAGACAGAAAAGAGGAAAAGAGGTCCGACAATGTGCACGAAGACCTCAGAGGCGAAGGATTTGCAAATCGAGTTCGACAAAACCGGATGTCCGAAGGGTCCACGTAGGGCAGAGTACACAAATTGGTGTAACAATTTGGTGAAGCAGAAGGCATCTATCTTGGTTGAGAGGTGGGACAAATTCGATGACGAAGATAAGAACGAATGGTGGAACATTGTGAAGGTAAAAAAAAAAACTGTACATGCATTATATATTCATTTTTCGTATTCTGTTTGTTATTTCTTTTTTTGTTGGATACAAGTTTTCTAGCATGTCTTAACCTTTGGTATATTTCTAGGGGTGTAGGTGATAATTCTTGCTTTGTAGGACTATATCCCAAATTCTATCATTTAGCAGTTATATATACAGAGAAAAATTCAAAACCAAATATATATTACCTGCTGAATGAAATTAATCAATTGAGCTAGTGTAGTGCACCATGCTTGAACTGGGTACCGCCACCATGAAAGGTAAGGTAATCGCCAGACACCTTGACCCAATTCTGGTGCCCTACACTATTATCATGACAGATAGCAAAATCAGCAAAGAAATATCACTAACAAACTCAGCTAAATACAACACATTATTTCACTTTGATTTGGTCATAAAGGTTAGATTGCATGTAGGTAGTGACATAGGTTGTGCCCCAAAGTTTCCTAATATACAGAAAACAATTTGGTAGAGCAAGTGAAACACAAATTATTTTCAAGCTACTTATTCCTCGTACTTTGGTTAAGTGCAAAGAAATATATGTCTATACCTGACCTGAAAACTTGAATGAACTTACATGCAGTAATTTTGTTGTCAATCATGCAGGCTCATTGGAACATCCAGGATGACGACCCAAAGTCCGCGAAAAAGAAAAAGACTCTGAGGAAAATGAATGAAGCTTGGAAGCAATTCAAGAGCACGTTGAAGACGGTTTTCATGGAGGAAGGGAGAAATCCGGTAGGCTACTATAAATGGCTGAAACAAGAGGACTGGGAGGCGTTTCAAGCTTTGAAGTCCACAGAAGAGTTCAAGGTATATAAATTCAGCCAACTTTGTCTCTGTTCTTTCTCGATATGTACTTATCTTCCTTAAACTAGCTAATTGATGTGCCTTGATGTGTGAAGGTAAAAAGTGACGAGGGCAGGAGGATCACGAAATTGAACAAGTACCCGCACAAATTAGGGTCAGGTGGTTACGAGGGTAAGTCGGCCGAATGGGCTAAGGTACTGGACCAAAACAAACATTCTGACTCACCTGTGGTTAGGATCCAAAATCCTAGGGCCCAATGCTGGCTCATGGGAAGATCTGAGGTAACCGCTGACGGGACGATAGTACTCCCAAGTGACGTGCAACCCGTGGCTCAGAAAATGGTAAGAGTCTTTGTGGTAACTTCGTGTACATTACTTTGTCTTTTGCTATAACTAATTTTTTTTTAACAGTTGGATGTGGAGGAGGAGGTAAATTCGGGCTCCATGACTGTCGAAAGAGTGGATGATTCCTTGTCCGCAGCGCTCGGGACTAAAGAACACACGGGTCGAGTTAGGGGTGTCTCGGTCTACTGTGGCTGGAAGGATGTATACAACGGACCGAAACCAAAAAGAAGACCGCGTGCCAAAGTTAGCACGGAAGAGATGGAATCAAGGTTGGCGCAGGTACGCCAGGAGGTATGCAAGGAGTTCAGAACGGAGTACGATGGAAGGATGGCTGAATTCGAATCAAGGTGGATCAACCAAATTGCATCTCTTACACAGCAATCCGAGCAACAACCTCCCGTTTCACCGGGATTTCGGCGAAGCAGTCAAGCATCCGGGACCGAAGTTCTGGGCGTGTTGGACAATCTACAGGTAATCACTACTTGTTCATAATCTACCCGTAATTGTGACTTGTTCATTAACTAATTTCTGATAATTATTGCAGGAGGCCACATAATGCGACCTCGTCATGTGGCACGACAAAACTCCTCTGACCCTTGCTAAGGGTATTGTATATCCTCCAGCCGGTTCTCAGCAAAGGCCCAACCACCTCCCCGTAACGGTTGACATGATTGTGGCCGATTGGGCTGCCCGCATACCTCTTCCTGTCCCTACCGACGGCATGGTGGTGCTTGATGATACCCGTAGACAGATTGTCCAATGGCCCAAGTGTCAGATTATTTTGGATCAGGTAATCTCTAAGTAAAACACGGATATCTTATGTTACGTTCAAATGATTATTTTGAAATACTTGAAAAAAGGTTCAAAATCTGATACAGACCCGAAGAGGCGTTGGATACGCTGCGGACGAAGCTTTGTCACTGGTACGGCGAGGCTTCGAAGTAGTAGTCGGGGCTGATGCGCAAGAATATCCTGCTGCGCCAGCGGTGGCACCAGCGGATGCGCCAGCGGCTGCGCCAGAGGCTGCGCCAGCGGATGCGCCAGCGGATGCCCCAATAGACCGTACGGGGCTCTCTGAAAAAGAGGTCAGCCGTTTGCCCGAGGATTTGCGGAATCTCCACGCCTGCCTGGTTAAGGCACCAGATGATATGGAG
The DNA here is from genome assembly GCA_025461125.1 of Carex kokanica. NCBI lineage: Eukaryota > Viridiplantae > Streptophyta > Magnoliopsida > Poales > Cyperaceae > Carex > Carex kokanica. The sequence goes on along the minus strand of JAJGRX010001069.1, from coordinate 919,106 downwards.
AACATAATGTTCGATATCCCCCCCGAGGTTCTCCTACACAAAGGCAGGACGGTCGTGCTGCCTTTCAAAGAATTCAAGGACTTTCTACATGCCTCATCAAGCGATAAATGGCTCGATGTGGGAGTCCTCACCGTTTTCGTCATGTTAGTGACCAAAAAATCATATATATCATGTGTATAGCACTCAAATATATATTCTAATGTGAAATGATGATTTTTCAGGATGATACAACGAAAACAGTCTGTGGCTTGTGGGAAAGATAGGGTGAACTCCTGTGCATTCTTGGACCCCGCTTTTACTAGTGGTACGATGGTGCAACATCAGGAGGAAGATACTGTCCAGTACATGTGTTCAGCGATGCATAAGGCTCTTTCGGAGAATAAGAAATTTATTCTCGTGCCATACCACCAGAGGGGCCACTGGTGTTTGATTGTGATTGTGCCACTTGAGAATTTGGTTTTCCTCATGGATTCTTCACATCCCGGACCGGGCGTCACTCCTCCGCAATCCAAAATGATCTGCATTCCAATAAGAAAGTAAGCAATAGTAATTCACTTGGTTTGATTTTTTCCCAATTACATATAACAAATTGTGGAATTGCTAATTACATTCACTCAATTTTGTAAGGGCTTTTCTGCAATATCTTAAAGATGGAGGAATGCAAAGCACGATTCCGAAGCGTAAAAATAAGTTGTGTTTCAGGTGGCAGCCGGTGAGCACATGCACTATAATTTTTATAATTTCATATTTTTTGTTCAAAAATTAATTGTCATTCTAACATAGGCCGCTAAATGAAAATTTCAGTGCCCGCAACAGTTTCAGGGTTGGGAATGCGGTTATTACACGATGATTTTTATGTATCACTTTGTTGAACGCTTACAATTCGATTGGCCAAAATATCCGGTATGTAATTCATATGTTTGCCTTGACTTGTCCATATAATTAATATTGATTTCCTCTAATATTTTATTCTACTAAATTTGTTTTATTAGTTGCATTGTTATAATTACAATATTTATTTTTATAAAGCAAAACAGAGATGCAGTTGTTATATTGTATTTTTCTAATAACCTACATATTTTGAATTTTTGGCAGCATAAATTGAACGAGAAGGCAGGGCATTACAGCAATGAAGATATAGATTATTTTAGATGTATGTGGGCAAAGTGGTTTCAAAATGAATTTTGTAAGCCAGAATATGGATTTGTATAATTTTGTGTGCATGAATTTTTGATATATTTAGTGTACATGAATTTTGTTTAGGGGTTGTATTCTGATATATTGGAAATTCTTTGTTTGGAATTGATTTTTAATGGCTAGCAAACTGGAGGCTAGCCAAAACAAAAAATAAAAATTGAAAAAAAATATAACCATTCTACACGGATGTTTCACATAAGTCCGTGTGGAAAGCCAAATAAAGAGCAAATAAAAATATAAGATAGCTACACGGCTGCTTATGTAATGATCCGTGTAGAAACATGATCGTACACGGCCTTTTAGTTAAATATCCGTGTATAGATCTCCACTAATGTACACGGTTGTTTATGTAATGAGCCGTGCAGAATAACTATGTCGACACGGATATTAACCTAAAAGTCCGTGTAGAAAGAGACATCGTACACGGTTGTTTATGTAGTGATCCGTGTAGCTCGGCTTTGGAGAGCGCCACTTGGCAAGGAATTGGACACGGTTGTTTATGTAATGATCCGTGTAGCTCGGCTTTGGAGAGCGCCACTTGGCAAGGAATTGGACACGGTTGTTTATGTAGTGATCCGTGTAGCTCGGCTTTGGAGAGCGCCACTTGGCAAGGAATTGGACACGGTTGTTTATGTAGTGATCCGTGTAGCTCGGCTTTGGAGAGCGCCACTTGGCAAGGAATTGGACACGGTTAATTATGTAGTGATCCGTGTAGCTCGGGTGTAACGCCACAGAATTTAGGTAATAAAATTATATAGCCACATTAAAATTTCATAAGCACAATAGAATAAAACTTATGAGGCTTCTGAACTTCAGACTGACAGCTGTTAGTATTTTAATAATTTATCATTCAAAATAATTCGGATCTAAATGAAATTTAATACCTGAAAACCTAACCTCAAGATCTACGACATTTGTTTAGAAACTTACTCTAAATTCTGAACGTAAAATTCTCCACAAATTTTCAAAGTCAGTAAACAGTGCTGTTTCGGAACTGCAGACCCCTGTCGACTATTATATTAATTCCTCTTCACTCGAAAGTCCGATTAAGTTGAAACTAATTGCGTTCGAACCGTAACAGAAAAACCTACGACTCTTGTGTTTTAACTTTCTTCAAATTCCAAACCTATAATTCCAGTTATTACAATCTTTGAAGACAAACATTAAAATTCTGTCATAGGCCCTAATCCGAATTTATAATATGTTGGCCCACTAAGCCCAAGCCCAAAAATCACAAATCCTCTTCTAAACCTAACCCTACCCTATATAAACCCCCCTCTCCACAGCCCCCCCCCCCCTCTCTTTCCCCTTGCCCTAGCCGCCACTCCCTCTTCTTTCGGCCGCTAGGCTGCCGCAATCACCCGCGCCTTCCTCAACCTCTAGGCCGCCACCTCCTCGGCCACCACCGCAGCCCCCCTCCCCAAACCGAGACCCCTTCTTCTATACCGCAAGCCGTCACAGCAGCCTCCACCTCAGATCCGAGCCCCACCCTCTCCTAGACCCGAAAAACTCAAAGATCCGAATCTCCACTGGATCCAAACCGACCAGCCGGCTTTCGCATAGAACTGCTACGTGTACGTTCCGAATATGAATGAGACTTCAACACGAGAATTGTAGTGCTCGAAGATACGGACGATTGAGCGCTGGATTCACCTCAATCCGAGTTTCCATCACCGAGATCTGGCCAAAACAGTAACTACTGTCCGTACTCAAACCAGAAAACCGAGCTATACCAGTCAGCCGAGTTCCACAGGGAACTGCAATCCGTACGTCCGAAATCTCAAGGAGTGTACAAGACGAAGGTTGTAGTGCTCGCAGATACGGATCCATGAGCGCTGGATTCACCCCGATCGGAGTCTCCATCGCTGAGAACCGTCCAAAACAGTGACTGTTGCGCGTACCGCTAGCTGCTGATCCGAAAATCCTCATTCAAAATCTGAAATTCTTATTTCGTTTCGCATTATAGAGGATCCGTAAACTCAAGGTTCGACTTTTGAAGAATTTAGAGACGTGAGAGACGATCAAGGAATCGCTCAGCTAACAGGTGCGGGTTTCCTGGACTTTTTGTAAAATACTTATTTCCTTAATATTTTGTTTCATGATGCATATGTGTGAATTGATTGCATGTTGTGAATCGAACCTTCCGTAAATCTTTTGGGTTAGGCACCAATGGTAATCATAAATGAATAGGGTATTGTCCTGTTGACCAAAGATTTGCATATGGTTAATTGTAGCTGATACCTTGAGGTTGTTGCATATCATGGAATAAATGTGAATTGATGTTGTGTGATTAATTGTGAGATAACGAACAACAACTTTGATTTTGTTTAGAGAATAAATAATATGATTATATCGTTTGGAAACATATGACTTGAATGGAATATATCGATTTAGTATAACATTAACATAAGAAAACGAACGATCACCGTGAGATGAATGAAATGTTGGAAAGGCCGATACACGGGGACTGCTAGTCGTGGTCGGGACCGATATGCGGGGAATGATAGTCGCAGTCGGGTTCGATACTGGAAAGGCCGATACACGGGGACTGTTAGTCGTGGTCGGAACCGATATGCGGGGATTGCTAGTCGCAGTCGGGTTCGATATTGGAAAGGCTGATACACGGGGACTGCTAGTCGTGGTCAGGACCGATATGCGGGGATTGCTAGTCGCAGTCGGGTTCGATATTTGAAAGGCCAATATGCGGGGATTGCTAGTCGCGATTGAATTTGAGATATAACGTCACAAGCAAAGTAATGGTCAGTGATTAATAAGATTTTAGAGTAACAAGTGCTTACATGAATAATAGTCATTGCATGATAGGATAATATAGATTGCATTTTGGTTATTGATTAAATAAAGTTGTTTAGTATTTTAAAAAGGAAGATTTTACAAATATCCGGGCTGGAACTAAATCCCGCACTGAGAGAAGGTTCGATCTCTCACCCGTTCCACTTTTATGTGGGTTCCAGGTAATGGAGAAGAAGGGCTCGAGCAAGGTCGCGATTGAGATCAAGCAGAAGAATACAATTAGCCACTATTAGTTTTTACTTTGTTCTTTAAAAATTGATACATTGAACAGGCATGGCAGTAGTTGGTTTACTAACCATGTTCGTCATGATCATTTCTATGTTATAAACTCATTTTGATATTTAATTAAGTGGTTTGTTTGCTTTTGTTATTGATAATGTATGTGATGCAAATACACCTTACGTAGAAATACGTGGCGGGTTGTTCCGGGGTGTGACATCGGCTTTGGAGAACGCCACTTGGCAAGGAATTGACCACGGTTGTTTATGTAATGATCCGTGTAGCTCTCAGGAATTGCACACGGTTAAATATCCGTGTATAATTTATTCAGGGGATTATACACCCTCGCACTCCACACGGCAGGAAATCCGTGTAGCTCCCCTGTTTATGTCCGTGTACAATGACCATTTCTGTAGTAGTGAGAGATATCAACACCATCAAGATAGAGCTCCCTTAAATTGCTAAGCTGGCTAACCAATATCCGCAGATTTGGTTCATGCAGTTTCAAATCACAATTAAAGTAGTAAAAATAGTCGCATGAAAGGTCAAGGGAGATCAAGTTTGTCAGGTTGGCTATGCCAATTGGGATTTGACCGAAGAATCCTGTGTTGGATAAGTTGAGATTGGTAAGCATAGTTAGCTTCTCAAACCCATGAGCTGGAATCTGGTTTTGTGAAAAGTCGTTGTGTGCAAGGTTGAGGTGTTGGAGCGAGGTGAGATTAAAGATTGTGGCACTGAGGTTACCTTGAATGTTACGGTTGCTGATGTCAAGGGCAGTGACATGACCGGTTGCTTTGTCGCAAGACACTCCCTCCCAGCCATGACAACAGTCTGTTCCGGGTTGCCAAGAGGTAAGATCAGAGTGGAAGAAGCCTCTTTTGAGTTGGAGAAGGGAAGAGCTCTGGTCAGGAAGGCATGGGACATGGGTTGCCACAGATGCAGAGGGAAGCAAAAGAGATGAGATCGGGAAGATGAGTAGAGTGTAGAGACACAAGTGCAGAGAGTTTGGCCAAGAATTAGCAAAATCCATGTTTTGGATCTGGTAAAACTGCAGGAGAGTAGAGAATGATTGGTTATGTAAGTAACGTATATAAGCAACACATCTGTGAACAGTAAATGTAATTTGTTCGTATATGTTAACCATCTGTGAACAGTTTTAATAAGCAACACATCTGCGACCATTCAACATGACCATTAGTTGGTTAGTCTCACATCAGCAATAAATGTAGATTTTTAATAAGCAAAAAAGACCATGAAAGGTACTCTCTGTTGACTAGTTGACTCCATTCAGTCCACTCCACATACGATTAGACAGACAGGAGATGATAAAATACATGAAGTATTAAATATATAATACATAAATAATAAAATATTATTGTCCCAAATAATAGCGAGTGAGAAAAATGTCAATAGAGAACAATGTAAAGATACTCAACTACTATCCAATTTAAAACTGCTGGTACACTGCCTTAAAAAAAATATTTCATCATAAATATGGCAAGGCTATGGGCTGGGCTCTTCAGGGGTAATTTTTATGAATAATTATATTTATCTTCGCACTTCAGTCCCTTCTCTGTTTCTGCAGCTACAGTAGAGAAAGGTTGTACTATGGTTCCCACTAATTATATGGTCTCCCCTTTTCCAATTTCTGCACTTGTCCCCGCGTCAACCTTCATAGCTATAAGTACTTGGAAAATAAGAGATTAATACTTGTATGCGTAACTTAATATGATTATCACCTTTTTCAGTCCCCAATGGTCCCCGCGTTAACCTTACTCTAATGAAGTAGTGGGGACCTCGTAACCCCGCATCAACTTTCCTATAACAAAAATAATTGATCTCATAGGTATAAATACTTCAGTGCATAAGTATCAATACTTGCAAAATAAAATATTAATACTTTGATGTGTAACTTGATATAATCAAACGCCTAAAGATTAAACTTTGTAAAATGTATATACATATAAATACTTCAGTGCATAGGTATAAATACTTTCAATACTTGATATTAAGTATTGTGGTTCCCACATATAGTTATGGCAATATTGATATTTTTAGAAACGTGTATGGTCCTTCCTGGTCCCCCGCCATTTAGTTTGAGTGGTCCCCCATAGATATTTATGGTGCGGGGACAATTTGGGAGATTTGGTGGGGGAGACAATTATTTACGTTTTCATGCATAGGTATAAATTCTTCCGTTTGTAGATATAAATACTATTGTTCATAGGTATTAATACTTTAGAAATTGTGCGGGGACGATACGGATTATATAAGAAAATTGTGCGGGGACGGTCTCTCCAGATTAGTTATGGAAGTTATGTGCAGGAACAAAGCGGGGACAGGGGTGCGGAGACAGCTATCAGCGTCCAAATTTTATGTGTTGTATGATACAACACAAAAAATAACAGATACAAAAATATTAGCACATAGACTATAATATTGCATGACCATGACTTAAATTACTGTACAATTTGTTTGCCAAGAACTATACAACATCCCAACAATAATTGTACTGGAGAGTGAAGACTAAAAAAGATAGATACAACACTATTTTTAGCAGATAATGAATGGAGGTTATTTTTTATTTTATTTTTGTTGTTGTTGTTTTGGTTTTCGTATTTTTCTGTTGTGGTTTTATTTGTAATTCTCGAGATGAGGTTGTTAGGGGGATTGAAAAATTGGAGGTGGTGGGGACATATGGAGAGACGGCATAGAAGAAATTGAAGAAGAGTAAGGGAACAAGTCCATCTTATATTTTGCAAGAGAAACATGTAGCAGAGAAGGAAAGATTAGCATCTTATAGCATTGACAGAGCAGAGAAAAATTATGGCTTTTAGGGTAAATAAGTGAAGTGTATCCGCATGCAATATCCTCCGCGTGAGGTGTTGTAAGTTCGAAATTTAGCTGAGAAATTTCTGGCGGATATTTAAATTAGAAGGCTTAATCTCATCTTTCTCTACAAAAAATAAATAAAATTATCATTGTCAGATAATTTCTGTGCAAGTAGAATTTTACATGCTGCATCATAAAACAATAAAAAAATAATTTTTGTTCTAAAATATAATCGCCTACCTCCTTCTTGACCCCAATATTAATGTAATTATGCGACCACATGCTAGCAATTATGCTGGCTAAAAAAATAAAGATTGCAATGTGTGAGGAGTTGTTAATTATAATATTAAAATTAACTTTTTAATAGGACAATTTTACAATTTTTGTATATCAACCAGCTTTTATATGTTGACAACTTTGATTTTGTAATTATAATACGCAATTGTTGGATCTGGTAGAAACAGCAGGAGAGTAGAGAATGATTGGTTATGTACCGAATATAAGCAACCAAGCTGTAAACAGTACATGTAATTTTTTTTTGGCAAACAAATTGTGCAACATTCAACATGACCAAGAAAATCATTTAGAACAACCATTCAACATGACCATTGGTTGGTTAGTCTCACATCAGCAATAAATGTAGATTTTGGACCAAGAAAGGTACTCTCTCAGTTGACTAGGTTAAGTGAATGATAAATCAAGTCCATTCAATTGATGAGCATCTCCATAGTACACGTCTTCTTTTGAGTCCACTGATCCATAGATCAAATGGCTATAACTACAACCATACATGCATGGATCAAATGGCTTCTAAATGTGAAATATGAAATACATAAATAAATAACTATTATTGTTCCAAACAATACCCAGTGGCACAACTGCCAATAAATGACAAAGTAATGATAATCCACTACTATCAAAATTAAACAACTGAAACGCTGCCTTAAGAAACACTATTTCATCATAATTAAATATGGCAACACCAAATAATTTATTGTACAACATCAGATCTTTCGAAAGTTCTAATACAAGAGTTTTATTCCTCTTATGCTTTTCATTATTCAAAGGCACCTTAATTGCTTTTGTGGTCTGTTTAACATCTAATACTGCAATATTATCGAAGTACAGCGGTTGAACTAAACGAACAACGAACCATACCGATTGGACACGGGGTCCAGGACTTGGCTACACTCCATGCATTATTATCACCTTGATCACTATTTGGTTAAGTTTTTAATACTCAAATTTCTCAGTGGCCTTGTTTTAATGTTTTGACAGCATAGTTTTGCGGCTAGAGAGAGCAATTTCTTCAATGAACATAGAACCGGTGAAACTTGAATGAATTTACATATGAAAATGAAAGTTCTAAATATAGCAAAGGTAATTAATGCTCAGTCAGTCTCATTAACCATAACTTCTATAGAGAAAGGGGAGGTAGCACAGTTGGGTAGGAAAAAAATTCTAGAATTGTTGGTTACTCAAAAGTTGAAAGTTTGATTCACCCTCATGACTTCGCAACATCTGCGAAGGCTTTAAAAAAAACCATAACTTCTATAATTTTAAAGATTTGCAAAGCGTTTTTGTTAGTTTCCTTTATAAGGTCATTACACTTCAAATAAAATCTCTCTCATCTTAGCGCTGCATGAGCCAAAATGTTGTTGTTAAAATCTACACCTGAATTTCATGTATACTCCTCAAAAACTTCAAAATTACATATTCTCCCTGTAAAATTCATAATAGCATATTTACCCTTTTAAGTATCTAAAACTCACAAATTTATCCAAATGATTGACTTTTCTACTAAAATTCATTTTTAAATTTATACAGTACGCATTTTATCCCTTACCAAAACAATAAAAAAAAAATGTGTCGTTTGTGTAAGAAAAATGTTATGCATTATAACAAGTGTTCTAAATAGCATGCTATAGCGACGCAATAGGGCGCTATAGCGTTTTCAGACCTTCAACACTAAGCTATGGGATAAAAGCGTGCTATTTCAGCTACAACCGCTATAGCGGTCCACTATAGCGCACGCTATATTATATAGGCTTTTATTTAAAGGCCCATACTGAAAATTTATTTTAAGGACAAAATTTTTTCAAGGCCGAGATTGCTTTTTTCTTTTAAATAGAAAAAGATAGATAGTTTATGCCATGATGCTTAGGTTATTTTGAATAAAAAAAGATAGTTGATTCCATGATGTTTGGGTTATTTTAAATGGAAAAAGATAGATATTCTATGATACCAAAGAACTTTTTTTTAGCAGCAACTTTGACCATTCCATTTGAAATTGTGTGTTTTAATTGGCTACAAATTTTGTGTTACTAATTGCTCTATGAGACTTTAGATAATGTTCATAATTGATGGAAATATAAAATATAATTTTTGGAAAAAAAAAAACTATGTATGATAGCTATCGCTATAGATACGTTATTCGCGATAGTTTTTTGTTTAGCCTTTCCGCGATGAAGCAATAATCGCTATTTAGAACCTTGATTCTAACTGATTGAAATCTGAAAATAAATACTTCATATCTCTAGTTGTGATACATACATGGTATCATTTAAGCATATGCTTGTGTGTGTGTCACAATAAAGAAAATGAATCATCAGCTCTCAAAACTGACCAATTAGAAGACTAAAAGTTCCCTTAAACAACAAACATATTTTTTTTAGTTTTTAATAAAAGGTAAAATGATAACTTTATAAATTTAAAATGAGTTTTAATTAAAAAAAGTCAATAAATTGGGTAGATCTACGAGCGTTTGAAACTTAGAAGGGTAAATATAATATCATAAATTTTAGAGGGCTACGTAATTTCGATGTTGTTGAGTATACATGAAAATTTCCCCAAAAAATAAAGGAATGCTCTCGACGTAAAGTAAGCATTAAGGCCGAACTATTGGGCTTCAGTAGAGATAACGTGATTGTTGGGCCAACAAAAATAATACCTCAAAACTAGTATATTTCGTTATTTTGTTCTAGTTTCAGAAATCTCAATGTGTAAGATTCAGAAAAAAAAATTACACTGGCACACCAGAAACGTAATCAATCCAAGTTGATAACTAATAAAATGAATATAAGTATCTCAATATATTTTTGTTTTCTGCTAATTATGAAAATGAATAATAAAACAGTAAATAGCAGTTTTTTGTTGCATCAGTCATTCAAGTCACTGCACATAATTTGATCCATCATCAGTTGGCTTCCTTGAACTGCAAGGAGAGAGAAAGTATGATATACCATATATTGTAACGATTGAGGTTTACCAAATATTTATGTTTTTCTGGAGATAAAAATGGAAATAGTTGATTAGGTCAGACGTGAAACGGACCAACAAAAGGGCTGATACAACCCCTCAACTGCTTTGCAAGGACACAGACAAATTATTTCCAAGGAAGAAAATTGCAGAGACAAATGGGTATATATGCTTACCAGGTCTCGATGGGCCCCGGGGGTGCTGCCAGTAGGAGGTCAGAGACTGTGTCAGAGTTGCTACCCGAATTCGTATGAAACACCATTCAATAAAACACTTTTTGTTAGAACACAAGTAATAATAGGGGTATGTAAGTACATGTCGAACTACGAACAAAAATAAGTACATGTTTGGCTGAAGCAAGTTGGTTCCCTGATTCATCAGATCATTGCCATTAAGAGGAGCCGAATGTTGAACAGCACTGGTACTGGCACTGGCTCTGGCACTGGCTCTGAGCTTCAATATCTCTAACTGATTGTCCAAAAGAAGAACAAATAATCAATCTCTAGTGTAGCCTAGTAGCTCCAATTATAGAAAGAAATTAAAGACCATTTGTGTAATTTCAAAATGTATGCACCTTAAATTCGATCAGCTCGATTGAAGTTTTGTAGGCAATTTTCAGGATCTTCAATTTATCTATGCTTCTGTACATACAGATAATTTACAAAAACATGTTCAAGTCTTTCCTTCACCACAGTTTATTCCATTGAAACGTAACTCACTCGTAATGAAATTTCATAAGGCCCTGTTTTGCTCCAGTTTAGAAACTAAAGCCATAAAAAATTCCAATTTTCAAAAACTAAACCTAATTTGCTCAACTGAACCTCAATTAAGATGATTTGTCTTAGCCCCAGTCTGTTGTTAGCCTATACTAATGCACACACTGAACAGGAAAAGAAAAAATTAGTTAAGGTAAAAGTTCAACTTCTTACTAAAAAGTGCACTCCATTGCTATAAAAAAAATAATAATAAAGATAAATACAATGTTCTACCAACTTTCCTTAATCCTAATTTGTAAAGACATAAGACAATCCTATATTCTACGAACAAACCATAATTTGTTCAACTGAACCTCAATTAAGATGATTTGTCTTAACCCAAATTTGTTATTAGGCTATACTAATACACAGAACAGGGGAAAAAATAATTAGTTCAACTTCCTATCAGAAAGTTTAACTGCTTATCAAAAAGTGCATTCCATTGCTGTCAAAAGAAAAAAAAAAAAAGGAAAATGAAACAATAAGTTGAACTAATAGAATTGGTGAAATTATTACCCAAGCTCGGCAAATTGTTTTTGCTGGCCCTGTAATGAAAGATTATAGTCAATAAATAGCAATAATAATAATAATAAAAATATTATCATTTAACATATATTAATTATTAATAGGGAACTTTTATATAGAACACAATAAATTATACAAAACATCGTGGGATCAATGCGTCAACTAGAGGATTGAACCAAAAATGCGGTCCCTTCAATGGGTGGAACTAAATCGTAATTAATTTGGTTTTTAACATTATTTATTTATATTACTATAAATAAAATATTTTGGGAATACATTTTGGCAAAACATAAGAAAAAGCAGTAGATCATAGTACCTGCAGGACAGCATCAAAAATTTCATATTCCCTGAAAAAGACCATTAAAGAAAATATTTATAAGATCTGATTTACGTTCATTTTGGTTAAAAACTGTTAGACCAAGATGTAAAATTAAATGAAGAAAATAATTTCTCAATTGGGCTAGCACATACCACTTGCATCAGTATTGACCAGACCAAACTGGTATAAAACTGGTACGAAATAAAGGATAAAACTAATTACCCAAGGTTCAATAGAGAAAAGTTCTTCAGATCATCCCCAATTAGTTCAGGCAGCATGTTACCAGTATTTGTGGGGACATTTATCACAGCTGGTACAGTTGGTATGCTACAATATGGCACATCATATGAATGTTGAACAGCACCGGTACTGGCACTGGCTCTGTCTCTGAGAATAGACTTCATCTGATTTTTTTCTGTTTTCTTTCTGTCCAGCTCGATTGAAATTTTGTTGGAAGCTTCCATTAATTTTCTGTACATTCAGAGAATTCGCAAAAAAATGTTCAAGATAGTCTTTCCTTAACCACACATTATTCTTTCTTTTTTAAAATCTCATTAGGCCCTACTTTACTTCATGCAGCCCATGAATCATATAAAGCACTGCTTTTGCTCAAATGTTCATGCGCTGCATGAAACAAAAACTACTCTGTCAATATATCTGTACCCCAAAATTCCACACAGATCTAAAAAATAACAACAAAAACTAAACACTACTAATGTAAACTTATACAAGACTGTCATTTCATACCTTTGAACATGGATTTCTTCATGGTCGGTGGTCCATTCGAGGGCTTTTTTTAAAGCCTATTTATGTAAAGTAAGAATGTTTATATCAGAGTAATATTAGTTACAGCCAAACTTATTGAAATAAATTAAAAATAAATAAAATACTGAAATAACTAGAGATTATTATGTCTACCCGAATTACTTCCAGCTTACTTCTCATACACCTGAATTAACACAGATTACTCTTTCACCAAATAATGTAAACATGGACTAAACATATACAAAATCAAAGATAACAGATAAGGAATTAGAAGTTACGTATTCGGTTCTAAGACAAGATTTTCCATCTCCTTGGTATCAGTCGAGAGGATAATGCATATAATGGACATTTCTTTCGCCATCACAATTTTCTTCTTCTTTCGATCCATCCTATTAAATTTTCTTTTTAAAAAAAAAAGAGAGTTGTTATTTGTCAAAGCACCCTAATTCTCAGAACAAATAAATCATTTTTCATTTTTCTCTTCTAACAAAATAAGTTCTTTCTTGGAAATAACCAGGAAAAAGATTAATTAAACCCAGCAGTTAAACTTGAAAACAATTGGAACAAACCAAATTATTCAAGATCAAATCTTTAGAACAATACAACTAAACCCAGGTGAATAAAAGGATATATTATAAACCTGTCAAAAGCGCACCAACTAAAGAGCATGCAACTGTTGGTAGAAAGAATTAAAAGAAGGGTTTATCCACATGCGAGGGTTTAAAATTGAATATATTTATTTTAGTTTTATGCAAATAATTAAGCAAAAGGAGATAGAAATTGGAAGCTAATCAGAAATAATACTTCGTGGAATTCAATAAGAAGATAAACTATTTTTAAAGGAATCCAGTTACAAAATCAAGAATGTGTCAAGAAATCTAAAATACAAATCGACTAACTAATGAAACAACCTCACAACAAATTGCTATAAAAAAAAAAAACTAAACATGAACCAGAAATAAAGCGAGGTAGAGTAGAGTACAGAGGGAAACCTCGGAGAAGAGAAGAAGGGAAACAGGCGCCTCCAGTTTCTCCAGAGGATACCGTATAAAATGGACAGTTCTTTCGGCTTGTTTGCAATGTCATTTATCTTCGTTTGTTGGCTGGGTTCCTTATTTCCATCCATTTTCTTCTTGTTTTCATCCATCCTATTCTCTTCTGACCAAATAAGTTATTAATTTCTTGGAAATAACCTGGAAAAAAGATTAATTAAATCCAGCAGTTAAACTTACAAACCATTGAAGCAAACCAAATGATTAAAGATCAAATCTTTACAACAGTACAACTACACCCAAGTGAATAAAAGGATAAACTCTGAATTAAGAGAAGGGTTTGTCCATCCAAGGGTTTAAAATTGAATATATTGATTTCAGTTTGATGCAACTAATGAAGCAAAAGAAAGATTAAATACAATTGTTACATCCAATCTAGTGACCTTAAGAGAATAAAACAAACAAGATTGCATGTTTTAATGAAATAGAAATAGGGAGCTAATTAGAAAGAATATTTGTTGGAATTGATGTGATATATAATGCAAAAATAGAAATCATACGACTATACAAAACAATCCAGCAATACTTTGGAACCAAGAAATCTGAACAGGAGCAACGGATGATTCACTAAAACCATAAATGCATCTATAAACTAACCTAATTGATACCAAATCAGTAGTTCTAGAATAATATCAGTATGGAGATGAACTACTTTAAAAGGAATCCAGTTACAAAATCAAGAATGTGTCAAGAAATGTAAAGTACACATCAACTAACTATAGGTTGTCCGTGGAATCAACATTCACTATAGATTATCCATTTGTTTATTAATCGAAACAAATTGCAAAAAAAGGAACTATACACAAACCAGAAATAAAACGAGGCAGAGTAGAGTATAGAGACAAACCTTGAGAGGAATAGAAGGTAAAAGTTAGAGAGAAACAGTGGAGGTGAGAGAGAAGAGGTAAAAGTTAGAGAGAAACAGTGGAGGCCGAGATGATAACTATTATCAAGTGGAGAGCAGAGGCCCGTTAAGGGAAGCTGGTCTTTCCTTTTTAAGGATATATATATATAAAGTATTTGGGCCGAACTATTGGGCTTCACTAGAGTAATTCTTAGACCAACAAAGTTGTGTAATTCACTAGAGAAATTATTAGACCTCACTAATAGTATATTTCATTATCTTATTCTAGGTTCAATAAATTACTACCTCCGATCCAAATCATAACTCCTCTAAGAGGAAAAAAAATCCTTCTTAATTATCCTAAAGAAGGGATAATTCAAATAAAAAGATATAAAGCTTTTATATTGTGAGAAAAGTTGCTAATTAACTTTAAGAATCAAGTACCATTTTTCATAATCCAAAAATAGTGAATATGTTTGCTAAATTAATCAAACTACAAATTTTTAGGTTAAGGATTAAGCATTATTTAATCAAACTATCTGCCATAATTATAGCCTCCTATTTATGTTATATGATTACTTGACAAACGAACCTAATATCACTCCAAATGCAATTTTAAGCATTTATAAATACCATAGAGATGTTTAATTGGCCGTGCACCAAAAACTAATTAGAGTGGGAGGAGAGTTGTTTTTTTTTTTATACATTTTGTAACAAAAAAATGAATGTTAAAAGTATAAATGAGGTGCTATCTCTCTCATTTCACATCATCCTTCCCTTTTCAAACTATGGAGCAAGGTTAGATCTCCCTCTTGTTTCACCTACTCCTTTTTATTTCTAAGCTTGTGATGAGAATCAAATTTTTTAAATCATGTCAGTTCTTTTATTCTCGAAGATCATTCTTATTCATGTTGTTTTGTACCAAATTAATATGCATGATTAAAATAATCAATGATCTTTTAACATCTCAATTATTTCCTATATCTCAGTTGTTTATTATTTAACCATCTCTTTATTTGTTCATTTAATGAAAAAATTATCAATCAATTATATGGAGCATCGATCCAATTATTCCAAGGAGAAGTACTAACAATTGTTCAAGGCAGTTTTACTCTGGACTTCAAGATTTTGTGACAGTTAGTAATTTAATCCTTCACTATAATTATTACCATTCTATTTAATTTTTTTTTTCCGGACTATATGAGTCTATAATTCATCCATTTTTCTCAGCTCGAAATATATACATTTCTCATCTTGATACAAATTAGATTAGTCCCCTTTAATGTATGATTCTTACCATACTAGTTCAAAATTGACACTATCAGAGTACAATGTAATTATAGGTCTATATTTAAACAATAAAACTTAATACTAGAGAAATGGAAATCATAATCAATGCCTTTTCTTTTTATCTAATTTTTTCCCTTGTAAATCTGATGAATTTGCCTTTCTATTATTAGATGCTATCAGTGTCAAAGCGTGTCATCTAATCTTACAAGAAGTGTCACATGCATTTAGGTACTTGTTATATATTTTATTATATTTTCATGAAAAACATAAGTATCTCAATATGTGTAAAGATGAAGAAAAAATAAATACACAGGCAGGCCAGAAAGATAATAAATCCATGTCTTATAATTAATAAAAGCAAATAAATATCCAATTATCTCTTACAGCAATGACATGCATATATTTCCTAAGTAGCTTAGTTGGAAATAACTAGAGAAGAAAGATGGTAAGTGCATGACATTCAGTCATACCAGTACTCAAACAACCATTTTAACTCTGGCGCAATTAGCTAAAATAACAACAATCATACCTAGGATAATAAATTGAAATATTGACTCGATGTAGAAGGTCGCATGTTCAATACTCAATACGAAGTGTTTGCATTGAGAATGATTTGACGACCTTGAGACAAATATCATGCATAATTAAAATTAAAGAAAATGAATAATGAAAGAATAAATAGTAGTTTTTTTTACATCGCACATTCAAATCACTATGCATAATTAGATCCATCAGCAGTTGATACCCTGGAGCTGCAATGAGAGAGAAAGTACATATAATTATGTTTTCATATAGTTGTAACGATTGAGGTTTACAAGATATTTATGTTTTCTAGAGATAAAATGTACATTGCTCATATAGTCCAAGAGGTAGAGGTAGTGAAACATGAGCCATCCCCAAAATAACCAAATCTAGATGTAAACAGGTCTGACATGGAATGGACCAATCCAGATGAAGAGCCAACCTACATAACATTTGACCGGCAAAACCGAACCTGAAGCCTAGTATCTGAAAACAAATTGGCTGATACAACCCCCCTGTTCCTTTCATTTGACCTCAACTCATTTACAAGGGCAAAAGCTTGAGGTTTCAACTTCTGCAAGGACACAAATTATATCCAAGCAAGAAAAATGCAGAAACTGAGGTTAATTACCTGGCCAACAGGCACATCAATCAGAACGATTAATGATTTCATCCGGAGGAGAGAATATATCTTCTGGGGACGCTGCCATTAGGAGTCCAGAGAGTGGGTCAGAGTTGCTACCTGAATTACTATGTAACACCATTTAATAAAAAAAATTGTTAGAACACAAGTAATAAACTTTTGTTAGTTGGTAGCCTAGACCTGTGATTGTCATATCTGGTACCGGTTCATGCAATGTGGTACAAGTGTCCAGCATATCCAGGACTCGGGAGTTTAAGTTACCCATTGAGATATAGTGTTAAATTTAAGCATGAGGAAAGGAGTATTGATGAAGGGCTCATTTGTATATTTGGGGCAAGAAATACAGCTAGGTTTTATTTTTACCTCAGAGAAGGTTCTTCAGATGATCCTCAATTTGTTCAGGCAACATGTTACTATCATTTGTAGGGCAATTTATCACACTTGGTACAGTTGGTACGCTACAATAAGGCACAATCACACAATCACACAGTTATACATCATCACATTAAAAATTAATTATAATACCAAAAATGTTCTGGTTTAACAGAATAACATCAACACCTGCCTCAAGAAAAAGCAACTGAAGCAATGATCAAGGAAAGGGAGATGGATAATTTTTCCATATTTTCAAATGGGGAATCTTTTCACATATAATAGGGGTATGTGTCATTTTTTTTCCTTTTAGGGGTGGTATATAGGCAGAACCAAACTTTCAAGCTATGAGAGTCAAACGTGGTCAATCATATAAAATTTCGATGTGACAAATGGGGGTGAATTTTACAGATCTATAACATTTCCAAAATAAATGGGGGTCAATTGACCCCCATACCATGAACATCCCTCCGCCTCTGTTGAACTCCTTGTTTTGTAGACAAAAGAAATAAAGAAGGAAAGAAATTCAAAAATAAGTACATGTTTGGCTGAAGCAAGTTGGTTCTGTGGTTAATCATATTGCCATTTACGGGTCCCGGATGGTTCATCACCGCCTGGTATTACAATTAGAAGTCAGATTTATTATTTGCACAAAATTATAATGAAATTAAGTTGGTTCCATGGTGCGTTTTTCTAACAACAGTAGGATGTAGTGTTTACTGAAGGATCTGTAGGAGTTGAGTGAGTTAACTCTTACAAAAATTAACTCAACTCCTCATCCTACAGCAATCATCCCCTAGCACTACACCCTCAACTGAAGGATCTGCACCACCTATTTCCGTGAAACTAGATGGTACAAATTATGGGCTGTGGTCTCAGGTGGTAGAGATGCACATCAAAGGACGAGATAAGTTGAGACATATCACCGGCATCCCAAACCAACCGCTGCCAACAGATCCACCATATCGAAAGTTGAGTATTGACAACTCAATTGTGAAGGGATGGCTCATTAATTCGCTTGAACCAAGGTTAATTGGCAATTTCATCCATTTCCCGACTGCAAAAGATGTTTGGGATGCAATAGCTACAACATCCTTCGACGGCAACGATACATCTCTCGTGTATGATTTGAACAAGAGAGTTGCAAAACTCAAGCAAGAGGGGGGACCAGTTGAAGCATACTACAGCAAGTTGCAAACCCTTTGGCGGGAGATAGATTTTTGACGTCCTAATCCAATGGAGTACTCCAGCGACATCGAGAAATTCAACTCTTCTTTTCAAGAGAGCAGGGTATACACTTTTCTAGACGGACTTGACGATCGTCTCGACAACGTGATAGCTGATGTGCTTCAAATGAAACCATTTCCCACTATCGAACAAGCCTTTGCACGAGTTCGAAGGGAAGAGATGTGTTAGATGGTGATGGTGAAGGGAGACGAGGTGGGGGCAACAATCCGATGGCCTTAGTCTCGCGTGGCTACAAGCCAGCTGAGGTAAACTTGACCCTTACTAAAATAGGACTGAAGAACAATCTGACTTGCACTCATTGTGGGGGTTCAAAGCATACCAGAGAAAATTGTTTTAAGTTGGTTGGATATCTTGACTGGTGAAAGAACAAAAAAAGAAGAAACAAGATGGTCAAAAAGGACGTGCAACTGTCGTGACATCTGGACCAGCAGAACCGAACCAGCAGGGTCAGAACCAAAGTGGCTCGGGTCAGAACAGTGGAGTCACGCATACCATAACAATAGTGCCTCGGGATCGGTTAGTTTTGAGTTCTAATTCTGGTATAGCAGGTAAACAGTCAGCTCAAGGTAATGTTTCAATTTCTGAAAATAATTGTGAGTTTCAAAATTTGCAAAAATGGGTGATTGATTCTGGAGCAACTGACCATATGACATTTTCAGAAAAAGACCTCATAAACATTACTGGACCTAGGAAGAATGAGATTCTAAATGCAAATGGAATTTCTTATCCAGTAAAAGGAATTGGAGATGTACCCATTTCTCAAAACATAACTCTTAGGAATACCCTACTTGTTCCATCGTTGTCTACTAGACTGATATCTGTTAGTCATATTACAGAGGAATTGAACTGTGCAGTCTTAATGTTTCCTGAATTTTGTATCTTCCAGGATGTTCTGACGAGGGAGATTATTGGGCATGGTACTAAGCGGGGAGGATTGTATTACTTGGACAACTCAAAAATGGGACATACATGCATTGCAAGAAGTGAATCCGAAAGTTTGAAAAACAAAGTTTGGTTGTGGCATAGGAGACATGGGCATCCCTCATTTGGGTACATGAGAAAATTATCCCCTACGTTATTTTTGGGTTTAAATAATGAAGAATTTGTTTGTGAAACATGTATTAAGGCCAAGAGCCATCATGCAAATTACCCTATAGCTTGAATAAAAGTCTTGTTCCTTTTGATTTAATTCATACCGATGTTTGGGGTCCATGCCCAGTTGTGTCTAAATCTGGTTGTAGATGGTTTATCATTTTTACTGATGATTGTACTCGCATGACATGGCTTTATCTTCTCAAATCCAAAGATGAAGTACCAAACGTGTTCAAAGTTTTTTACAAAATGGTAAAAACATAATTTGAGAAAGAAATAAAGGTGGTAAGAAGTGATAATGGTAGGGAGTACATCAATAAAAATCTACAAGATTTTTTTAAAGACAATGGCATAGTACATGAAACCTCGTGTGTAGGAACACCCCAACAAAATGGAATTGTAGAACGAAAAAATAGACATATCCTTGAAACCGCTAGATCACTTCTATTCGAAAATAATGTACCACAAACTTTTTGGGATAATGCTGTGTCCACTGCCGTCTATTTGATCAACCGGACTCCTACAAAAACCAACCAATTCAAAACCCCATTACAAAGGTTAGCTAATCATGTAAACATCCCGTCTATCCTAAACATGTCCCAAAAATATTTGGATGTACCATGTATGTTCATGTCCAAAAGAATTTTCATTCCAAAGTGGAACCTTGTGCCGAAAAGTGTGTTTTTTTGGGTTTCGGATCACAACAGAAAGGGTATAAATGTTATAATCCTTCCACTCGAAAATTCTACACAACAATGGACGTAACTTTTCTTGAAACCGAACCTTATTTTAATAAACACCAAGTTCCCGTTCAGGGGGAAACAAAGTATGAACCTGAACTATTGTTTAGTGAGTTAACGGGCCCAAGTTGTGAACATGTGAATTCGGTCACAAACCGAACCCAGTCAGCCAAAGAAACAGAGCCGAATCATGCTGAAACAGACTCAAACCAAGCAGAAAACCGAAACAGAGCACATTCAGAAACAGTGCTGAATCATGCTGAAACAGAAACAAACCCAGCAGAAAGCCGAAACAGAGCCTTGTGCAGAACCTGAAATTTCAGAAACCGACCCAGTCAGAAACAGAACCGAAACAGAGCATAGTGCAGAATCTCCTGGAGTTAACATCTGGATTAAACTGGATATGAGTAATGCAGAAGTAATACAATCTGAACCGCAACCACATGGCCCGGAGTCTCCCGAAGATATTCATGAGGTAAATCCACATAACTCAAATTCTATTATACAATCTAGGTTACCACCAAGAACCAATAGAGGTAAACCACCAAAACTGTACATTCATGAGAACGGAACAAACAATGAAAAAAACTACCCTATTGCAAATTACATAACAACTGACCGACTCTTTGAACCCTTGAGAAGTTTTGCCCATCAAGTCTCTTCGGTAGTTGTACCAGAAAGGGTAGAGGAAGCTATTAAAGATCCAAAATGGGTAGAAGCAATGGAAATAGAAATGGATGCACTAGAAAAAAATCAAACTTGGAAGTTAGTGGATTCGAGGGAAAGAAAACTGAGGGATGTAAATAGGTCTACTCTATAAAGTACAATGCAGAGAGAAAAATTGAGAGATATAAAGCACGACTCATGGCCAAAGGATATACTCAGACATATGGAATAGATTTCCAGGAAACTTTCTCACCAGTTGCTAAACTAAATACTATGCGAGTTCTCTTATCCCTTGCAACAAATTTTGATTGGCTATTACACCAATTTGATGTAAAGAATACCTTCCTACATGGTGATCTAAAAGAATAGATCTACATGGATCTTCCACCCGGGTACCAATGTTTTGAAACAAAACGGAAAGTGTGCAAATTAGAGAGGTCCTTGTATGGCTTGAAACAATTTCCTAGAGCATGGTTTGGTAGGTTTTGCAGTGCAATGAAGGGGTATGAGTATGAACAAAGCAACTGCGATCACACTCTGTTCTTTAAACGGAACCAAGGTAAACTTACAGTGCTAATCATATATGTGGATGATGTGATTATTACAGGTAATGATCATGAGGAGATCAAATTGCTAGAGACAAAACTGTCTAAAGAATTTGAAATGAAAGATTTGGGTGGCTTGAAATACTTTCTAGGAATTGAAGTAGCTCGGAGTAACAAAGGTATTTTCATATCTCAAAGGAATTATATTCTTGACCTACTTGTTGAGGTTGGAATGCTAGAGTGCAAACCAACTGACACACCAATGATCCAAAATCACAAGTTGGGGTTAGATCCGAATCAGAGTCTAGCCAACAGAGAAATGTACCAAAGGTTAGTTGAAAAATTGATTTATTTATCTCATACTAGACCTGACATAGCTTATGTAGTGAGTGTTGTCAGCCAATTCATGCACTCTCCAAGTGAAGAACATATGGAGGCGGTAATGAGGATTCTTAGGTACCTAAAAGGTGCCCCTGGAAGAGGGATAATGTTTGAGAAACATGGACATCTCTAAATTGCTGGCTATACCGATTAAATTCTAAATTTGTTTTCAAATCGTATGGCCTTAGGTAATCTTTACACCGCAGCTCTATTGCTATTGTAAACTTCGGTAATTAATTTAATCGCATGGCCTTAGGTGTTGCAACCTCTGAAACTTTACAGGAAAATTTTGCAATAAAAACTGCATGGCTTTACGTGTTGCGAATGTGAAATTATTGAATAATCAACTTGAACATGTTAGGCTGCGCAATTTCAAGCACAAACAATCCGGTACTAAGCTGCCACTAACTCTTAATCGTATCTCGTATGCATATATATTCTTTGGATAACAAAACAAGTTAGCAACAGCGAGTGGTCTTGGTCGAGAATTGTGGAACACCACCATTTCACAATATATCCTCGTTGCATATGAGTTGATTGGGATCTTTTATTTTTTATTAACAATTTAGTTTTCACAACGGAATAAATGATCCATACAGCAAAGAAGATTCAATGGTTAAATTGACCCCGTCTTTTCAGGACAAAAATACCGTCAACGGTATTTTAACTTCATACAATGCACATATATATAATAGTGTCGAGTCAAAACAACGTTATATATAATTCGTGTGTTGCATAAAGTCAAAGCTTCTTTGTCAATATCTTCACCCATTTTTCATTTCAACACATGCAAATATTATTTTTTTCTGACTTAAAGTCCCTTTATATTAAAAAAAAGTTGATTCGTTGAGGTTTACATTTTGGGTGATTGTCATATTAGCACCTCAAATCCATGATCCACTTCTTGCATGTTAAAAGATATATTTACGATTGAAAAATCAAGGGAGTTGTAGTATGAAAACATTAAAGTAAAATTTTTTTTTTAAAGAAAGGTGGGGAATTCCCACCGATTGTATTGAGAAACAAGAGTTATCTACAGAGGCCGGTATCGAAATGTTGAGAATAAAAAATTAAAAATAGTTGAAGGGTAGAATTGTAAATAGAAAAAGTAATAGGCGCATTTAATGATGTTACTGTTATATCAATAGCAAGAGTATAAATACCTCACATGGAGAGAGATTGTAATATCATAACATAAAAAAAAAATACCAATATCAAATACAATACAAAATCCATAACTCTGTGTGTCACATACTTCTGCTAAAATTCACATGGTATATGAGCAACATATGCAATCCTGTCGCAAATCCCACAAACAACAATAGAAGAATGCAGTGAACTAAGAACTGCAGCACCATAAAAAAAACAGATTCAAAATCCAAATCAACAGTATACCAGAAGCACCCAGTTCATATCAGAAAATTCAGACCAGCAAAACCAGACCAAAAAATTCAGATCAGCAAGACCATACCAGCAAAACCAGAAAAATCAGACCAGAAAAAGCCAGAAAACAGAAACCAGCAAAACCAGTTACTTCATTTACCAGAAAACCCAAAAAATCAGTACCATACAAAAATCTAGCAAGGCACGTACCAGAAATTAGCAATACAAAGAATGACCCCAAAAATACAAAGAATACCCCAGAAATACAAACCAGAAAAATCAGTGAAGAAAACAACTACGATGCAATCCAACCAAAATCCTAACCTGAAGTCAGAGACGAGGGGAGCTTCCAGCACTGTTCGGTGAGGGCCACACCTATAACAGCTGTTGGTTTATTCATTCTCATCTCCGACCGAAATGGTTGAAGGAGAACGGTGGAGGCGATCAGAGGAAAAACCTAAGGGGGAGAGAAATTTCGCTAGTGCAGCGCTCTGTCTCGGATCAAACTAAGAACCTGGCGATGAGAAGAAAGAAACAGTGGATGGTAATGGGTCCGCTCAAGTGACCTGAGCGGAGCTGGGCGCTATTTTGACCAAATTAAGTGGGTTGTTGAACAGCTCCCCAGGTTTTTTTAAAACTTTAATTCCATTTTGATGTTTCTGTATAGGGAACAGAATATTTCTAGAAAAATCTGTCCAAGTCTAAACCCAAACCCAAATGAGAAAAAATATATAATACCAAACAAAAGAATTGGTATAAGTCCAAACAATGATAAAATAAAAAATGGTGAAATTAGACAACTAAAATGTACAAATTTAGGTAGTTTAGATCATGATCATTCTCAAAATAATTTAATTTGGATTTTATATTCTGGTGCAACCGACCACATGACTTGAAACAAAAATATATTGCAAAATTATAAAAAAAAAAAAAGATCAAGAATTTGTTTATGCAGCAAATAGTGAAAAAATGAAAATTTGTGGTTATAGCTCAATTATTATTTTTTAAAAGAAATAAAAAATGTTTTACATGTAAAAAATTGCACCGCTAATTTATTATCTATAGGAACACTTTCAAAAGAAATAAAATGTGAGATTATATTTTCATCTAAAATTGTATTGTTTCAAGATATGACATCCAAGAGGATGATTGGTGAAGGTTTTGAATAGCCTAAATTTCAATTTCAACACAAGAATGCAAGACATGAGAAGATTATGGCATAGAAGAATTGGGCATCCTTCCGATAGAACTTTGAAATATATTTTTTATTTTTCAAATTTAGATTGCAGTAATTTTGAAGTATGCAATCTAGCTAAGAATACAAGACTCCCTTTTGTAACTTCAAATTCAAAAAGTAGTCAAATTTTTTTAACTTGTTCATTCCGATATTTGGAGACCCGCACCCGTAAACCCTTACAATGGTTTTAAATATTTTGTTACATTTATAGTTGTTTTTTCACGATTAACATGCTTTTATTTATTGAAAAATAAAAGTGAAATTTTTTCTCACCTTCAAGAGTTCTCAAATTTAGTTGAAACTCAATACAACACGAAGATTAAAATTCTTATGACCGATAATGGAACGGAATTTGTTAATCAAAATTTCTCAAGTTTATTGAAAAAAAAAATGAATTATACATCAAACCACTTGTGTTTATACCCCACAACAAAATGGAATTTCTGAATGAAAAAATCGTTATTTACTTGAAATGACAAGAGCTCTAATGTTTCAAACCAATGTTCTAAAAATTTATTGGTCGGATGTCATTCTCACCGCAACATATTTGATAAATAGACTTCTAAGTGTTGTTTTAAATTGAAAAAGTCCACTAGAGATTATTTACCAAAGGAAAATAATTTTTAATCATCTAAGAATTTTCAGTTGTACATGTTATGTACACAAAAATAAACAGGACAAATTAGATCATACTTCTATTAAAGCTATTTTCGTAGGATATTCATCTAAAAAAAGGGTTATAACTGTTATGATCCCATAAATCATAAATTAGATATTTTTTGGGATGTAACTTTTTTTTAAAAATGAACCATATTTTAAAGAAAATAAAAATGAGGTTGATAATTGTATTACTACAAATGATTTTGTTTTTCCTATGACCACTAATCAAATTGTGGAGCCAAGAGTTGTAGAAAATGAAGATGAAGATGACAACACCTCTGAAAGTGGTGCTGGGGAAGAAGAAGATAAAAATATAGTAGAAGATGAAAATATTAAAGAAGATAAAATTATTGAAGAAGATGAACATATTGAAGAAGAAGTTCTGGTAAGGAGGTCAACCCGTCCTACTCAACTGTTCACAAGATTACGAGATTTCGTAACCTATAAGGTTCAATATCCTATTCAATATTATATTTCATATAAAAATATTTCAAAAAATCACCATACATTTCTTAGTTCAATTTCCAAAATAGAGGAACCAAGCAATTTTGAGGAAGCCATAAGCCAACCGATGTGGTGCAAGGCTATGGAAGAAGAACTTCAAGCCTTAGAAAAAAATAACACATGGACTATTGTACCATTACCAAAAAATAAAAAAACTCATACGATGCAAATGGATTTATAAAATAATATATCAAAGTGATGGCAACATAGATAGGTACAAGGCCCGGCTAGTTTCAAAAGGGTATACCCAAACATATGATATTAATCATTTCTTTTTCCAGTCTTCCCCTTATACAGATGAGTATAAAAATAGCAAGAACTCATTATTATATTAATTTTCTATATCAAACCATTTTAGATCGACTTCTTGGGTCCAAATTGCTAAAACTTCCAATTACTTGAAAACAAAAATACACGGATTAGGTTGAACCTGCTGGCAGATCGGGTAAGACCTGACTATTGACCATTTATGGGAGTAGTACGTATAATTTATCCGATTCCATTAAATTTGTTATGCCTGTAGATTTTGCTGAGGGTGGATAAAACAAAGGACAAGGAGGCAGAGAGCAAGCGAACTGAACTTTTGAAATTTCTTAATGCTAGATATGATTAATTTGCTGTTTGTGTTTTTCATCAATCTCCCAGTCATCATTTTCTTTTTCTTTCCTTTTTGTACCTGAAATGCATGGTCGTTTCCCAATCTTTCCTTTTTTAATTATCTTTTACCTACTTTATAATTTACCTCTTAGTCTGTCATCTACTATTTTAAAGTTTGGGTTTAAGAATTAGTTGTGTTTACCAGACTTCACTTTATGTATATATTTTTGTTTCAGAGCTTGTGTTTATTTTGGAGATTAAGAAAGTAATGTGCGTGGCTATTTTTAATATGGAATGAGGGGTTCTGCTCATTATATGTATTCAAATTATGTTCTTAATTATCTATAGCAGAGTTGTGGCACATAGTTCCTGTCTGGTCGTGCTGTTTTGAATGCTTCCATGGAAATTTAAAGATGAAAGTAGAAATTCATGTGGAAATGATTTAATTACTTAACTTTGTTGTTACATGAAAAATATATGTATTGTATTATTCTTTACCATGAATTTTTGCTTAATTGCGTTCTAAGTTGCCAACTAATGGTGCCTACTTACAAGCAAACACATATAACTTGAATAAACTTTGTTTGGTACAAGCAAACACATATATTTTACAACATCTTACACGCCTGTTAAGACCTATTACAAGAAAACACATACCCAAACCCTCTGAAAACTTGAACTAATTACATATAAAACAAAGATAAAGATGTTCATATATAAAAAACATGAAATAGAAGAAAACTTGTACTAATTATAAACCCCAACCCTTTGAAAAGCAAGCACTCTCATTGTTGATGCACAAACAAATCCCTAACGAGTAGCATGTGCATTTCTTGCTCTTTTGATTACCGGGCTAATAATTGCTATGCCAAATCCGGTACCAAATCCCAATCCAATGAAAAGGCACAAGAGAACAATTGCAGTCATTTTCTTACTAGGTTTTGAGGGAGGAGAGGTTGAATTGTTTCCAGGACTTGTGACATTGCACAGCTTAGATAATGGCACACCACATAATCCTGGGTTGCCTTCAAACGATGAATTCTCGAATGTCAGGAACTGGGAAGATTGCGGGATTCTCCCGACCAGATGGTTAAAAGAGAGATTCAAGATGGATAGAAAATTCAAGGAGATTAGTTCCTGTGGTATCTCTCCAGAGAGTTGGTTCGAAGAAAGGTCCAGTGACTCAATTTGCGTCAATCGTCCAAGTTGATGCGGAATGAATCCAGTAAAAGCATTATGTGACAAATTTAGTGCTTTCATTCCTTTGAGCTCTCCAATTGTCTCAGGAATATCACCAGTGAATCTATTTGTTGATAAATCAATCGAAATAATTAAATTAGCCAAGTCATTCTCTAGTGTCACTTGTGCCCCTTTATCTGTGATAGTAACAGAGATCCCGTAATTTTTAAAATCAGGCAATACACGAGGTGAAAAACCTTCAAACATATCAAAACTAGGCCATCCTAGGCCTTTACCAAGAACTTCATTCGATGATAAATTCTGCATGGACTTGAAATTACTCAACCAGAGTGGTGGTAAACTTCCATTGAAGTTGTTTGAAGCTAGATCAATCATTCTTAACAATTGGAAAGGAGAATTCATTTTTCCAAAATTTGAAGGAAGGTCTACTGTGCCATGGAATCTATTGGACCTTAGAATAATGACTTGGAGATTTGGAAGCTTCCCTAGTGAAAACGGGAAAGTGCCACCTATCTGGTTGTTCCCTATATCAAGGAGGGACAAATCTTTGCACCTTGTTAAAGATCTAGGCAAATAGCCTTCAAGATTATTGCTGTTCAAATCCAATATGGTGAGCGCGCAAGATCTATTTATGCGATGTGATAGTATTCCAGAAAATTTGTTTCCTCTTAAACTCAGTATCTGCATGTATGGTCTGCCTATGGTGCATGCAGGAATAGATCCACTTAAGTTGTTGTGCGATAGATCCAGCACGTAAAGACTTGGTTCACAAATTGAAGATGGAATTTCTCCATTTAGCATATTTCTGGATAAACTGAGAAATGCAGTTTGCTCCAAATAGAGTGTATAGTTGGATGGGATTTCTGAGAATTCATTATTGGAATAGTCAAAAAAATAGGAACCCACAAGTGGGACGGCCCCTTTTAGCTTGTTGAAACTCAAATCAATGGTGAAAAACGATGCACAAGAATTGGAAGAACATGGAGGAACATCTTCTACACTAGTAAACATGTTGTGTGAAAGGTTAAGCATTGCAACACCGGGAAAGAACCTCTTCCATATCCACCTTGGTATAACTCCGTGCAACTGGTTTTTTGAGAGATCAACATCGACCATATCCTCTACATATCTCAGTACTCGAGGTATTTGACTGAGGTTGCACGATGCTAAACCAAAAGCTTGTATTTGGGGAAATTCTAATGGCAGCTGCTCGTCTGATAAATCTTCCACAGATAGTTGATTATCTGATAGAAACAAATAGGTGAGGTTGTTGAGGCGCCGAAGTATGTTGAAGTCAAATGTTCCATTCAAATTGTTTGAGCTTAGGTCAAGACTAATTAGACCAGAGAGCCAAACTATTGAATTTGGAATTGGGCCACTAAACTGGTTACTACTTAGATAAAGTTTTTCAAGATGTGATAACTTAAATATTTGCCAGGGAATTGGTCCACTCAGTTGATTTTCAGAAAGGTCAATCCCAATCAAAGGAGAAAATGAAACCGGAGAATCTTTTATTCGGAACTCACCTGAGAGCTTGTTGTGATAAAGATTTATTATTTCCAAACTTGGAAGAGAAAACAAACTTTGGGGGATTGTGCCAGAGTGTGAATTATCGGAAAGGTCCAATCTTGTTAATTTACTGAGTTTTTTGATTGAAGAAGGTATTTCTCCTGAAAAGTTGCAACGTGAAAGACTGAATTCTGATAAATTTCTGAGGTTGCCAATTGAATCTGGTATGCTACCAAAAAAGTTGGTTTCGTCGAGAACCAAACTCTCCAAAGAACTCTCGATTGGAAAGTTAGGTAAACTCCCAAATAGCTCTCCATTTTCTGATAGATCAAGCTTGGTCAATGTTGGAATGCGAAAAATCTCATGTGGAAACAGCCCTTCAAGGTCAGTTAAGTCCAATAGGAGATCTTTTAGTGGAAATTCAGCAAAGTATTCAGGAATCTGGGTTTTCAAACTGTTGCCAGTGAGGCAAATGACAGTTAAGGAACCAAGTTGGGAAAGAGAAGATTCAATGGGGCCTGACAGATTACAAGAACGCATACTGAGAACTTGTAAGTGGGGGACTGATTCAGACAGAGCTCTGCCCCACTCGGTTCCATTCTCAGAGATATCAACACCATCAAGATAGAGCTCCCTTAAATTGCTGAGTTTCCTAACCAATATCCGCAGATTTGGTTCATGCAATTTCAATTCACAATTTGGTAAGTAGCATGAAAGGTCAAGTGAGATCAAGTTTGTGAGGTTGGCTATGCTAATTGGGATTTGACCGAAGAATTTTGTGTTGGATAAGTTGAGATAGATAAGCATAGTTAGCTTCTCAAACCCATGAGCTGGAATCTGGTTTTGTGAAAAGTCATTGTATGCAAGGTTGAGGTGTTGGAGCGAGGTGAGATTAAAGATTGTGGCACTGAGGTTACCTTGAATGTTACGGTTGCTGATGTCAATGGCAGTGACATAGCTGGTTGCTTCATCGCAAGACACTCCCTCCCAGCCATGGCAACAGTCTGTTCCGGGTTGCCAAGAGGTAAGATCAGAGTGGAAGAAGCCTCTTTTGAGTTGGAGAAGGGAAGAGCTCTGGTCAGGAAGGCATGAGACATGGGTTGTCGCACAAGCAGAGGGAAGCAAAAGAGATGAGAGGATGATGAGTAGAATGTAGAGACACAAGGGCAGAGAGTTTGGCCAAGAATTAGCAAAATCCATTTGTTGGATCTGGTAGAAACAGCAGGAGAGTAGAGAATGATTGATTATGTAAGTAACATATATAAGCAACACAGCTGTTACAAGTAATTTGTTCATGTATGTTGACCAAGAAAACCATTTAGAACGACCATTCAATATGACCATTGGTTGGTTAGTCTCACATCAGCAATAAATGTAGATTTTGAATAAACAAAAAAGACCATGATAGGTAGTCTTCAGTTGACTAGTTGACTCGCCACTGAATGAGTCAAATGGCTATAACATTAAATGGGTAATAGTGAGTCTACAACTACAACTATACATAACTCAAATGGCTATAATATTAGGAGGTCAAGAGGAGGTATAATTCTTATAATGTGAAATATGAAATACATAAATAGTTAACTATTATTGTCCGAAATATTACCCAGTGGAACGACTGCCAACAAATAACAAAGTAATGATAATCAACTACTATCCAAAGCTACAACTGAAACACTGCCTTAGAAAACACTATTTCATCGTAAATATTTATTATACAATATTTGATCTTTCAAAAGTTATAATACCAGACTGTAACAACCTCAACTCCTCTTCACCGACTATATATCTTCCATGTGCCATCAATAAGCCACATACCTTTCATGGGATGTTTCACTTCCGGTAACTCCACTTCCCGACAATCCAATGATTTTTCAGAGACCTCCCGTGCTCCAGAGGCTCGTCAGAACACAAGGTTTAAAGAATGTGCAGATATATATGTCACTACTGGATAAATAGTAATACTGTCTGAAGTCGGAATTCAAAATGCAAACAAGAGTGAGGCTATGGTAATATGCATATTGCGGATCAACCCATGCTATGGATCTATATCTCTATTTTTAAAATTCAAACGACCAATCTAAACGTTAGACATAATCATCTTATCAAAATGTACTTGTAGACCAAATTTAATAATTTTGGTTACTATTTTTTAGGTTATGTAGAAAATAGTACCTTTGGATGATCCAGATTTTTCAAATCAATTGATTTTCTACGTACCTATCCAAAAAAATAACAAAAAAATTCTAAAAAATATTAAATTTTGTCTTCAGCTACATTTCCATATGAGATCATGTTGAACGATTCAGGTTGACTGTTCTTCACTTTCAAAACATAAATATGAGTTCATAGCACAGGTCGTTGTGTAATATGCATATTACCATAGCTTCACTCTGTAAACAATGCCAGCTAACAAAAAGAAAGTAAAATACTTTTCAGTTTTCAATGATATCCTATGGTAATATGCATAATACGGATTAACCCGTGCTACGGATATATATTTCTATTTTCAAAGTTTAAACAGACGATCCGAACCGTTAAACATGGTCTCCATATGAAAATGTATTTGAAGACCAAATTTTACATGAAGGCATGAGACATGAGACATGGGTTGTCACAGAAGCAGAGGGAAACAACATAGATGAGAGGATAATGAGTAGAGTGTAGAGACACAAGTGCTGAGAGTTTGGTCAAGAATTAGCAAAAACCATTTGAATCTGGTATAGAAACAGCAGAAGATTAGAGAGTGGCGGTTTATGATTAACATACATAAGCAACACATCTGTAAACAGTACATGTAATTTGTTCATGTATGTTGACAAAGAAAACCGTTGAGAGCAGCAATTCAACTTGACCGTTGGTTGGTTAGTCTCACATCAGCAATAAATGTTGATTTTGAATAAGCAAAAAAGACCATGAAAGGTAGTCTTCAGTTGACTAGTTAACTAGCCTAACTGAATGATAAATCAAGTCCATTCAATTGATGAGCATCTCCATAGTACACCTCTTCTTTTGAGTACACTCCATAGATCAAATGGTTATAACTACAACCATAAATGCATGTATCAAATGGCTATAATATTAGCAGGTCACGAGGAGTTATGATTCTTCTAATGTTAAATATGAAATACATAAATCATAAACTCTTATTGTCCCAAATAATACCGAGTGACACAAATGCCAATAAAGTACAAAGTAAAGATACTTAACTACTATCCAAAACTGCTGGTACACTGCCTTCAAAAATATATATTTCATCATAAATATGGCAAGGCTTTTCAGGGGTAATTCTTTGTGTTGTATGATACAATACGAAAAATACCAGACACAAAAATAATAGGACATAGACAATAATATTGTATGACCCAGACTTAAATTACTGCACAATTTATTTGCCAAGAACATTATTAGCGCTATATATATAAGTTTGCAGTTACACAAAATTGTACAATCTCCCAGCAATAATTGTACTGGAGAGTGAAGTAAAAAAGATGGATACAACCATTTTTGAAATAGATAATCAATGGAGGTTATTTTTATCTCTCTTTTTTTGTTGTTTTTTTTTGGTTTTTTTTTATTGTTGTTGTTGTGGTTTTACTTGTTAGTATGGGGGTTTGAAAAATTGGAGATGGTGGGGGCAATTGGACATATGGAGAGACGGCAAAGAAGAAATTGAAAACGGGTAAGGGAACAAGTCCATCTTATATTTTGCAAGAGAAACATAGCTGAAAAGAAAAGATTAGCATCTTATAGCATTGATAGAGCAGAGAAAAATTATGGCTTCTAGGGTAAACATGTGAACGTGTATCAGCACGCAATATCCTCCGCGTCAGATGTTGTAAGTTCGAAATCTAGTTGAATTTTTTTTTTGCGAATATTTAAATCAGAAGGCTTAATCTCATATTTCTCTACAAGAAATAAATAAAATTATCATTGTCAGATAATTCCACCTCTTAAAAACTATGCAAGTAGAATTTTACATGCAACATCATAAAACAATAAAAAAATAATTTTTGTTCTAAAATATAATCACCTACCTCCTTCTTGACCCCAATAGTAATGTAATTATGCGCCCACATGCTAGCAATTCTTCTGCCTAAAAAAATAAAGATTGCAAGGTGTGAGGAGTTGTTAATTATAATATTAAAATTAACTTTTTAGTAGGACAATTTTATAATTTTTGTATATCAACCAGCTGTTATATGTTGACAACTTTGATTTGTAATTATAAAACGCAATTTTTGGATCAGGTGGAAACAGTAGGAGAGTAGAGAATGATTGGTTATGTACCGAATATAAGCAACCAAGCTGTAAACATTACATGTAATTTGTTTAAATTTTGTAATATGTTGACTAAGAAAACCATTTAGAGCGACCATTCACCATGACCATTGGTTGGTTAGTCTCACATCAGCAATAAAAGTAGATTTGAAATAAGCCAAAAAAACCAAGAAAGGTAGTCTTCAGTTGACTAGTTGACTAGGTTAAGTGAATGATAAATCAAGTCCATTCAATTTATGAGCATCTCCATAGTACACGTCTTCTTTTGAGTCCACTCCATTGATCAAATGGCTATAATATTAGCAGGTCAAGAGTAGGTATGATTCTTCTAATGTTAAATATGAAATACATCAATAAATAACTATTATTGTTCCAAATAATACCCAGTGGTACAATTGCTAATATGGCAACACTATATAATTTACTGTACAACATCAGATCTTTCGAAAGTTCTAATACCAGAGTTTTATTAATTCCTCTTATGCTTTTCATTATTCAAAGGCACCTTAATTGCTTTTGTGGTCCTTTAACATCTAATACTGCAATATTAGTACCTGGCGAAGGAAGTACAGTGGTTGAACTAAACGAACAATGAACCATACCGATTGGACACGGGGTCCAGGACTTGGCTACACTCCATGCATTATTATCACTTGATCACTATTTTCTTAAGTTTTAAATACTCAAATTTCTCAGTATCATTTTATTGAATTATCATGTTTTGACAGCATAGTTTCAAGGCTAGAGAGAGCAATTTCTTCTGTGAACATAGAACCGGTGAAACTTGAATGAATTTACATATGAAAATGAAAGTTCTAAATATAGCAAAGGCAATTAATGCTCAGTGAGTCTCATTAACCATAACTTCTATAGAGAAAGGGGAGGTAGCACAGTTGGCTAGGAAAAAAATTCTAGGATTGTTGGTTACTCAAAGGTCGAAAGTTTGATTCACCCTCACGACTTCGCAACATCTGCGAAGGCTTTAAAAAAACCATAACTTCTATAATTTTAAATATTTGCATAGGGTCTTTGTTAGTTTCCTTTATGAAGGTCATTACACTTCAAATAAAATCTCTCTCATCTTAAATATTTACATAGCGTCTCTGCACCCGAATTTCATGTATACTCAAAAACTTCAAAATTATATATTCTCCCTGTAAAATTCATAATAGCATATTTACCCTTTTAAATATCTAAAACTCACAAATTTATCCAAATGATTGACTTTTCAACTAAAATTCATTTTAAATTTATACAGTATGCATTTTATCCCTTACCAAAACAATAAAAAAAATATGTAGT
Organism: Carex kokanica; assembly: GCA_025461125.1. Taxonomy (NCBI): domain Eukaryota; kingdom Viridiplantae; phylum Streptophyta; class Magnoliopsida; order Poales; family Cyperaceae; genus Carex; species Carex kokanica. The sequence continues at coordinate 884,357 of JAJGRX010001069.1, read as the reverse complement.
CTGTGTAAGAAAAATGTTATGCATTATAACAAGTGTTCTAAATAGCACGCTATTGCGACGCAGTAGGGCGCTATAGCGTTTTTAGACCTTCAATACTAAGCTATGGGATAAAAGCGTGCTATTTCAGCTACAACTGCTATAGCGGTCCACTATAGCGCGTAGCGTGTAGCGGTCCACTATAGCGCACGCTATATTATATAGGCTTTTATTTAAAGGCCCATACTGAAAATTTATTTTAAGGACCAAATTTTTTCAAGGCCGAGATTGTTTTTTTCTTTTAATATAAAAAGATAGATAGTTTATGCCATGATGCTTAGGTTATTTTGAATAAAAAAAAAGATAGTTGATTCCATGATGTTTAGGTTATTTTGAATGGAAAAGGATAGATATTCTATGATGCCAAAGAACTTTTTTTTAGCAGCAACTTTGACCATTCCATTTGAAATTGTGTGTTTTAATTGGCTACAAATTTTGTGTTACTTATTGCTGTATGAGACTTTAGATAATGTTCATAATCGATGGAAATATAAAATATAATTTTTGGAAAAAAAACTATGTATGATAGCTATCGCTATAGATATGTTATTCGCGATAGTTTTTTGTTTAGCCTTTCCGCGGTGAAGCAATAATCGCTATTTAGAACCTTGATTCTAACTGATTGAAATCTGAAAATAAATAGTTCATATCTCTAGTTGTGATACATACACAGTATCATTTAAGCATATGCTTGTGTGTGTGTCACAATAGAGAAAATGAATCATCAGCTCTCAAAACTGACGAATTAGAAGACTACAAGTTCTCTTAAACAACAAACATTTTTTTTATTTTTTAATAAAAGGTAAAATGATAACTTTATAAATTTAAAACGAGTTTTAATTAAAAAAAGTCAATAAATTGGGTAGATCTACGAGCTTTTGAAACTTAGAAGGGTAAATATAAGAACATAAATTTTAGAGGGGTACGTAATTTCGAGGTTTTTGAGTATACATGAAAATTTCCCCATAAAATAAAGGGATGCTCTCGACGTAAAGTAAGCATTAAGGCCGAACTATTGGGCTTCAGTAGAGATAACGTGATTGTTGGGCCAACAAAAGTAATACCTCACAACTAGTATATTTCGTTATCTTGTTCAAGTTTCAGAAATCTCAATTTGTGTATGATTCAGAAAAAAGAAAATTACACTGGCACGCCAGAAACGTAATCAATCCAGGTTGATAATTAATAAAATGAATATAAGTATCTCAATATATTTTTGTTTTCTGCTAATTATGAAAATGAATAATAAAATAGTAAAGAGCAGTTTTTTGTTGCATCAGTCATTCAAGTCACTGCACATAATTTGATCCATCAGCAGTTGGCTTCCTTGAACTGCAAGGAGAGAGAAAGTATGATATATAATATATTGTAACGATTGGGGTTTACCAAATATTTTTGTTTTTCTGGAGATAAAAATGGAAATAGTTGATTAGGTCAGACGTGAAACGGAACAAGAAAAGAACTGATACAACCCCTCAACTGCTTTGCAAGGACACAGACAAATTATTTCCAAGGAAGAAAATTGCAGAGACAAATGGGTATATATGCTTACCAGGTCTCGATGGGCCCCGGGGGTGCTGCCAGTAGGAGGTCAGAGACTGTGTCAGAGTTGCTACCCGAATTCGTATGAAACACCATTCAATAAAACACTTTTTGTTAGAACACAAGTAATAATAGGGGTATGTAAGTACATGTCGAACTACGAACAAAAATAAGTACATGTTTGGCTGAAGCAAGTTGGTTCCCTGATTCATCAGATCATTGCCATTAAGAGGAGCCGAATGTTGAACAGCACTGGTACTGGCACTGGCTCTGGCACTGGCTCTGAGCTTCAATATCTCTAACTGATTATCCAAAAGAAGAACAAATAATCAATCTCTAGTGTAGCCTAGTAGCTCCAATTATAGAAAGAAATTAAAGACCATTTGTGTAATTTCAAAATGTATGCACCTTAAATTCGATCAGCTCGATTGAAGTTTTGTAGGCAATTTTCAGGATCTTCAATTTATCTATGCTTCTGTACATACAGATAATTTACAAAAACATGTTCAAGTCTTTCCTTCACCACAGTTTATTCCATTGAAACGTAACTCACTCGTAATGAAATTTCATAAGGCCCTGTTTTGCTCCAGTTTAGAAACTAAAGCCATAAAAAATTCCAATTTTCAAAAACTAAACCTAATTTGCTCAACTGAACCTCAATTAAGATGATTTATCTTAGCCCCAGTCTGTTGTTAGCCTATACTAATGCACACACTGAACAGGAAAAGAAAAAATTAGTTAAGGTAAAAGTTCAACTTCTTACTAAAAAGTGCACTCCATTGCTATAAAAAAAAATAATAATAAAGATAAATACAATGTTCTACCAACTTTCCTTAATCCTAATTTGTAAAGACATAAGACAATCCTATATTCTACGAACAACCATAATTTGTTCAACTGAACCTCAATTAAGATGATTTGTCTTAACCCAAATTTGTTATTAGGCTATACTAATACACACAGAACAGGGGAAAAAATAATTAGTTCAACTTCCTATCAGAAAGTTTAACTGCTTATCAAAAAGTGCATTCCATTGCTGTCAAAAGAAAAAAAAAAAAGGAAAATGAAACAATAAGTTGAACTAATAGAATTGGTGAAATTATTACCCAAGCTCGGCAAATTGTTTTTGCTGGCCCTGTAATGAAAGATTATAGTCAATAAATAGCAATAATAATAATAATAAAAATATTATCTTTTAACATATATTAATTATTAATAGGGAACTGTTATATAGAACACAATAAATTATACAAAACATCGTGGGATCAATGCGTCAGCTAGAGGATTGAACCCAAAATGCCGTCCCTTCAATGGGTGGAACTAAATTGTAATTAATTTGGTTTTTGACATTATTTATTTATATTACTATAAATAAAATATTTTGGGAATACATTTCGGCAAAACACAGGAAAAAGCAGTAGATCATAGTACCTGCAGGACAGCATAAAAAATTTCATATTCCCTGAAAAAGACCATTAAATAAAATATTTATAAAATCTGATTTACGTTCATTTTGGTTAAAAACTGTTAGACCAAGATGTAAAGTTAAATGAAGAAAACAATTCAATTGGGCTAGCACATACCACTTGCATCAGTATTGACCAGACCAAACTGGTATAAAACTGGTACGAAATAAAGGATAAAACTAATTACCCAAGGTTCAATAGAGAAAAGTTCTTCAGATCATCCCCAATTAGTTCAGGCAGCATGTTACCAGTATTTGTGGGGACATTTATCACAGCTGGTACAGTTGGTATGCTACAATATGGCACATCATATGAATGTTGAACAGCACCGGTACTGGCACTGGCTCTGTCTCTGAGAATAGACTTCATCTGATTTTTTTCCGTTTTCTTTCTGTCCAGCTCGATTGAAATTTTGTTGGAAGCTTCCATTAATTTTCTGTACATACAGAGAATTCGCAAAAAAATGTTCAAGTTAGTCTTTCCTTAACCACACATTATTCTTTCTTTTATAAAATCTCATTAGGCCCTATTTTACTTCATGCAGCGCATGAATCATATAAAGCACTGCTTTTGCTCAAATGTTCATACGCTGCATCAAACAAAAACTACTCTGTCAATATATCTGTACCCCTAAATTACACACAGATCTATAAAATAACAACAAAAACTAAACACTACTAATGTAAACTTATACAAGACTGTCATTTCATACCTTTGAACATCGATTTCTTCATGGTCGGTGGTCCATTCAAGGGCTTTTTTTAAAGCCTATTTATGTAAAGTAAGAATGTTTATATCAGAGTAATATTAGTTACAGCCAAACTTATTGGAATAAATTAAAAATAAATAAAATACTGAAATAACTAGAGATTATTATGTCTACCTGAATTACTTCCAGCTTACTTCTCATACACCTGAATTAACACAGATTACTCTTTCACCAAATAATGTAAACATGGACTAAACATATACAAAATCAAAGATAACAGATAAGGAATTAGAAGTTACGTATTCGGTTCTAAGACAAGATCTTCCTTCTCCTTGGTATCAATCGAGAGGATAATGCATACAATGGACATTTCTTTCGCCATCACAATTTTCTTCTTCTTTCGATCCATCCTATTAAATTTTCTTTTTAAAAAAAAAGAGAGTTGTTATTTGTCAAAGCACCCTAATTCTCTTCTAACAAAATAAGTTCTTTCTTGGAAATAACCCGGAAAAAAGATTAATTAAATCCAGCAGTTAAACATGAAAACCATTGAAGCAAACCAAATGATTCAAGATCAAATCTTTAGAACAATACAACTAAACCCAGGTGAATAAAAGGATATATTATAAACCTGTCAAAAGCGCACCAACTAAAGAGCATGCAACTGTTGGTAGAAAGAATTAAAAGAAGGGTTTATCCACATGCGAGGGTTTAAAATTGAATATATTTATTTTAGTTTTATGCAAATAATTAAGCAAAAGGAGATAGAAATTGGAAGCTAATCAGAAATAATATGGAATTCAATAAGAAGATAAACTATTTTTAAAGGAATCCAGTTACAAAATCAAGAATGTGTCAAGAAATCTAAAATACAAATCGACTAACTAATGAAACAACCTCACAACAAATTGCTATAAAAAAAAAAAAACTAAACATGAACCAGAAATAAAGCGAGGTAGAGTAGTGTACAGAGAGAAACCTCGGAGAAGAGAAGAAGGGAAACACGCGCCTCCAGTTTCTCCAGAGGATACCGTATAAAATGGACAGTTCTTTCGGCTTGTTTGCAATGTCATTTATCCTCGTTTGTTGGCTGGGTTCCTTATTTCCATCCATTTTCTTCTTGTTTTCATCAATCCTATTAAATTAAAAAAAAAAGTTGTTATTTGTCAAAGGAACCTAATTTTCAGAGCAAATACATGATTTCATTTTTCTCTTCTGACAAAATAAGTCCTTTCTTTGAAATAACCTGGAAAAAAAATAAATTAAATCCAGCAGTTAAACTTGCAAACCATTGAAGCAAACCAAATGATTAAAGATCAAATCTTTAGATCAGTACAACTACACCCAAGTGAATAAAAGGATAAAATATGAATTAAGAAATGGGTTTATCCATGCGACGGTTTAAAATTGAATATATTTATTTCAGTTTTATGCAACTAATTAAGCAAAAGAAAGATTAAATACAACTCTTACATCCAATCTAGTTTCATGAAAAAAAAAGAACAAGATGGCAAGGTTTAATGAAATAGAAATAGGGAGCTAATTAGAAAGAATACTTGTTGGAATTGATGTGACATAGAATGCAAAAATAGAAATTATACAGCTATACAAAGCAATCCAGCAATACTTTGAAACCAAGAAATCTGAATAGGAGCAACGGATGATTCACTAAAACCACAAATGCATCTATAAACTAACCTAATTGATACCAAATCAGTAGTTCTAGAACATCAGTAAGGAGATAAACTATTTTTAAAGGAATCCAATTACAAAATCAAGAATGTATCAAGAAATCTAAAGTACAAATCAACTAACTAGTAAAACAACCTATAGGTTATCTGTAGAATCACAGTTCACTATAGATTATAACTCGCAACAAATTGCAAAAAAAGGAACTAAACACAAACCAGAAACCAGAAATAAACACAAACCTCACTAGCTAGCGCTTTTCCAGAGAATAGGGAGAGAGAAGAGGGACAAATTGCTAGTGCCTTTCCAAATTGCCTCCAGTTGCTCAACCTAGCTAGCGCCTTTCCAGAGTTGTAGAAGAAACAGAGGAGATGAGAGAGAAGAGGTGAGAGTGGAGTTTAAGTGATGAAGTGGAGAGCAGAGGCGGTTTCAGGTTTCACAGTTTCGTATTTGCAATTTTAATTGGGCTGAGATAACTATTTTTAGTTTGGGCCCGTTAAGGGAAGTTACTGGTGGGCTATGAATGGGACTATTATCTGAATGGCCCGTTCTTCTTATTCATGTTGTTTTGTACCAAATTAACATGCATAATTAAATATCAATGATCTTTTAACATCTCAATTATTTCCTATATCTAAGTTGTTTATTATTTTACCATCTTTTTAAAAGTTCATTTAATGAAAAAATTATCAATCAATTATATGGAGCGTCCAATTATTCCAAGGAGAAGTACGTACTAACAATTGTTCAAGGCAGTTTTACTCTGGACTTCAAGATTTTGTGACAGTTAGTAATTTAATCATCACTATAATTATTACCATTGTATTTAATTTTTTTTTCGGACTAGACGAGTCTATGATTCATCCATTTTTCTCAGCTCGAAATATATACATTTCTCATCTTGATACAAATTTGATTAGTCCCCTTTAATGTATGATTCTTACCATACTAGTTCAAATTGACACTATTATAGTACAATTTAATTATAGGTCTATATTTAAACAATAAAACTTAACACTAGAGAAATGGAAATCATAATCAATGCCTTTTCTTTTTATCTAATTTTTTCCCTTGTAAATCTGATGAATTTGCCTTTCTATTATTAGATGCTATCAGTGTCAAAGCCTGTCATCTGATCTTACAAGAAGTGTCACATGCATTTAGGTACTTGTTATATATTTTATTACATTTTCATGAAAAAAATAAGTATCTCAATATGTGTAAAGATTTAAGAAAAAATAAATACACAGGCAGGCCAGAAAGATAATAAATCCATGTCTTATAATTAATAAAAGCAAATAAATATCCAATTATCTCTTACAGCAATGACATGCATTTCCTAAGCAGCCTAGTAGGAAATAACTAGAGAAGAAAGATGGTTAAGTGCATGACATTCAGTCATACCAGTACTCAAACAACCATTTTAATTCATGAGCAATTAGGATAAAAAATTGAAATATTGACTCGGCGTACAAGGTCACATGTTCAATAGTCAATATGAAGTGTTTGCATTGAGAATGATTTGATGACCTTGAAACAAATTTCATGCATAATTAAAATTACAGAAAATGAATAATAAAACAGTAAATAGTACTTAACCGAAATAAAAAGAAAAAAGTTGACATGAAATATTTGAAATTTCAAAGAAAAATATAGATTTCATTGAAGTCACGTCATGATTAGCAAAAATAAAATGGGGCTTTTAAAGAAAATTACTTTTTCCTTTTAAAAAAAAGTTCAGTTACACAAAATTACAATGACTTTATTAAAAACATGTGACCATAAAATTTTAAAAATAAAATAAAGAAAAAATGCAATGAAATTAATACTTTCAGCAGAATCTTTTGCAACCAAAAACAATCCCAATATATCAAACCAAATTTGTCCCATATAAAAATCAATAAGCAGTCTTAATCATACATATATCCACAAAAATAAACTGACAATACACACCATATAAAATGTACACTGCATAAAGTGAGTAGAGTCACCACATAAACTCAAAACAACTAAAACATACCAACAACTCTTTAACATACAACACAAAAAGTACCAGATACAAATAAATAGGACAGAATAATATTGTATCACTCAGACTTAAATTAATGTACGTACAATCAATATTTTTTTCATTTTTTTTTCCTTTTTTTCCTTTTTTAGTTTTTTTAGTTTTCCAAGAACATTTAAAGCATCAAATAAGTTCGACAGTTCCACAAAATTATACAATCTTCCAACAATAATTGTACTGGAGAGTGAAGACTTAAAAAAGATGGGTACAACAAATTTCTTCAAATTGATAATCAAAGGAGAATCTTTTTTTTCCTTTTTGTTTTTTGTTTTTTTGTTCTTATTTTGATTTTTTATTTTTTTTTGTTGTGTTTTTTATTTTAATTTTGTGGATGAGTTGAGAAGAAAAGATTAGCAATAGCATTAGCATAGCAGAGAAAATTTATGGCTATCAGATTGACAATATATACACATAAAGAGTGAGTCCATGGTACTATGCATAGCACGGATTAGTCCGTACTACGGAGCCATATTTTCATTTTGAAAATCCTAATGGTCGATCCGAACCGTTCAACGTGATCTCCACATGAATATGTACTTGCAGACTAAATTTTATATTTTTTCAAATTTTTTTACTATATTTTAAGATAGGTAGAAAATCACTTGATCTGAAAATTCTGGACCATCCAAAAACAGTGATTTTCTACCTATCTAAAAAATAGTAAAAAAATTCTAAAAAATAAAAAATTTAGCCCACAAGTATATTATCATATGGAAATCATGTTGAACGGTTCAGATCGACCGTTAAAATTTGGAAAACGAAAAAATTGATCCGTAGTACGGACCAATATATCCGTGCTATGCGTAGTACCATAGGCTCACTCATATATAAATATTGCAATGGCAGCACTAATTACTAACAACTTAAATGTACCATTGTGTTTGTGAAAATAGATATATATTTAAATATGTAAGCGTTTACTGAATACAAGTTTACTGAATTGTTCCCTTCTCTACTATTTCTGTTGCCATCAAATTCAGTTGTCATTTCTATGCAGATTTAATTAAGAGTGAATTGTTCTCGTCTCTATTATGCTATAAATCAAGCATGAAGCTTAAACAATGTCATGTTTTTTTTCTTTTATTATTTAGGAAGAATAGTCAAATTAAATACCACAGCTCTTCCTAGAACTCCTAAATCAAACAAACTTTTATCTACTTACTGAAAAAAATTTGGTAACGAAGATAAGAAGAAGAAGAAACTTGACATGAAATATTTGAAATTTCATTGAAAAGTAAGGATTTGGCACATCATAATTAGCTAAAAATAATATAATAATTAATAGGACTTTGAAAGAAAATACTTTTTTCTTTAAAGAAAAATGTTCAGATGGCAAATAACCTCAGAAAATTTTATTAAAATGAGACCATAAAAATAAAAAATAAAATAAAGGGTAAAGTTGCAATGACATCCATGCATGCAACTTAACAAGCTTTAAAACCAAATTTGTCCCATATAAAACCAAATTTGTCCCACAAATATCGAACAAAATTTGTCCCATATAAAAATCAACAAGCAGTCTTATCATACAAATGTTCACATAAATAAACTCACAATACACACATATAAAATGCACACCGCATAAAGTGACTAGGACCAATTGATAAACTCAAAACAATATTAAACATACAACACACACAAAATTGTACCACATACAAATAAATAGGACATAGGCAGTGACAAAAATATTAGAATTATATAAAATAGAACACAAACACAAGCACTCCCATGAAGCTCCCTTCCCTCCCTTTGTTTTATTAATTTCAAAAAAAATATTACAGAGTATTTTCAGATGATCAAATTCATGAGTAGCACAACTTCATATATCCTCTTTATCAAAACATAGAAAGTCATACAAGATATAGAAAGTAATATTCACCCTAACAAAAAAAGTACCAGATACAAATAAATAGGACATAGACATTAATAATATTGTATCACCCAGACTTAAATTAGGGTACAATATTTTTTTCTTTTTTCTTTTTTCCTTTTTTTTCCTTTTCCTTTTTTTCTTTTTTTTTTTGGTTTTTTCTATAGTTTCCAAAGAACAATTAAATCATCAAATAAATTCGACACTTACACGAAATTATACAATCTAACATACAGGCTGGCAGAAGCATTTTTGGAATATTGTCTGGCGATATTTCACTGTAATTGGTTTCTATCTTTAGGAGATTAGCTGTTTTATTTGTTTCTTTTCTTGAGCACTTAGCATAATTGTATTTGCTTCTTCCTATATTAAAAGAGACACATATCTCTGCTGCAGCTTGTAACAAATAAACAAAAGAAATTCACCATTAATAAAATCTGGGAGGGAGGGAGCTTTCTGGGAGTCTTGTGTCACTTCTATTTTTTTCTACATACTGTTACTGCCAGACTTGGAGATACTGTTACTGCGAGACTTGAAGATATTGTTACTGCCAGATTTGGAGATACTGTTACTCCAAGACTTGGAGATACTTTTACTGAGAGACTTGAAGATACTGTTACTGCGAGACTTGGAGATACTGGCAGACCGCATAGAAGAAACTCGAGGGAGTAAGCCTAATACAAAAGAAACAGAGTTGAGCAAAAAAGATTAGCATCTGATAGCATTAGCAAAGCAGAGAAAAATTATGGTTATCAGATTGATAATATATAAATATTGCAATGGCAGCACTAATTACTAACAACGTAAATGTACCATTTTGTTTGTGAAAATAGATATATATTTAAATATGTAAACGTTTACTGAATACAAGTTGCAAGTTTGGAACAAACACATTGAGACTTAAAATAAAAGGCCAAGGAAGAATAAGCATGGTATACCAACAAATCAGAAATCAGAGTATGAGAAAGGAAAAAGGAAAAGAGGTCTGGTACAGTGGTACTGTTCATGAGAGCTAAGCCATACTAGCAGTCCAGCACAAAACCAGATCAGCAGGAGGATGCCTTGTCTCCTCTGTTAGTTAATAGCTTTTGCCAAAATATGGGCAATTATGTTTCTTAATGTCAAGTGCCATGGTCGTACCAATAAGGTTTTTTTTATGAGATTATTGAGTTTCCAGTCACAGAAAAACAACAAGAATTTATATGCTTTGGCGAACCAAAAGGATAGAGGGCGCTAAAAATAAAGATAATGATGCCTTCCCTCTTAAGGACTGATCAAAATGATGTATCCATCAATAGATCGAAGATATAAAATTTAAAATAGAAGTGGTTTATTGTGGGGTCTCCAAAGTAGCTTACCTTCTGTTGGAAATGTCACAATGGTATATCCTTCGTCAAACGAGACCTGGAATTTAGGGCCACCCTTCTTGAACTTCTCCATCAGAGTTGGACATTCTTTAATTTTCAGATGACGAAGATTCCTGGGAAGTTCTTCCAATTCACATATAAGGTTTGTAAAGTTTCGGTGTTCTTTAGAAACTGGGTAATCTTTGATTAATTGATAAACGATTTACATATACAATGCACTCTTACACTTTAGTCCCTATAACTATTATATTCACACTTTTACCTAGATAACACTATATTAACAATACAATATCCAACACTCCCCCTCAAGATGATGCATAGATATTGATCATGCTCATCTTGCCTATTACATTGGAGAAGTCTGTGACACTCAACCCCTTTGTGAAGATATCAGCAATTTGCTCCTTGGTTCGAACGAAAGGCATACATATAACGCTCTCGTCAAGTTTTTCCTTGATAAAGTGTCGATCAATCTCCACATGTTTGGTTCGATCATGTTGTACTGGGTTGTTTGCTATATTTATAGCCGCCTTGTTGTCACAGTACAACATTATAGGTTTGTTCTCTAACAACCCCAATTCCGATAGCAATCTTCGTAACCACAACCCTTCACTTACACCTTGGGCCATAGCCCTATACTCAGCCTCTGCAGTGGACCTTGCTACTACATTCTGCTTCTTGCTTCGCCAGGAAACGAACAGTAGCCTGAAGTTGACTTTCTATCATCAAGACACCCTGCCCAATCGGCATCTGTATAGACTTCAATCCTAGTGTGCCCATTTTTACTGAGGAGCACACCTTTTCCTGGACAGCTCTTGAGATACCTCAGAATCTTATACACGGCCTCTTGGTGTGGAACTCTAGGGTCATGCATATATCTGCTCACTACGCTCACAGCGTATGCAATGTCAGGTCGAGTATGTGCCAAGTAGATTAGTCTGCCTACTAGGCGCTGATACTGTCCTCTATCTACTTGATCACCTATTCCTCCTCTCAACTTATTATTCGGGTCTATGGGTGTATTGACAGGTCGGCACCCAAGCATCCCCGTGTCGCTCAGCAGATCCAGAACATACTTTTGCTGTGAGAGAACTACCCCTCTTTTTGAACGAGCAACCTCAATGCCTAGGAAGTAGCGCAATTCACCCAGGTCTTTCATTTCAAACTCTGTGGCTAAGCTGGCCTTAAGCCTTTTCATCTCAACAGGATCATTACCTGTCAACACTATATCATCCACATACACAACCAGAATACAAATCTTCTCTCCTTTCCTTTGGATAAACATAGTGTGATCGGCACTACTTTGCTGATAGCCTAGTTTTTTCATTGCCATAGAAAACCTGTCAAACCAGGCACGTGGTGACTGCTTCAACCCGTACAGAGAGCGCTTCAGACGACACACTTTGCCCTCCAGTTGTTCATTATCAAACCCAGGTGGGATCTCCATATATACCTCTTCTTTTAGGTCACCATGAAGAAAGGCATTTTTAACATCCAGCTGGCACAAATCCCACCCAAAGTTTACCGCACACGAAATGAGGGTTCTGACAGTATTCATTTTTGCCACAGGAGCAAAAGTCTCTTCATAATCCACACCATATGTTTGTGTGTAGCCCTTGGCCACCAGCTTGGCCTTGAATCTGTCCACTTTTCCCTCAGGAGTATATTTTGTCGAGTATACCCACTTGCATCCTACAGTGCTCTTGTTGGACGGTCTAGGGACCATATCCCAGGTGTCATTCTTGACTAATGCTCTCATCTCCTCGAACATTGCCTTCTTCCACTTTGGGTCCTGCATTGCTTTCCTCCAGTCACAAGGAACAGAGTTAGATTGTAAGGAGGTTACAAACGCTTTGTAAGCAGGGGAAAGTGTCTCAAATGAGACATAGTGAGATATAGGATGCGATGTTGAGGCACCTTCTCCTTGCTTCAAGGCAATTGACCAAACTCCTTTGCGCAAGGCAATAGGAATGTCGAGATCAGAGAAAAGAGGAGTACATGAGGGTAACTCTGAGTTACCTGAAGACTGTGGTGTGAGCGAGCCGTCGACAGGAGTAAGCAATTGGTATTGATCTTGGACCTGAGGTTGCTCAACATCCTTATGACGAGGTTTTCGAGTGTAAACCTTGTTGATTTGCCTGTTGGGAGGTGGTAGGCTGATCTCCATGCTTGAGTCCAAATCTTTCTCTATAGTTGGACTCTGGTCCGTGGTATCGACCGTGCTGTTATCAGATCCCTTACTCTCCCCCTCTCGACCAGCTCGGTCCGAGGGATGGGTGACAACCACCTCAAGAAGATCATGGAATGTGACTGAAGGTGCATTGGACTGTGCATCAGAGAGAGTAAAATAGGGTTCTATTTCTCGGAACGTCACATCCAAGCTTTCTAGCATCCTCCTTTTCACAGGATCATAACATCTATATCCCTTTTTCCCACTGGAGTACCCAACAAACACACATTTGTGGGCCTTCGCATCAAGTTTACTAATACCTGGACTTGTGTTATGAACAAAACACACACAACCAAACTTTTTGGGAGGTACCTTAAATGAGGTGGTCCCTGTGAGCATTTCAAGTGGTGTACTGAAGTCCACCGCTCTCAACGGCATTCTATTGATCAAATATGTAGCAGTCTGCGCTGCTTCTCCCCAAAGATACCTCGGAACATTCATGGCAAAGAGGAGGCACCTCGTCACTTCCAAGATGTGCCTGTTCTTTCTTTCTGCAACACCATTTTGTTCAGGTGTATTCACACAGGTAGTTTGATGTACAATACCATTACCTCGTAAGAAGTCTTGCATTGCCCTGTTGGTGTATTCAGTGCCATTATCTGTGCGTAACACCTTCACTTTCTTCTCAAATTGGGTTTCCACCATTTTGTAAAAGGTCTTGAAGCACTCCAGAACTCCCTCTTTACTCTTCAACAGGTACAGCCAAGTCATCCGGCTATAACAATCAATAAAGGTGACAAACCACCTTGAACCAGATAAAGAAGTAACCCTCGAGGGACCCCAAACATCAGAATGAACAATATCAAAGCAAGAAAGACTTCTATTACCAAAAGAGGGATACATTGTTCTGGTGTGCTTAGCAAACTCACATGCATCACATACTAGTTTAGTCTTACTACACTTAGAGTACAACTTGGGATACAACTTTCCAAGTACAATAAAAGATATATGGCCTAAACGGCAATGTAACAAACACATCTCCAACTCTGGAGTCTCTGCCAAACAGGCTCTTGGGTCCAAAACTTCCCCTCCTTGCTTGAGTCGGTACAAGCCTTCACTCCTCTTGCCAATACCAATCACCCTTCCTGTCTTCAGCTCCTGCAACACAACATGAGTAGGAGACAGAGAAACAACACAGTTAAGGTCATCTACCAATTGACTAACTGATAGGAGGTTATTGGTGAAGTTAGGAACATGAAAGACTGATGATAGCTGGAGGTCTGGAGTACACGTTACATCCCCAACTCCTGCTATTGAACAAAGCGAGCCATCGGCTGTTTGTACCTTTTCTCTCCCAGACATAGGCTTATAAGTTCTGAACATTGTGGGGTCAGGGGTCATATGTTTAGATGCCCCTGAGTCTATAATCCAGGACTGATCAGGACTAGATTCGGCTATTAGAGCTTTTATAATAGTGCCAATAGGTTTAACTACAGTGGTAAGAAGAGAGGAGAGAATGTAACCATTAGCTCCAGATGGAGCAGCAATAGGTGAGGCACTGCTAGCTGAGGTAGTGGACAAGAACCGAGCTGCAAGCTGAGTCATCAGCTGAGTCACCATATCATCAGTGGCTGAACCTAGCGTACTAGTGCTGTCAGCCACATGTGCCTTTTGGTGTCCTCCACTACGTCCTGGTCCACGACCTCTACCCTGTCCTCTGCCACGGCCACCATCACGACCTCGACCTCTATCTGGTCGTCCATGTAAGTCCCAGCAAGTCTCCCGAATGTGATTCTTTCTATGGCAATGATCACAGACTTTGTCACTCTGGGATGACACTGTGTGTGGCTGGTTCAACATAGCTGAACCCTCCTGCATTGGCAATGATATCATAGCCTTCCTCCTGCTTCCACTACTGCAAAGACATCACGAAGAGCTGGTAGTGGATTCCTCTGCCATAGACTTTGTCGAATCTGCTCGAATTCCAAGTTGAGGCCAGCTAGGAAGCGAAAGGTCCTCCTTTTTCCCAAACAGTTTGTGAAGACTAGTGTATCTGCTGAGCATGTCATTGCCACAGGATCAAAGAAATCCATTTGCTCCCACATAATGTTCAATTTTGAGAAATACTCAGTCACGCTCATTTCTCCCTGTACCAGACTGTCTGACTTAGACTGGAGGTGATAGATCTGCCCATTGTTACCCTTTTGAGAATACATTTCGGCCGCTCGATCCCACACTTGTCGAGCAGTGTTCAACATCATAAACTGACTTTGCAGTCTAACCTCCATCGAATTGACCAACCATGACATAACTTGCCCATCGTCTGCCTCCCACTTCTGAAACTCAGCTTTCTCCTCTATCTTCTCTCCATCCTTAGCTTCTGGTTTCTTTGCTGTACCGGTAACATACCCGGTTAACCTCTGACCTTTCAAGTGCATAAGCATCTGCCTTGACCACAACAGATAGTTCTCAGCCCCATTCAATCTCACTGAGATGACCTGAGATGATTTTGAGAAAATTCTGTCTTTTGCCATTTTCTTTCCTCTTTTTTTTTTTTTTTTTTTTTTTGGTCGGAGTGCTGGAGCTGCTCGCTGTGGGACAAAGAGAGCGACTTTCACCTCGCGCTGGGAGACAGAGCGACTCGCGCTGTAGAAAGCGTCCTCTGACTTGCGCTGGCTCTAACTCGCGCTGGAGAAGGCGACTGCGCGCAAATTCGCGCTGGAGAAAACGGCTACGCGCTGGACTGCGCTGAATCGACGGTCAGCGACTTGCAACGCTGCGACTACGACAGAGGCGGCGGATCTGGACAAACGCACGACTGACGCACCGGAAAGAGTGCGCGATGAGAGCACAGCGGCGACTCTGGGCGAACGCACGGCAGAGGCGGCGGATGCTCACGCAGCGGAGAGAAGTTTCTCCCGCTCTGATACCATAAAGTTTCGGTGTTCTTTAGAAACTGGGTAATCTTTGATTAATTGATAAACGATTTACATATACAATGCACTCTTACACTTTAGTCCCTATAACTATTATATTCACACTTTTACCTAGATAACACTATATTAACAATACAATATCCAACAGTTTGGACAGTCAGCTAGCTGCAGATACTGGACAGATGCAAGATTTTTCAAGTTCTTTGGCAGATGGGTAGTTTCGCAACTAAAAAAGCCCAAATCTTTTAGAGAGGTAAGAGATTGAAAAACCTCATCATCTGAGGAATCTCCTTGAAAGCCAAAAATTGACAAAAAATCTATTGAGGAAATAGTTTCATCTGATAGTATCAACTTCAATAGTTTCAAGTCATCAACTAAAACAACATGAAGTGCAAATGCGTACTTGTCCATGGGAGATGAGAGGTTGATTGCAGGGCAGTCAAATACAAGTAGAGTACCAAGTGCAGTTAATGAATGCAATCCCTCCAAATGACCGTACCATCCCATTAAAACCAGCTCCTTGAGAAGAGACAGGTTACCAACATCAAGCACACGAATAACATCTGAGACATTACGGGCATGAATAACATCAGCAATTGAGCAATATTCAAATTGCAGTATCTCCAAGGAGGAAGGCAAAGAATCATCTGATATATTCAAATTGGGGCAGTTCTCTAATTTGAGCTCTATCAAAGAGGTTAAGGCGCCAATACCCCTAAGGAACTGAGCAAAGAGCATCCTTTAATGGAAAGAGACTTGAGGTGCTTCAATAAACATAGGACTTCCTTGGGAGGAAGAGAGGTTATTGTCTGAAGAAAAGATAGTTCCAGTTTAGAAAGGGACACAAGGCATTGTATGCAGGTGGATAATGCATCATCAGTAATGCTACATGATGATATCTCAAGGTAAGTGAGTGAAGACGATAAAACCAACTTGGACTCTTCATTTTTATAGAACATTGTTTCCATGTGGCAATGCATGAACAGAACCCACGCATCCAAAAGCTGACCTAGAGAATAATCTTTATTCCGAGGGTCAAATGTCAATATCTCTGCCCACTCATCTAAAAGAGGATCTGTAGAATCGTCAAATGCACCTTCCAATCTGTGTTTCACGAACAGAAAAAAAAGGTTCATATTTCTCTCAAAATCTTTGGGTAATAGTACATCCTCTGGTTTCAGGTACTCTACTATTTGCTTCACGACCTCATGTTTGCATTGGTTTCTTTCTTCCTTCTTCAACAAATCATCCTCAGAGAAATAACTAACTTGAGGGATATTGCTGATCTCTAATGAAGTGAGATTTGGTGGAAAGGTTGGCATTTTATTAAGGTTCTTAAGCCCCCGTAGTACAAGTCTTTCACAATTGGGAAGTGATTCATGAATGGATGAGATTTCGTTTACTTTATCACAATCCATTATTGCTAGCGACATGAGATGCTTTAGTGAATTCTGACTTTGGAGCCAATTTGGAATTCTAACTCCTCCAAATCCTTTAAGTGTTAGACCACTTATACGAGGATGAGGTTGTAATGCATCCAATAATTCAACATGTGGAGCAGAGAGACATGTAGCATTATTAGTGTCTCTTTCATCAGAGTTCCACTCAAATTCTAGTGTCGTGAGATGCGTTTTATTTTGCATATTGGCCTTTTTAGCATCCTCTGTACTCACTACATTCTCAAGACCTGCAATGTGCATTTCACCTCGAAGCTGATTTAAATTTTCTAGTTGGTGCAATTCATACCCACTTTCCTTCCTTACAACGAAATGATTAAGCTCTTGAAGGGACGTCAGCCTTCCAACATGAGAAATATGGGACATTGTCTCCCTACTTGTATAAAACCTTGGGTAGGGATTTACAATTTTGCAGGTTAAGTCTTTGGAGGTGGTAAAGTTTGAATATGGAATCAGGTAACTTCTTGAGAGACTGAGAGCCATTAATATCGAGGTAACGGAGATGTTTTAAATTACCAATAGAGTCCGGCCAATCATCAACACAATTGAAAAGAAGTAACACCCGTAGTTTTTCCATGTGTTTCAATATCTCTTGCAATACATTCTTTGGGACAATACAACCATCAGGTTCCACCAAAAGAGTGCGTATATTGTGCATGAGGCATAATTTTTCTTTTAGTTCGTTTATCATGCTTGAGGGCATACGGATGTGGCGAATGTTCTCACATCTAGATAACATGTTTCTTATGGGGGAAGAAACTTCTCTGGAATTAGTTGAGTCTATTCTGATAAAATCATCACCTTGAACCCGCTCTGCAAGATTATGAAACAGGTCATGAAGTTGATATCGTTTTTCCTCTTTAACTTCAACTTCTTCAATAAAAAACCTCGATACAAGCTCATCCATGTAAATTTCACCGATATCCTCCAACCTTTCTTCCTTATCTCCTGGCCTTATAAAACCTTCTGCCATCCATAAATCAATTAAAAACTTTCTCGGGAACGCAGCGCCTTTTGGAAATAAGCTACAGATTGCAAAACAGCGTTGGAGATCTGGAGGCAGCTGTTGATAGCTCCAGATCCTCGCTTTCATGTTATCTCCCAACCAATCTTTTTCTGCTACTTCCTCCCAATACCTTAGGTTTTTTCCACTCAACTGTTGACCCACTAGCTTTGCCGCACCAGGGTCTCCTTTTAGCTTAATAGCTATTTTTTGACCTATTTTTCCAAATTCCTCCTTTTGCAAATGAGAATTGCTACGCCAAGCATAGTGCATAAATAGATCGAAAAATTGATCCTGCTCTATCTCCTGTAAATAATAGGTCTTTACTTCCGTAACACCGAGAAGGTTGACCTTCTCTGAAACATTTTTAGATTGAGTTGTAAGTAGAATACTACTCCCTGGTGTGCAACTACTTAAGCAACTAATGAAATTCTCCCATTGCGCAACAAAATCCTCAGTATCACTCCAAAAATCATCTAACACAAGTAGAAGTTTCTTAGACCCTAACATGGTTCTTATTTTTGTTAAAACAGATTCAAGAGATGAAGAGGGATAATCATTACTAGCACATTCTTTTGCCTTTATGATTTCTATCATATTCTTAATCACATCAGTTGCCTTAAATTTGTGACGGGTATGCACCCATACAGGAATATCAAAATGATTTTGTCCATCCAAATGTTTATATACATACTGGGCAAGTGCAGTTTTCCCGACACCAGAACGGCCTGTAATGGCAATTATAGGGATAGCTGGCCTAGTGCTTGGTTTTGACTCAGAATTTGATGGTTTTTTCATGAGTAAGCTGACTATGTTTTCTTTATCAATCTCACGACCGAAAACTCTGACGGGAGGCTCTGAGATTGTTTCCCTATCAGGATTGTCACTACCATTAGCATTTTCTTGGTCCTCTAACAAATCACGAAATTCATTGGCCTCCTTTGCAATTTCTATGAGTTTGTCTATACAATCCTTTAACTTGATTTTTTTCTGGGAGAAAACAGAGAAGCTATCTTTTAACTTTTGCGGTACAATTTGGGATGGTAAACTAATTCGGGTTCCCCTCTCACTCTTCTCCTTTTGTTCTAGTGATTTTCTATCATCCTTTACCTTTTGTTTAAGCAGTTCATACTCGAATAGGTCAATTGCATCCTCTGCCTCATAGTACGCACCCTTGAGCCTATTGAGCCAGCCCACTAGCTTCTCCTTGTTGGGGCTCTTTTCTGCTTTCTCAATTGCCAGAGAGAGGCGAGGAAGTATTGTGGCTGCAAGTATCTTCCTTCTTTCGTCGATGCCGGTGCCGAGAAGGTCATACGCTTTGTTGAATAGCTTGTTCATCAAGGGGGAAACCAGCCACCCTACGGAGGCGAGAACACCCGCCTCAGCCATGGCTAAAGTAAAGTTGGATCAGTTAATTTTTTTTTTTTTTTTTTTGGGTTTCTAGATCACTTAATTTTGAAACAAGGTTTGGAGAGAGTTGAAGAAAGTTGAGAAAATTGGAAAGAAAATGGTAGGAAATGAGATGATAATGTGGGAAATATTGTGGGTGGTGGGTAGAGGTCAAGCCACACCAATCTCTAGAAGTTGAACTGTTGAAGATTCAACAGATTCATTGACGAAGTTTCTTGGATTGCAACTATGGAATCAAATCAGATCGTTCGCCACCACATACATGCTGCACAGGATAATAATGTAGGCCCTCCAAGTAGGACTGTAGCCTGTAGGAGGGAATTGAATTGACTACCACACGTTTATAATGAAGGGTGAAATTATCTATATATACCCCTCGGATATCTTCCTTTAGGGGTGGTAAAAAAGCTCGTAGCTTGTGACTCGATCGTGACTCGCACCTGACTCGCTCGCTAGCAGCTCGTTCTTTACTCGACCGAGCTGTTAACGAGCCAGATCGCCACTAGCTCGGTATAGAATTAATAAGTTCAAGTTGGGGCCTAGCTTGTTCCCAGTTCACGGACTAGCTCGGCTAGACAAAAATTTGTAAATTTGTATGAATTTGTGTGCATTTTATACTATCTAGCTCGGTCCAGCTCGGTTCAGTTCAATTCAAAAAGTTTGTAGGATTTATTTTCTTCTTAAAACAAGATCCAATTAAATTCAGCGAGCCAGCTCGGGCTTGCTTGTCACGATTTCAAGCTGAGGTTTTAGCTCGGATGTCCTAGGTTCAGCTCGCTCAGCTGTAGCTCAGTTCAAAATTAATAAGCTGAGCTAGGACCTAGCTCAGATCGAGCCAGCTCGTTGCCACCCCTATCTTTCTTTCAGACATTTATCCATCTAATTATTTTGGAACATTTTTTTAATGTTTAACATTGGGAACTATATCCTGTATCTCATTTGGGCCGTTATTAGCTGTCCTTTAAGTGAGTTCCAACGCAGATTATTTGGGCCCTGATTTGGGTTGGGCCTGTTTCTCTCTATATTAAACATCCAATTATTCGTTCCTACTTGCATGAAAGCATTACGAATTCTTTATTGTGCATGTTATTATTGATAATTAATTTGTGCAGCTATATTCAAAGCGGGATTTATTTCTTTTTATTTCTTTTCGATGACATTTGGTTGAACCTTATCAACCAGATTCTAATGTAAGCAGCAGTACGTGTATTTTATGTAAATATGTAAAGTAAATAAAGAAATAGAGTATAGAGTAAAATATATTTTCCAACTGATAAATGTTACAAGAGTTGTTGTTAGACATTTCACTATGATCAATGGGCTACAATCAATCTATTCAAATCAATAATAACTTATTAAAATGTCTAACAACAAGATTATAACAATTCACAAACAAACTTTAATTCTTGTCAGAATAATGATTTAGCAAGATGGAATTGTAATATATTTTTAAGCAAGAATAGGTTTTCAAATTGTTGAACAGTCCCCAATTATGGAATAAAATAGAAGATAGGTTTTTATAGAGAATTCTGAAGGCACAACCTCTAAATTCCAATATAGATAAAATGGTTTGTATTTATATTATAAGGGTTGATATAAAGTAAAACGGTCAATATGTAAAATAAAATTACCGCTTGAAAACCCCAACGATATTTCAAAGTTTTCCTAGATTTTGGTTGATAGCGAGCCACAAGGGTGTTCATTGGGTCCAGTTTAATCGGTTTTAAACCGAATTAAGAGAGTTCGGATTAAACAGTTCGGTTGTTCCAGTTAAATGGATTGGTTCGGTTCATTTTTAAAACCAGTTTAATTATTTGATTCGGTTCGGTTTGGTTTAGAAAATTTAAAATTGGTTAGACTGAATTGACCGAAAAGAGTATATAATCTTTTTTATTTCGATCAATCGAACAAACCAAAATTTAGTTCAATTTGTTTGGTTTGGTTTTAATTCGGTTAATAAGTTTATTTTGATCAGTTCAGATGTATTTTCAAAAACTGAATAAAATTTTAGTTTGTCTATTTTATTTCGGTTTTAACTGAACCGAACCGATTAACACTCTAAGCAAGTCATTTGAAAAAAAAAAGTTTCATCTGTCGCTCTAACCTAAACAGCTAGCTAGTGCTTGAAGCGGCTCTAATTGTATTTTTACCAAAATCAGTCGTTGTTTTATCTTATCAACAGTTCAACAATATATATATAGAGAGAGAGAGATTGGCTAAGCTCAAAACGTTTTTTCCATGGCCATGGAACAAACGATTCGGTTCTCTAATTTTCAAAGTTCAAACAACAAATCCAAACCGTTAGATGTTCAATCTATATTAAAATGTGCTTGGAGACCAACTTTTACATTTTTTGGAATTTTTTTACTATTTATTAAGATGGTTTGAAAATCGCTGTTTTTACATTCATATGGAGATTATGTTGAACGGTTCGGATTGACCGTTAGGATTTTGAAAACTCAAATATTGAGCCGTAGCACGGAGGCCCTCTATATGCTACGCGTAGCATATTAGCCAGATTATATATATATATATATATATAGTGCTGGGCTTAGCTACTCCATGTAGTAAAACGACTTGGTGCTCCACGCCTCATTATTTCCATTTTGAAAATCCAAACGACCGATCCGAACCGCTCAAGTTGTTCTCCATATTGAAATGTGCTTGGAGACCAAATTTTACATTTTTTGGAATTTTTTTACTATTTATTAAGCCACTTTGAAAATCGCTGATCCATTGGTCCAGAATTTTTTACTGTTTTGCTACTGTTCATCCGGATCAGCAATTTTCAAAGTGGCTTAATAAATAGTAAAAAAATTCCAAAAAATATAAAATTTGGTATCCAAGCACATTTCAATATGGAGAACAACTTGAGCGGTTCAGATCGGTAGTTTGGATTTTCAAAATGAAAATATGACGTGGAGTATCAAGTCGTTTTACACCATGGCTTAGCTAAGTCCATCTCTATATATATATATATCATTCATCAGTGTGTATTTGCTTCTGGAGTTTTACAGAACTTGCCTTAGTTGAGTTCGATATATTTTTAAAATTCTAGCCTGAAACTTATTTCTCATATATTGGTTGATTGCATTGTTATACAAATCCCAATACAATTATATATGGAGGATCATAATGGAAACTAGTAATTTTGGAGGTAGCAAAACAGAAAAATGGTAGAGAGGACCATTTATGCAATTATACTTGTATGACATAAAACCAATTATACAATGTAGCAAGTAGTGTTGTTGTGAAAATAAGCAAACAATACAAGTCAGCCATGTGACCATGCCGGTCAAAGCCCTTGGCTTTATTCATCCAAATATTAATCACCATCTCTCCTCTCTTGTTTTTCATTTTTTTCCTATTTTTCATTTCATGAACCTTCAAATACAGTACTGCCCATGTGTCATCTTAAAATTGAAAGATGTAAACAGTAAACAGGATAATAAATGCAGAGGAGAAGAGAGAGAGAGAGTTAAAGAAAGAAACCCACGAATTAAAAGCAAAAGAATGATGGACATGACTACATATCACTTGGCTTAACGATAATTTCTTATGGATGAACTTGGTCCATTACACACAATTCATTTTCATTTTACATGGAATTAGAAATTTACTATATCAGAGGATAAGTCTAAGAAAAAAAAATATTCAACAAGATATACTATAAATTGAGACATATTTATTGCTTTAATTAGACAAATATTCCATAGGACAAACTATAGAATTTTACTAAAAATAGCATAACTACATATGAAATTTACAACTTTTTGAACTATTGGGGACTTAACAATAACAACTAGGGGTGAAAATGGATCCGATGTACGGGTCGGATAATGGTAAAACTATATTGGTATCGGTTTTTATTTCCCGATACATATGCGGTCGGATATTAGACGGATATGGATCGGATCGGGTATTTATTAAAAAATACCAAAGTTCATAATATTTGTCTAATTATAATGATGAATAACATATTTTTTTTCATAATATATATTAAATTCTATAATATGTATCTATTATTTGGATACGTACAATTAAAATTTGAAACTACATCCGTATTTGTACGGATATTTGGATATCAAATCCATCATTTAATTTTCGAATACGAATTAGATATTATCCGCTCCATTTTCATCTCTAATAACAATGTAACTGCAAGAAGATAACATGTTGGTTCACAATAATAAATAAAAACCTATTTGGCTGTTTGGCAACAAGAGATTAAGTTTCCTTAAGGTTTAATATGTTTTTTTAGTTTTCTTAGCCGTTTAATCCTGCCAAACACCGGTTCCTTATTGCGGATTAAGATCACCTCCTTTAGCCTCCTTTTGCCCAAATTTTAATCATCTGCCCATACCTTAGGGCAACTCTACCCCCTCCTTTAACTTCTTTAGCTTTCACCTACAGATTAAGACAAATCAAACATCGGTTCCTTAACGCTTCTTAAGTTCTTAATCCTTCACTCTTAATCCGCTCTTGACGAACAACCCCAATTAGTTGTATCTTCTCATGTTTATGTTAACAAAATAATAATTGTACAAATTTGTTGACCAACTCCAAAGATCCTTAGAAATAATAAAGATAGCCGACCAAATATCTCTTGATTTTAATATATGCAAGCATTTCATTCATGTCCTACATATAATGTATGGTTCAATTGTAAAAAACATGTAAATTTTTAATGTATCTATAATCTTCTAGATTACTTAATTTTATAAATATTTATATCTTAATACATACTATGTTACACAATTGTAAAAAATACTAGTTGGATGGTTTGCACCTTTTCATGTATATTCCGAATTTGTATTCGAAATTAGATACGGATATCTGATATTTAAATATCTGTGCGGATATTGGTACATATATGATGTTGACTTTTAATTATTTATATCCAAATAGTAGATATATTATATAGAGTCCGGCTACTATACCACTAGTGCCATTTGAATCTAAATAACACCACATCATGAGTCATCGGATATGCTTTAATATCCGTGCATGATCTCCTTTTGATCCAGTGCTACATCATGCACGGATATTAAAGCATATCCGATGGCTCATGATGTGGTGTTATTTAAATTCAAATGACACTAGTGGTATAGTAGCCGGACTCTATTATATATAGTTTAATATATATTATGAAAATATTTATGTATATATCTACAAATATCCGATATACAATCCGTATCCGTATACATATATCTAATATCTAATTTGTATATGTATTAAAAAAAAGTACGGATATGATTTTACCACTATCTGATCACACTATCCGATCAGTTTCCGATCCGTTTTCACCTCTAAGTAGAAGTGCAAAATATATATTAAAAAAAAATTGGGAACATTTACTTATTATATAAACCGGGTCTACCAAAATAATTTGAACCTTAAACTCCTTCCACCTATGTCTATTGTCTAATCAATCTAAACATGACAAGGCTTCCTCTCAGTCTTCACACACAGACACAGCACAGGCCAGCTTCAAGGGCCCCACAATGTTCCACGTGTCAGTGTTGTAATGGAAATGATTTCCTGTCAGGTGGGTCCATACATGGTAGGGTCCATACCCACTCCCAGGCTCTTGCACTGGGAAGACATCACATGTTTTTTTAGAAGAGAATGTTACATCGTATAGTCATCATATTTTTTGTGACCACAACCGTGTAACTTTTTGTATTATGTATATATTTTTTATTGTAATAAATTATATACTTTGAAATTTATAACCATGCTGTCCATGCATATAATACTGTTAATTTGATTCTGCATCACGCTATGTGAATAAAATTATCAAAGAGAGAGATCACAATGCATCAAGACATTGGAATAGAAGCAAAAATGTACTGTCAAATTACAGTATCCACTGTTCTAGTTCCTCTGCATTCATTCCTATGTGTCTTATTATGTAGCGAATTATACCATTCACAATTTCAATCTTTAAATGAGTTGCATTTCATAGATTCAGTGAAGAACAAAGCAAGGCATTTGATAAAAAAATAATATTCAGCGTATTATATTTTAGAACTAAACATATTTGTTGTTCTAATTAAGCAAATATATCATTAATAGAGGACAACCTATATAATTTTATTAAAAAAATATTAGAAATTACACATGCAGTATATAACTTTTTTTAACCGTAAGTGGGGCTTGGCTATCCATCGATGATCGATCCCGTTTAAATATGTCTCTGGATTCAATATGAAAAATATTGAATATTAAACAGATAAAAATATACACTATCATAAACTTTGGCGATGCAAGCTTTTTTTATTAGAGGGGGGCTCAAAAAGAATAATTTTGGTCTTTTATGTGTTCTGCGTATGTCTGATTTGCTTCAATAATTGTGTGTCCACTTTAATAATCGTGTGCATGGATTCCAAAGTGGATCGGATGAACGCAGGTTATGTGTGTCCACTTTAATATTCGCGTGCATGAATTCCAAAGCTGATCCGACGGACGGACACAGAACCCATCTGACCAAATTGTTCCTGGGACAAGCATTACCGTGTGAAATGATTAGATGACCCGCTACATATTTGGATAGAGAAAACTAAAGGCAGAGAAGTAGAACAAAGAAATGGCCAGGCTAGCACCGGCGGAGCATGATTGAGTGTGGGTCCCACCGCCTCCCTGGCATCCCACATGGGACGCGCACTACCATGCTTCTCTCTCTCCTCTCTCTCTCTCTCTCCCTCTCTCTTATTTATGCTCACCAAAATCCACCCACTCCAAATGACATGAATATTAAAAATATATTCTATCAAAATTATTATTTCAAAATTAATTGTAATTCAACGAAAGATAAATTTAAGAGCAGAGAAAATTTTCTAAACCAAAATTTTTGCAATTTTTTACTTTGATCCTCGAAAAATTTGAGTCCGTATCATCTATAAATTTTGACTTTGAAATCCAAACCGTCCAATCAGAATTCGGACTAATTCACCACAAGTTGAAGATTTAATTACGAGATTTCTTTAATATTTATGTCAATGTGAATTAGATGGTCTAGATCTTTTCTGCAGTAACTCAAAATTTGATGCAAACTGTGGCGGAGCCACATTGAACCAGGAAGATAGGTAAATGTCTACCTCTGAATTTTAAAAATCAAGTATAGGTTTATGTATAATCAGGTTGTTACTTATTTCTGTAAAAATAATTACTTGCTTCTAGACAATCCACAATCTAAATTATTAATTCACAGCAGTACTATCTGCCAGTAAATTTTTTTACCTATTTTTACTTCTGATAAAAATACTAACTACGCCCTTAATGCAAATTCAAGTGCATTGAAAAGCTTATGAAATTTTATGAGAACCATGTCAACACCAAACTTAGTATTACTTAAAAGAATGTATGGATGACTTGTTCATAAATAAACAAAGGGATGTTGAAAAGTTAGGTGTTGTTTGCCTTGTTGGATGCAAATTTCAAATCTAAAAAATGTACATTAATTTTTTAATGTTGGATTGGTGAGGACCACATGAAATTTTAAGAGAAGTAGGGGTTTTTGTGAAAGTTTACCAACTGGTGTTTTGCTGGAACCAGAGAGGTGATGTCACTCAGGTGCAAATGAAGTTGACATGATTTTTTTATCTAAAAAATATACAGAATTTATTTAAGAATAATATTTATTATTTAATAATTAAGTATTAATTAAATAAAAGGTCGGTTGGGAAAAATTAATTAAATAAATAAATACTCTGATACCAATTTTTATTTTATTTTTATTAAATAAGAGTACCAAGTTTATCTCTTCTCTTATATTAAACACGTAAGTGTCCTGATCCGCCAACAGCTGTGATTTAAGTAGCTGAATTTTAAACGGTTAAGATAAAAGAATTATGTAATTGTAATTTTATGTTACAATTTATTGATGTTTATTGTGTTCAAGTTTGAATTTAGTTTTCTAAACACTCGCTACACTTATTTTCTCCTTACAATTTCTTCATATAAATGTTATCATAAAAAGTAATTAATTGATAACATTTCTTTCGTTCTTTTTATGTTATTGATGACAAAAAATAAGAAAATAATTAACATGTTTACTCACTAAAATATTGATTACCTTCCTATTTAACAAAGAGGTAAAGACAAAATAATTCATTTCATTGCAGAAAAAAGGAAAATTATAAAAAGGCAAATATCGATAAAGTTGAAAATATTTGATCTGATTTGCTTCTTATTTTATGTTTGAATTTTAAACCCGTAGCAAAGCACAGGCAAAATACTAAAAATTATTTATACAAACATGTTCTTGAAAACTTTTCATGAATCACATAATCTTATGATTTATTCAAAAACCTTACAAAAATTGAGTTATCATTTATTTTTTTTAAAACAGTTTTCATGAATGATAAAATGTTATGATAAGATTTAGTTGTTGATGGTGATAGTGTTGATTAAGATATGTATGTTGTTGGTATACAGCTATACTCTAGAATGACTGATAATATAATTTATTTTAGAGTGATGCTTCTATGGACATAAGGACCTATTTGTAAAATGAACATATTTTCATTTTTAAAGTTCAAACGGTTGATCCGACCGTTCAACATTATCTCTATATTAAAATGTACTTGGAGGTCAAATTTTATATTTTTTTGAATTTTTTTACTATTTATTAAGTATTTTACAAAAACTAGTCAAATTCAGACCATTGAATTTTGTAAAATACTTAATAAATAGTAAAAAATTCAAAAAAAATGTAAAATTTGACCTCCAAGTACATTTTAATATGGAGATAATGTTGAACGGTCGGATCGACTGTTTGAACTTTAAAAATAAAATATGTTCATTTTACAAATAGGTCTTTATTTCCATAGAAGAATTTGCCTTTATTTTATATATACATTATATTATAATGATATTATGTTTATGTATGAATATCTAGATAAAGTGATAAACTACCACCACATTGGTTGATATTTTCATGTATATCTTATTTAGAAGCATCCATCACACATTCAAACCTAAGATATTTTATATTTTTATCCCTGTTAATATTGAAATGGATATAAAATAATATTCATTGAATGGTTCATTGTAAGATATTTTAAAAAGGAAGCTTAATTCATCATTAAGCATATCAAATTTTGAAAAGTCAATAGCTGCCCCCTCATAATTTAAAATGTTTTTGGAACCCTAAAAGTTAAAGTTAAAATTAAAATTTCATTCATCAGAAGTATTAATCCTATCTTAATTCAAATTTTGTGCAGATTAAGTGTGATTTATATATAAATTAACAAATTAATTTCATTGAATATTAACACTATTTGTATTGATAGGTTAGATTAAGTATGAATTCTACACAAATTCAAATTTAAATATTATTCACACCTAGAATTAATCATTAAAAATACTTTGGATAAATATAAAGTAAATAAACATTAATTCTTTTGTGGTTGTTAACTAATCTCTTGTTAATATTCATATCAACATTTTGTAAATTTTATAAAAAATTACAAAAAAAAAATTATCTTTTCTGGCTAGTGTTATTAATAAGAATCATAATTTTAATACAGATGGTAATGAATTTCATATTTTGAAATTTTTTGAATCTGTTAAGTTTAATTGCTAATATTAATAATGCATTAATTCTAGAGAAATTGTAATAATTTGTGGAAATGCAAACTTTCACAACATGTAAATTTATTTCTCATGTAATATTGATATTAAATATCTTGGGGTTCTTATTTTTTATTTTTTTTCATAGAATTATATCATTATAATTTCAGGTTCATGTCTTCATATCGTGGTACATAATTTTTCACAGATTTATCCATAATTATTTGCATATTAATTGATTTATTTTACATTTTTATATTTTAATCAACTAAAATTTGTACCTTATATATGTGTGTGTATATCAAGGTTCTAAATAGCGCGCTATAACATTTTTGAACCATAAAAGCTTTGACGCTATAGCGCGCTATTTCGCGCTATAGCGGCGCTATATGGGCATAGCGTCGTTTTTTCAGCCATTCCGCTATGACGCGATAAACGCTATTTAAATCTTTGGTATATATATGAGGTTGGCTAATATCAAAACGTTTGTTCCGGAGCCGTGGTGCAACCAATTGGTTTTCCAATTTTCAAAGTCCAAAAGGTCGATTCAAACCGTTAGATGTGATCTCTATATTAAAATGTGCTTGGAGACCAAATTTACATTTTTTTTATTTTTTTGGATCATTGAAAAAAAAAAATTTTAAACTGAATTAATAAATAGTAAAAAAATTCAAAAAAATGTAAAATTTCTCAATATAGATTGAATATTGAACGGTTCGGATCGACTATTTTGAACTTTGAAAATATAAAAACTGAAACATTTGTTCCACGGCCTACGAACAAACATTTTGATATTAGCCAACCCCTCTCTCTCTCTCTCTCTATATATATATATATATATATATAGAGTAGAACTAGGGTGTTCCTAAGCTCACCAAGCCCTTTGTGAGCTCGACTCTAAAACCTATCGAATTGACTTCAAACAACATTTTCAAACTGTTAGATGTTCAATCTATATTAAAATGTGCTTGGAGACCAAATTTTACATTTTTTGAATTTTTTTACTATTTATTAAGATGGTTTGAAAATCGCTGTTTTTATTAAAATTCTGCACCATTGGAAAACAACGATTTTCAAACCATCTTAATAAATAGTAAAAAAATTCCAAAAAAAATGTAAAATTTGGTCTCCAAGCACATTTTAATATAGATTGAACATCTAACGGTTTGAAAATGTCGTTTGAAGTCAATTCGATAGGTTTTAGAGTCGAGCTCACGAAGGACTTGGTGAGCTTAGGAACACCTAGTTCTACTGTATATATATTAGCAACCTAAGATTATGTATGAGCAAAAAATTACAGCTTCATTGCTGCATTTTTTTTTTACCTTTTTAACCACCATTAAAACATGATATGATGATGCTGTCGTCTAATCACTCATGACAAGGCCCAGCTTGGTTTCCCTGTTTTATAATTTTACAATTTACACCTTCCCTTTTTTACCTACTAATTACTATTACTATTAACAATTCATAAATAATTAAATGATTCCAAGAAAAAAAAAAGATACACTAATTAAGACAAAGAATAGCTTTTTCAATGTAACCCCTTTATTGCTTTCTTGTTATTAACACAAAACAAAATTTGCACATTTCTCTCTCTAATTTATGAACCAATCAGCGCCAAATAACGTGGAAAGTGGGACCAATTTTGTAAAAACCTGAATTTAATTCCATAGTAACTAGATTTAATTTAGTTGGGTTTGATTTTAAATTTTAGTTTTATTCTTGGGTGCCCATGAAACTTTTGGAAAGTTCTATGTCTAACCCTGCAAAATTACTTATACATGTGTAAGGTCTTTTTTATTTATAAAATTTTATGAAGTTAATAAATTTTAAAATATTGATTATATTTGGTTGAATTAAAGAAATCACTAATATTTTAGTAAATTAGGGTTTTGTTTTCAAATTGGTACTATTATGATTATATATACAATAAAAAAAACTCTAACCTTTCTATGTCTAATATAACTTTTCTTGTCATTAAAAAAGAAGAAGAAGTATGTTATAGTATGTTTTTAGATGTGAAATATCATATAATTATAACTAAAAATAACTTTTGTTTGTTTTTATTAATGAAACATGTAGTACTATATTGGGTACAACTCTTTTATAAAAAATACATAATAATTTGTGTATGTACACATATAACTAATTGTGCGTTCAAAATATACAATTTTGTCGTTAGCAGCCGGATTTGAGTGGATAATGTAATAACGAAAACCGTTATTATTTCAATTATAAATGCATAATTGACGGACTTAGTAAAAAGAAATTTAAATAAATATCATTTAGAATTTTGCATGTGTAATTTTCCTTTTCATGTTTTGACAACTTGTTTTTAAATTTTATTACTTACAAATTAAACCACCTCAAAACAATAAATAAACTTCTAGACTATGGTATATTTTTGTTGGGGGCCTCTTTAAAAAAAATGTTCTTACGATGGTGTATATGCAAAATAGTGAAAAATTATGTTTAATGTTATTATTCAATTATAAATGCATAAACGACGAACTTTGTAAAAAGAATATCAAAAAATATTCTTTAGATTTTTGCATATATAATTTTTATTTTTGTTGTTTTGATTACTTAGTTCTTAAAATTTAATTTATTACTTACAAATTAAACCACCTCAAAACAAACAATAAACTTCTAGAGTGATGAAATATTTTTGTTAGGGGGTCTATTAAAAAAATGTTCTTACAATGGTGTATACAAAATGGTGCAAAATCATATTATGTAATTTTCTTTTTGTTCTTAAATATTAATTACAATAAACTTCTACAGTTATGAAATATTTTTGTTGGGGGCCCTTTCATAAAAAAATATTAGTACAATGGTGTATTTGCAAATAGATCCAAAATTATGTTGAATGTTTCTACAATTGTGTTTTATAGTTTCTATTTTTGTTCTCTCTCTTCCTATTAAGCTCTTGAGCTGCTTGTTATTTTCTCTTGTGCCTCTCTCTCTCTCTCTCTCTCTCTCTCCCCCCACCCCTCCATTCCAATCCCCTCATATTCTCCTCTCTCCAATAGTCTCTCTGTTTACTGTTTCTCTCTCTCTCTTCATCTTCTCTCTCTCTCTGGGTGGTTTTGTTCTTCTCTGCTGCCGCTTCTCTGCTTAAAGCGGCTGATGAAGAGTCTAGTAAGTATGTTTTCTCATGGATTTTTTTTTCTATTAATTTCTCATTTTGTGCTATTAAATCACATTTTTTTTCTTCATAATTCAAGGTGATCACAAATGGGTAATCCTTATTTCCAAAGAAAAACTTCCAATTTTTTTTTCTTCATGCCTTCCATGATTGATTTAATTTTTTTTTAAAATGATCCAGCTATTATGATTTCCCATTTTGAAATTTTGGGTTGTATTTATTTATTTATTATTGGCTGGCAATTTGTAACCTAATTTTTTATTTATTTATGCCCCAGCTGGAAAGATCTTGCCTTTTTGAATCTGTTCTTATTTTTGCAAAAGCCTTCTAATTTGGGGCTTCAAATATTTTTATTTTTTTATATTGTGAAATTTGTTGCTATAATTCCTGACAATACTTTCAAGCCCAATACCTTGCCAATTGTTTTACCTTTATATAACTAAAAAAATATTGTAGTTCCTACTCTAATTAGCATTTCTGTACATTTCTGAATTTCACCAAATGACTAGTAATTTTATTAAAAGTTGAATTTTTGATAGTTTGTCCATTACATTCTTGTGAAATTTTCTGAACAGTTTAAACTCAATTACTGGTAAGAGAGGGCAATTTGGTAATATATTTTACATGCTGATAATTTTGCATCAATAGACATTGCAGTTCTAAGGGTATCTACAACCAAGCCCCCAACCACCCCCCCCTAAAGAAAAATAAAATGTTCTTCCAGTAGAGAAAAAAAATTGTTCTCTTTGAACCTTTACTGTACCAACCTTTTAAGTCTTGTCTCCCAAAATAGTAATACCTCAATTCTCTTTAATGCTTCTCATGTTAACCCTTTTCTTTTCATAGTATTCCAAAAGCACCCTCATGATTAGTTCCAGCAATGCATCACATTTTTTTTTTTTAAATGACAACTGGATTTCTCACTAAATACCCCTTTCTTAGGTTTTCAGTATCACTGTACCAATACTGGTAACTAATAAGAATTTCATGTACATTATTTTGTCTAGGCAGTTCTTCTACTATTCCTCTCTGTACTAGCATCAGATGTGAGCAATGGTATCAGTAAATGCGCTGGGGAAATTCTAGAGAGAGATACAAAAGACCAATGTAAGAGTAGCATGACACCACGGCCCCACAGTGTCACCATCACAGAGTTTGGTGCAGTGGGTGATGGCAAAACCCTAAACACACTTGCATTTCAGAATGCAATTTTCTATCTGAGGTCGTTTACTGACAAAGGTGGGGCACAGTTGTATGTGCCAAAAGGTAAATGGTTGACCGGCAGTTTCAACCTGACGAGCCACCTCACACTCTTCTTGGAACGAGGCGCAACAATAATTGCATCTGAGGTTTCAATTTTTCCCTTGTCATTTTATCTTTTTTAATGCAGTTTAATATTTAGTTAACTGATTCTAATATACAAATAAATAATTTCACTAAAGGTTCAAAGTGGCGAAAAAAACAACTGTTAAGATGGATTCTATTGTATAAAATTACAATTTTTCTTTGAATCTTGATGTGATTTAGTTAGTTTCGAAAATATAAAATATGGCCCTGAACATATTTATCAGATTTTGTGTTGGTAAACTGAGCTTCATTTGCATGATTTAATTATCTAGATATACCATTCCAACATATTCAGGATTCATATATTCTGGTCTAGATAGTAGTACAAAGGAAAAAAAAAGAAAAAGAAAAATGGTATTCAATAAAATGCTTGATCAATTTTAGGATCAGATGACTTGATATGATATAAAAAGAGAACTCATTTATAGTAATGGCAAAAATGTAAATATTTAGGATCTGATGTTATATTTCAGGATGCGTCACAATGGCCGAAAGTGGAACCATTGCCATCATATGGCCAAGGCATCGACCTTCCAGGCCCACGGCACCGTAGTTTGATCAATGGATGCAATGTTACCGATGTTGTTATCACCGGTATGTTATTTTATAATTTATTAAAAGAAATTCATGTTATATATTCATATTTATGTTTGCTTTTTGTTGGTGTGCTATATGATTTCTATGTAAGTGAGGCTATATATTGTGCTTTTCAATGTACACTTATCTAGTGTGCTTCGAAACAACAGGCATAGGATTTGTGTCAAGATGTGTGCTGGATGAAAATCGAAGCACATACAACGTTTGTTGTATCCAAGCACACTATGAGTGGTGTATATGATATGTTTTTGAAAGGAGTGAGACAATGCATAGCACATATTAACCCGTACTATGGATCAATATCTTTATTTTTGAAGCCCAAACAGTCAATCTAAATCATTGATCATGATCTTCATATGAAAATATAGTTGTAGATCAAATTTTACATTTTCAGAATTTTTTTACTATTTTTTTAGAAAGGTAGAAAATCACTTGATGTAAAGATTCTAGACCATTGAAAGTAGTGATTTACTACCTATCTAAAAAAATTAGTAAAATAATTCTAAAAAATGTAAAATTTAGTATGCAAATACATTTAATTTGGAGATCATGTTGCACAGTTCAGATCAACTAATTGAACTTTAAAACGAAAATATTGATCCATAGTACTGACCAATCCGCGCTATGCATAGTACATTTTTAATTATGTCAGACAAATAACAGTGTTTTCTCTTGTAATGTTTTGTTCAAATAGGAAACGAAGGAGTGGTAGATGGTCAGGGTTCAATATGGTGGGACTGGTACCGTACCGACAAATTGAATTATAGCCGGCCACATCTGGTGGAGTTTGTTAGTTCCGATGAAATTGTCATTTCAAATTTGACCTTTCTCAACTCTCCTGCATGGGGCATCCATGCTGTCTACTGTAGGTAGGCTCTCAAAATTAAATAAAGTATTATATAATATAACATTCTTATTCAAATGAGCTTGTTTTTAACATAGGGTTTGCAATTGTCATTTTAGCAACTAAGTTAAAATTAAACCTAATGAAGTACAAATTTGTGCCATTGACCCTTCAATTGTCTCAATCTTGCCTCCAGTAGAGTTTTTTAATATAAATTGACAATATAAATTGTGGGTCACAATGTGAAGTTCAGTTGAGGCTATATTTTGGAATAATACCAGTACATCTCTATCTGTACTGGTATTATTCCATATTAAAATTACAATCATTAGTATCGTATTCAATTATTGCGAAACGTAGTGTCCAAATTTCTGAATAATCACATGAATTTAATAAGAACAAAAATGGACACTAATTTTATTTACTTCATCAAATAATGTAGTGATGTACTGATTCAGAATGTTACAATCAATGCTTCTCCGGATTCTCCATTCACCAATGGGATCGTGCCAGGTCAGCACATACCTTTTATTTACATTTCATAGCAACACATACACAAAACACAAGTAATTGAAAGAAAATTCATGAAACTACAGATATACATTCTACTATGAGTAGAACTAGGGTGCTCCTAAGCTCACCAAGCCCTTCCGTGAGTGCGACTCTAAAACCTATCGAATTGACTTCAAACGACATTTTCAAACCGTTAGATGTTTAATCTATATTAAAATGTGCTTGGAGACCAAATTTTACATTTTTTGGAATTTTTTTACTATTTATTAAGATGGTTTGAAAATCGTTGTTTTTATTAAAATTCTGCACCATTGGAAAACAGCGATTTTCAAACCATCTTAATAAATAGTAAAAAAATTCCAAAAAATGTAAAATTTGGTCTCCAAGCACATTTTAATATAGATTGAACATCTAACGGTTTGAAAATGTCGTTTGAATTCAATTCGATAGATTTTAGAGTCGCGCTCACGAAGTGCTTGGTGAGCTTAGGAGCACCCTAGTTCTACTCTTCTACTATAAATATATAGTTTGGTAAATTTGGTAATTTTGGAATTTTCTTAATTTGGTCTTTACCTCTTCATGTCATTCTAATTGTGTAAACCCTAATGTAATTTCCAGACTCCAGTTCAAATGTGTGCATCGAAAATTGTGCGATAGCTGTTGGCAACGACCCGATCTCTCTAAAGAGCGGGTGGGATAACTATGGCCTTTCCTTCAACAAACCAACCTACCTCGTACACATCACCAATGTCCTTCTAGAAGCGTCTACCGGGTCGGGTATATCCCTTGGCAGTGAGATGTCGGGTGGTATTTATGATGTCACCATTGACCAAATCC
Source organism: Carex kokanica (assembly GCA_025461125.1). NCBI lineage: Eukaryota > Viridiplantae > Streptophyta > Magnoliopsida > Poales > Cyperaceae > Carex > Carex kokanica. The sequence continues at coordinate 847,769 of JAJGRX010001069.1, read as the reverse complement.
GGATCCGCAACTCCTCCAAAGGCATCTCTTTCAAAACAGCCCCAGGTAGGGGTGGTTTCATCGACAATATTATAATTTCAGGGGTGGAAATGCAAAAGGTGTACACCGCTATTGAGTTCACGGGTCGGTGCGAAGGTCACCCGGCAGGGGAATATGACCTTTCTAACCTACCGGTTATTGATCGAATTACCATAAAGGATATAGTAGCAAGTAATGTGTCTCAAGTGGGTGTTTTTTATGGTATTGAAGGGGACCCGTTTACCAGGATTTGTTTGTCGAATATAACTGTTTCAGTCCTACCTGACCCGGATGTTTCGTCTTATTGGATCTGCTCGAATGTTTCGGGTTACTCAGAATTGGTGGTACCAGACCCGTGTACTGAGCTCCAGAACCCGAACTTGAACTCCTCAGTTTGCTTCTCTCCCTTGAATAAATATACCTCATTAGCAGTAGAATAATTTAATCAGATGTAACAGTTCCCAATTCTTTTACAATAAAACCCGTCAAAATTTATAAAAATTTCTTTTCACCAGTGTGGTTTTCTAGGATTAAAATGAGCGTATAGAAATTCGGGGTAATAGTGAGGTGCGGGTGATTGTACAGGGGAATTTGTTTCATTCAATCTGTAAGAAATTTTTTTGATAGGTATGTGATGCAAGATTCCAGACAGTTTGGTTAAAATATCTGTGCAGGTTTTTAGTTTTAGTTTTATCAGGTTCTGGTAAATTATGTTTGTGTATTCTATTTATTTTTTTGGATTAGGCATAAAAAAAATATAGGTATTATATACTGTTATAAAGGATATGAGGAACAACTGGAGAGAGATTCATTTACCTGTGGAAAAAATTCATTTTATATCAGAAATTTACCTGTATAAGATTTAATTTCAATCACCTTTGCAACTATAGAAGGGCTTTGATTGATAACTGTGCTGTTTGAATTTAGGTTTTCTCATGATTTTTTTTTATTTTTTAATGGGGCCATCTAATATACATCTTACATTATACAAATATGTTGTTGCTTTTTTTCTTCATGTAATATTTTTTGGCAATAATTAGTCATACTAAACATATTTATTCAACTTGTACAAGCAACCTAGAGGCCAAATAAAGTATGACTAGACATAAATGTACACCTCAATTAATAAGTGGGACACAGTTAATTTAATTATTATAAAATGAAATGAAATAAAATAAAATAAATTAAATTAGGGTTTTCATGTTTGGCTGTCTTGGTTTCTCTGCTTTTGTCATATATAATATGTGGGCTCTTTGCTGTCTGTCTTGCCTTTTTCCCTACAAATAAAATACAATGAGTTCACATTTTGTTTTCTAACATAAGTTGTTCAATCAATCATGCCATGCTACCTAATATATTATATATATATATATATAATGGATACAATTTTGGTTGTGCAATCATGCAATCTTCTAATGCTTAATATTAGCTTAGTTGGCACTTGGCACAAAAGTTAGTTTATTAAAAAAAAATATAGGGATTAGAGTATGTAAAGTGATGGGTGGTTGGTTATAAACTCTTGATTATATTTTACAATATTATGGGCTTATGGCCTATAGAAGGAGATATGTAGTGCATGATTGCTTGATGTATGGATGCATGGAATGTAGCTATTTAGATATTGTAAAATATTAAAATGTTTGTTACTGTGAGCTAAGATGCAACTAATCAATGATGCCTACATAGATCATTGTCATGTTAGTTCTAGGCAATGCATTAAAATATGATTTGTAGTACATGTGTGATTGATTATTGTACAATGTATGAGTAATATATATGTGGATGTATATATGGTGGAAATATGTAAATGTGTATATTTTAAAATAAATTGAATATTCTTTAATTTAATAAAAATAATAAAATATAATAAAATAAAATTGTACAAGTTAATTTCTTAATCATATATTAACCATTATATATAAAGTACCAATTATGAATAAAGAAATTTGCTAATTATAAGAGCATATTGTTACTAAGTTTTTATTTTATTTTAGTGAACTATTTTTAACATACCATCCTTTCTTTAACAGCATATAACTCTTTGTATGAGAAACAACCATTGCCTATTATTTATCCATCTTTCAATTGTCTTAATTATATTATTATAGAAAACAAACAAATTAAATTAATTAAACCAGTTTACAGCTTAAATTGTTGTTTATAAATTGGGCGGTTTGTCTTGTGCAACGACTAGACATCTAATTTGTCTCACATGAACAATTATTATGTTGTAAATTTGTAATATACATAGGATTCGTATATTAAGATCATATGTTGATGGGACCCACTTATGTGGGTCCCACGTAAGGAATTGGAGGCGGTTCGATGGCAATTCAGTCTGATGTTTGGTTGGAGCCATTTGATCTGAAACAAGACTTGTATAGACAACTTTAAAATTTATTATCATCAAGTGTACATGAATCTTGATGCAAATTGAACGACTCTGCCTGAATATTAAACTGAATTTAGTCTAATATTGTGCGCTCCCTTTACTGTCATGTCCAATTTAGTTAATTATCCATATCCGAATAGTAGATATATACCATATAGTTGAATATATATTATGAAAATATTTATGTTATTCACCGTTATAATTAGATAAAAACAGTGATTTTCAAACCAGCTTAATAAATAGTAAAAAAATTCCAAAAAATGTAAAATTTGGTCTCCAAACACATTTTAATATAGATTGAACATCTAACGGTTTGAATTTGTTGTTTGAACTTTGGAAATTGGAGAACCGAATCGTTTGTTCTATGGCCATGGAAAAAAATGTTTTGAGCTTAGCCAATCTCTCTCTCTCTCTCTCTCTCTCTCTCTATATATATATATATCCATTCCATTATTAAGCACGTTGGGTGTCCGATCTGCCAACGGCTACGATTGAAAGATTAATTTTTGGATTTAATCTCAGCTCTCCAATCACATGATCTATCTTCTTTTGATTAAATGCATCTGTTTTATGTGTAGAAGTTTAAATTTAGCTACAAACATACTCGCCACACATATCGCCACACGATATGTTACAATTAAAATTAAATAGACTCTAAAATTTAGCGATATAATTCTCCGTTTCCTTATTTATTTGTTTCCTTATTTCTCCCTCTCCAATTGAAATTTTCTATACGGCAGATCACAATGCAAATCAATTTTTTTTTTTTTCACTTCCTTATTTATCTACTTCCTTATTTCTATACATATTACTATGATAAATTTAGAATATATTTCTAATTTTGTTTTTTTATGAAAATTTGTCATTTTGTATGAGAATTTATTTTTGTTATCTTATCATATATTCCGTTGCAACGCACGGACACAATACTAGTAATTTCATTAAGCACCCCTAGCTACTCATGCTTGGAGCATGGTAATTTTCCAATCATACATATTTTGTTACATTATTACAAATTATACATATTATATCCCAATCCCTAAACTTTAACATCATCAAATTATTCTAGAATTATGAGACTTCAAATTTTAAAAGTTTTTTAATTGTCTTAATAATATTCTTGTAGTTCTTCTTGTGTTAATTGTTTTAAATAATATTCTTGTAGTTCTTCTTGTGAATATTACTTTTTAGCAATTTGTAGATATTATTTGATTTTTTTATATAATTCTTGAAAAAAATTCGTATTTTTTTATCTTCTTGTATACTCGTAGAATATTTTTTTTGTTCTTCAAACCAAACATAAACCTTTCATTTTTAAACTTTCATAATTTAAAATTAAAAAAATCAAATGTCAAAATAAATCCATTAGATATAATATATAATTTTTTTCTGTGCACATGTAAAAGAAACAACTTTATTTTGATAGTTATCAAAAACTTACAAAAATACACTATGTGGATAATTTTTTAATGTTAATTTTTCAACTTATCGATTCATATAAAAATAAATTTGAAAAATGATAATTTTTATGTGTATGTTTAGAAAATTATATATATCATAACAAATAACGAAGATATTTGAACATTTCTCGTTCTATTTTAATTATTCCAAATGTCAAGTAAAAGATTAAGTCCTAAATAAATTTCATATTTTATTGGGTACAGTAGCAAAAGTCTCTCATTCCTTCAGTTTAGTACTCTCTACTGTGAGATTGTCGTTCTCATCCATTAAATTTGCATCAATATTCGTGCAAAATTAAAATTGTAAACCATCCGGAAATTTCAACAAGCGCACGAATCTTGATGCAAATCCAACCGGTGTCGGACAATATCTTGTACCAGGAGATGCGCCCTTTTGCTCCTTTCCTCTATGATCTCGCTCTCATCTGTTGAATTTTCATCAAGATTCGTGCGAAATTAAAATTGTAACCCATTTAGGAAGCTTCAACGATCGCACGATTTTCGATGCAAATCGAACGGTCAAGATCGCAATCGGACAAATCTTGTTCCAACAGCCATCGGACCTCTTCTCTCTCCCTCTCCCTTAGATTGCCGAATAAATATCTCGTATCAGGAGCTGCGCGCCTTTTGCTCCTTTCCTCTTTCATCTCTCTCTCGCCAACCTCTCCTCTCCTATCCGAAGTCCGATCAGATCCCTGGTGAGAACCTCACCATCTCTCTTTATCTATAGTTGTATCGCTCTCTTGCTTGTAATATATAGTGTTAGTTGGTTGGTTTCAAGGTACTTTTGAATTTGCTTAAAGAATGTTTCTTTGTGATTCAAATCCAACAATTTAGGTTGATTATGATTTTTTCTTTCTCTTTTTTAAGGTTTATTATGCTTTCTTGCTTATAATATATAGTGTTAGTTGGTTGGTTTCAAGGTACTTTATTTGAATTCGCTCAAAAATGTTTCTTTGTGATTCAAATCCAACAATTTAGGTTGATTATGATTTTTCTCTCTCTCTTTTTTAAGGTTTATTATGCTTTCTTGCTTATAATATATAGTGTTAGTTGGTTGGTTTCAAGGTACTTTGATTTGAATTTGCTTAAAGAATGTTTCTTTGTGATTCAAATTCAAATATTTAGGTTTATTATGATTTTTCCTTTCTCTCTTTTAAGGTTTATTATGCTTTCTTGCTTATATAATATAGTGTTAGCTGGTTGGTTTCAAGGTACTTTGATTTGAATTTGCTTAAAGAATGTTTCTTTGTGATTCAAATCCAACAATTTAGGTTGATTATGATTTTTCTCTCTCTCTCTTTTTTAAGGTTTATTATGCTTTCTTGCTTATAATATATAGTGTTAGTTGGTTGGTTTCAAGGTACTTTGATTTGAATTTGCTCAAAGAATGTTTCTTTGTGATTAAAATCCAAGAAGTTAGGTTGATTATAATTTTTTCCCCCCTTTTTAAGGTTTATTTGTGATTTCATTTGCCTTTTGTAAAAATGTACAAGAATCTTTCTTTTGTTTTTAATGAAATTCAAAAATCAAAGTTTTATTGATATAAGAACTAAAGAAGCAATACATATTTAGGATAGTACATATGGAGTGTTCTTTTAACTTGTTTATCACTGTTATTCCTTGCTATTATCACACTCTCTTGAGTTTTAACCAATGTCCATGAAAATTGAAGTACTGGTAAATTTGAGATGGCAAGGAATGGTCGTGGGGTCAGTGCTGGTGGGGGCCAAAGCCAATTGGGCTACCTTTTTGGGGGCAGTGACGAACCAAAACCGACTAATAGGAGCATGCCACCTGTCGAGAAACCGGCACCTACTTCACAGTCATCCCCAGCTGTAGATGTCTCCAAGCAGGTACCAGCTGGTATTCAAGTTCAAGTCACTGAGACCAACAACTATCATCGGACCGATGGCCAGAATACTGGCAATTTCCTCACGGTACTTACACTCTCTCTGTCTCTAGAGGCACCTCTAATGATTGGTATTAACTAATAATGCTGTACTGGTACATACCAGTCAGTACCAAATCATTATGCCTGAGAAGGTTTGAAACATAACACATAAACTGACGGTACATGACATTAGATGTTCACTGTACCAATAATGTACCCAGTGTTACTGGGTATGTACATATCTGACCGGCACATACAGGTGGAAACCTTATATCCTTTTGTGTACCAGTACCAGTACCAGCACTTACTGGTAGGATATGAAGTACGCTCTTCTGTTTGAGAGAATTTATTCTATTTTGTTATATTTATTTTTCTTATAGAATCGACCTTCAACTAAGGTGCATTCAGCACCGGGTGGTGGCTCTTCTCTCGGTTATCTCTTCGGTGGTGGCGGTAACTGAGACTTTTATGTAATAATGAAACTGGTTCTTCAAAACCTTGTATCTTTTCGCATTAGTTTGTTTTTCATTGTAATTTTTCTTGAACTTGTGAGCTTCTATCTTTCGTTATCTTGTATGTCATATTAATCTTTTTTTGTGCCTGATTGTTTCCTTGCCACAATTTGATTTTCTTTTTTGTGACATGGATTCCAACTCTACTTCTTTCAATTGCTATTTAAAACATTTGAACGTGAGTTAAATGTCTACAAACTCGATACAAATTTTACAAAGGAAAACCAATTAGATGATAATATGCAGGAACTAACCTGAATATAGTGCCAGTGAAGGAGTTAGATGTGAGGACAGCAATCTCGAAGGATAGAAATGTAAAATGCAAGCCCAGATCCTCTACATTATCTCACCATTTGATTTTGAATTCAGAATGCCCAATGAGAATTTGGGCCAATCCGACCCAAATCTGTAATGTACAGAGGCCATTTAAGATTCGTGCTAATATATAACGAACAGAGCAGATTCAAAATCAAACAGTGAGGTAGCTTACGTGATACGAAGTCGTGCTGAAGGGTTTACACTTTTGGAATGGTAGCTATAATGTGATTCATAACTAAAAGAATAGTAATTTGAAGAGAGCACAATAAAGTTCAAAATGTCTAATTTACCCTTTTTTAAGTCTGGGTAAGAACAAAAGAATTCCCCATTGACTTTGGTTCCAATCAGTGATTGAAAAACACCTAATTTAACAGTTAAGGTTTACCATTTTAAGGATAAATCTTGTTCAATTCTAGCATAATATACATTACAAGTGATGCTCATTGCTGTTGTCTGTTTCCAGCAAGGGAAGCAGGAATCCAAGTCTAAATTTCCTAAAAGAAAAATGTAGAGAGAAGATTAACTAAAACCCATTTTCCATACATTTCTTCTCTAAATATTACAATCAGTCATCGTCAGAAGTGGTCCCCTCCTCAGTTGAATCATTCAAATCCTGCACATCAACAGCTGCGCAACAAAATGTCTCCTTACTCTTCAAAAGGAGTCTACTCCCATCCGAGCTCCATTTCAAGTCACAAATGGAGAAGTCGGGAAGAGGAATGCTGACGCACCAGGCACCAGCTGGGCTCCACATGTACAAATTCGGGCTGCCAGTGCAGAGCACAAGCTGGGGCCCGCCTGTTGGGTCCCATGCTGCAGCCCTAATCGGGTCCTTGTGGATTAGTACTGCAGCAGGTTCAAGGTAACGGATGTCCCAGATCCAGAGTACTGTCGGCATGCTATCGTTTCTGGTTAACAGGTATTGGTTATCACAACTCCATGATAAAAGACCTACATACAGTTTTGGTCGGTACATGTATTAGATCATGGTAAAGTGCTGTTGTGAGTATTCATGATACAGAGTTTCTGTTGTGAGTCTGTGATGATTTTTGTTGCTTAATTCGAGGCAGATTTAATTATGATAAGATTCATAAATGAGCAGGGTTCAAATGCCTTATGTCTTTGTCTCTATTTTCAAAGTCTAAACAGTGCATCTGAACTGCTCAACATATTTTCCATATTAAAATGTGCTTTGAGACCAAATTTTATATTTTTTGGAAATTTTTTATTATTGAGATAGGAGTAGGTCCGATGGGCATCGGACCTACATTTAGGTTCGATTAGCTCTATCACCGTACGATTTGCATCAAGATCTATGCACACGGAAATTGATAAGACTTGCACGGAATTGATGCGGAGCACACGAATCTCGATGCAGATCGGATGGTCATCGCACCCATCAAACCAAGGTAGGTCCGATGGGCATCGAACCTACTCTGATTCCTTTATTATTTCTTTAGAATTTTTGATAATCAGTGTTTTAATATGTTTAAAAAAATAGTAAACAATTCTTAAAAACACTGATTCTCAAAAATTCTACAGAAATAATAAAAAATTTCCAAAAAATGTAAAATTTGGCCTCCAAACACATTTTAATATGGAGATCATGTTGAAAGTTTCGGATCAACTATTTGAACTTTGAAAATAAAGATACGGGCAGGAAGTAAAAGATAGACTTTACTTCTCAAAGCATAATAACCCAACTCTCAGTTTTCAGTGAATATTACATAAATGCAAATTAAAATAGAAAACTGACCGATTCCCTGCTTGGGGTTTGGCTTGTCAATCACCGGTTTCTGAAAAGGTAAGTTGACGGGAAAATCTACCACCTTGTATTTCACTCTGCAATTCCTTTCTCCAGAATTATCTATCAAATTCAAAAAATTGCAGCTGTAGTTGTTCATACCACAATTGAATTAAGGCACTCGGGAATTGCACAATATTTTAAATGAATTTACAAAAGAAAAATAACACAACATCTCTACTATACCTAGATAATTAATATAACTTGTCTAATTTAATTAACCGAGGACATATATTGCTATAGTTGCCCCAGGAAAGCAAAACAAACATAAGAAACCGTTTGATGAAACTTTTTACTTAAAAAATATTCCCCAACTACTACAAAAAAACCTTATAAAAATTACAATCTTCACATTTTGAGAAGGATCCTTACCGATGCGACCATCTTGAATATTAAGAGCAAAGTTGTCACTGAGAGATAAATCTGACATATCGAGCTGCAGAGGTTCGTCAACTTCCTACAATATTGAAAATTAGACAAATTAAAAAGGGGGAATTTCATGTATACCCCTCAAAAACATCGAAATTACGTATTCCCCCCTCTAAAATTCATAATATCATATTTACCCCTCTAAATTTCAAAACTCACAAATTTATCCTACTTATTGCGCCTTTTCTATTAAAACTCATTTAAAATTTATAAAGTACCCATTTTACCCTTAATAATTAAAAACTTAAAAAAATATGTAGCATGTTTAAGAGAAATGTTCAATCTTCTAATTAACCAGTTGCGAGGACAAATGGTTCTACTTGTGATGCATACATAGTAGCATTTAGGCATACAATTTATCAAAATCAATAAAAATCATGTTAATTCATGCAGAAAGATAGAAATAGAGATGTTCAAGTAAAATGTACCTTAAAAATGGTGGCGTTGCATGGGGCACGAAGAGTTGTCATGTGCATGAACTCAGCAAAGGTTTTCCATGTGAGGTGGTTCAGTACCCGAACCTGCTGATCATAACTACCAACTGCCAGGAACTGGCCACTTGGGGACCACACCACCGTTTTCACGCCCAATCCGCTCTCATATGCTTGGTACTTCTGTAGACACCTTCCATCAGGCGAATATATCAAAACCTGTAATAATATACATAAAACACCACTTTGATAATTTCATCACATTACTAAATCAAATGTTTGAGTGTCAGAAACCAGTATGTCAAATCCAGTATGGCAATTTATAATTGGGTATACTAAAGGAGTTCTCACAATTAGAAAGGAGCACTAATCAAGGTAATAGAATACTGGTAAATTGCTACAACAATTTTGGGGCAATTTCAATTTTGGTACATAACTTTGGGGATTTTTGGGAGTTACTTAATCATTTAATGTGAAAAAAATATGAAATTGGATAACCAGTGCCAGAATCAGCAATTTGAGTAAAAAATGACAATATAAAGTTTTACTTTGCTTAAGAAAAAAACAGTACCAAGTCAGTCTATTAAGGAGGATCATAATTCATAAATAAACAAATAAGCAATACCTTGTACTCAAGAAGTGAATCCCAGACGACAATAGAACTGTCATCTGGGGCCCACTCGACCCCAGCCGAATCCACTGTGTCTACAGCAAATGTTCCCATTACCTCCCAAGAGTGGCAAGAGAGTAAATTGACGTAATCCTTGCAGTCACGTCTTGTGCAAACAGCTGCAAACTTGCCATCTCTGGTAAACGACACACCCTTGGCCGCGTGCTTCGGCCACTGCACATGCACGCATGCTGTGTTTACCAGGGACCACACTGTCAGGCGCAGCTGGAACTCAGATGTGGTGAGTATGTGCCTGCTGTCTGGGCTCCACCTGGCAGCATTGAATACATGATTATCTATATTACTTTTATTAGAATATTAAATCTTATTGCCTTATGTAATCACTGATTTGACTACTGAGATTTTAGGGGGAATTTCACGTATACCCCTCAAAAACCTCAAAATTACGTATTCCCCCTCTAAACTTCCAAAACTCTCAAATTTACCCATTTTGTTATCTTTTATATTAAAACTCATTTCAAATTTATAAAATACCCATTTTACCCTTTATTAAAAGCATAAAAAATTTATAGTTTGTTTAAGAAAAATGCTGATCAAACATAAAATAGACGATCATTACATTTTGGGGGGAATTTCACGTATACCCCTCAAAAACCTCAAAATTACGTATTTCCCTCTCTAAACTTTGAAATTATGTATTTCCCCCTCTAAACTTCCAAAATTGACAAATTTACCCATTTTATTATCTTTTATATTAAAACTCATTTTGAATTTATAAAAAACCCATTTCACCCTTTATTAAAAGCATACAAAATTTATAGTTTGTTTATGAAAAATGTTGATCTTACAAGATACCCATTACACCCTTTACCCTTAACAAAATTAGTTATCACTGATCATTCTTTAATTTACCAGTACATTTTCTTAAACATCTAATATAAATCATACCTGGCATAAGCAATGCCAGCAGGGCCATCATCGATTTTGCACGTCCACTCGGGTTGAGTCAGGGACCACGCTTGTACCATAGGCCGCTTGTAGAGGCCACAGAGGATATACTGTGAATCGGGGGCCCACTCGATGAAGCTGATCTTGTCTACACACGAATATAGTTGTTCAACCTAATGAAGCAGCAAATAGTACTACTAGTTATGTTGAGATCAATTTTCCAAATAAGTCCACATACTTTGCACAATTGACAACCAGGAAAATACCTTGAGAGAAATAACATTGCGAATGAACAAGCGATGATCGACAGCCACAGCGAGGAAGCGAGAATCGGGAGAGAAGCAACACGGCCCCGCCTGCTTGTACGCCTCCGTGAACTCCATCTGATCTCCTCTCCTCTCCTTCTTCTCCGCCTCACTTCAAATCGGTTTGGATTTGGATTTCAAGTTCAAACCCGTTTCGTCATTTCTTCAATTCTTTATTTCTTCACTTTCGAGTTCGAGTTTGAGAGATTCAAATTTTGTCGCTAAGTCGCTCTGGATCTCAGGAGTGGGAATTCATGTCCTTAAAGTACCTCAAATTTTGTGTTTAGATCAGGGCCGTCAGATCTGTATTGGCACGAATTAAAAAAAGTACAAGTCGCTTTACAAAGACTGCAGGAGTGGGGCCCGCATGACAGTGTCTCTCTTTACAGGGGAGATCCATTCCGGATCGACACAATGTGCACCGTTCGATTGATTTGCGGGTAGCTTTTCAGAAACCAGTTAGCTTTCAGATTTGATATAGACGGTTCAGATGCTATCCACTGAATCAGGGAGCTGAGGGGTGTGAAGTTGCTAGTAGCTACTTCAAATGAAAATTTGCACTGTTATTGGGCCTCAAGTAGTAGGCCTTAGAGGAAACAATCGCCGCTTTTGTTGGGCCTGATTAATAAGCCCAATGATATCAGCTGATTTTCAGGTAAAATATCTTTCAGCCTAAAAATATCCTGAAAATTAAGATCTAGTAACAAAAGCGTACACCGTACACCCTCTCACTTTCATCCTTTTTTGAGAAAATCTCAGCCTTCCAAGATGAAAGTCTGACGGATGAGATTTGTTGTCCAGATGAAAGCGAACCTCCTGCCGTAGGATGATGCGGCTGTTTCTTTCCCTCAATTCTCTTTGGATGCATTTTCATTGCTCTGCCGACTGCTGCGAGTGTGGATCCTCTGAGATATCTCAACTTTTGCGTGACTGACGTGTCCGGTGCCTATTTGGGAATAGTGCAGGGGCCAGTATTATTTGTGCTTCGAGATTTGTGTATAACGTATTTGAATGGTCGCGATTTTCTATAAAGTCACGCAAAGTTTGAGATATCTCAGAGGATGCGAATTTGACTGGTGCCGGCACAAGTCTCTTTCTTTTCTAATTCTTTGTCAGAATTTCTACAAACTATACAGTTAACTGTGTAGCGAATCCAGATGGCTACCCCCAGGCATAGTAACAATATATGCGATAAATTCGCGAATAATTTTCGTTTTATTCGTTTTTTTTTATGTTTCTGAATCGAACTCTGAATAAAACACAAAAAAACATATAACACGTTTTATTCGCGAATAAAACGCGAATCACAAATTATTTGAGAGAAAAATGCAAATTTTTATTGGGGTTTTTTTTGGGTTTTTTTTTTTTGCTTGTTGTTGTACTGAATCATTTTCAAAATATATCCGAATTATATCCGAATCACAAATTTTGATCCCGCCGAACCAAATCCGAACTATTCATTTGTCACTATAGCCCCAGACCACAGAGGAAACTTTTTTTTTTTTTTTAAATCATGAGTTAGAGATCAAGGCACCCAACACACTATCACACTCATGTGTATATTACAGAAGATTTTTTCACTTTGTGAGTTTTCCGAATATATGACCTCCCACATGAGAGCCATGTGTCTACAGATTGAACTTATTTGGTTTTCATTTTGATTCACCCATATAATATCACACGGAGGAGAAAAAAGGCAAGCGTGCTTGTCACGCATCTAGATGAATGCTACATTACGAATATATGATTTGAAAGCTACGTTCATATATATGAGATTTTATTAGAGAATTTTCATTTCTATACTAAAAATACTACATTTAAAAAAAATATTTCGATTGTCACACTAAATGTTATTATTTTAAAAGTTTTAGGGGCGGATCTATGTGTATGTCAGGGGTGTTTAGCCATTCTTATGATTTTAAATTTTTTAATCATGTATATTAAACTTTAGTTAAATTTTAATTTTTAATTTTTTTATATAGTCTAGCCCCTCTCATAAGATATCAAATGTTTTTATATAGTTCCGCCACGTTTTTATTAAATAAACAGTTATGATTTGACCTTTAATTTTTTAGTAGAATCATGAGAACACATTTCTGTGAGAAAATATAATAATTACACCGTGCAACGATAAAAACAAATATCAAATAAATGTATCATATCATAATTCTAAAAAAATCAACTAGCATAGCAGCCGAAGTAGAGCAAGACTTGGCACCCAGTAAATATCTATTGTCAATTATCCGCTTCACAGAAAACTGCATAGTTAGTGAACTCAGCAAGGAATAGTTGAAAATCCCGGGATGTTGGGGTAAAGATATTGGCGACGTAGTTTATACTTCATGCAGCGCTCATTGACTCTATTGTTTATACCCTTCAATCATTCGTGAAGCAAAAAATGCTCTGTAAATATCTTTTACCCGGATGTTGGATGGAAATCTTGCACGCATCAGCAAATCGAACGGCTGATATGAATTCCAAAACCTTCGCCCTCTTCTCACCCGACTCGTTCGATTTCTTCATTTTTGATAAAATCAATTAATCATCGGAAAAATGAAAGAGGAAGACAGCGCCACCGCGAGAGCGAGAGATTGATTGGGAGAGGAGATGGCGAGGCGAATGGGCGGATTCCTCGGCCGATGCCTCCTCCCTCTTTTGCTCCTCTCAGGTCCTACACAACCCCCCCCCTTTTGCTTCTCTATCATATGATATATGAGCTCATACTAATATATAAAATGTACATATTTATTGCAGCTGCTTTGATTGACTGGAGCTTGATCTCACTGGTCAATCTGCTGCTCTTTTTTGCAATTCGATTCACTACTCCTAGAAGAGGTATGCATGTCTCAGTCACTTGTGTTGAACCAAATCTTGACCTGTGAGGTTCAACTATTCTTCAAAAGTTATGATGGAATAAGTTGCTTATTTCAAGTTATGACGGCATAAGATATTCTTGTTTGGTTGTGGGTTAAAGTTTAGTCATGGGTTAAACTATTCTTGTTTGGTTAGAGCTAGTTAATTTAAGAGGTAAACCTGAATAGGTGGGTTAATTTATGACGGCATAAGTGATTTCTTATGTCATACTATTCCATCACACTTTATCCATGTTTGACAGCATAAGTGCAGAATAAGGTACTTATATTCCATGACATATGCCACAACCAAACATGGCCTTTGTGTTTATATATAATAGTGGTTTTGTGGAATTGATTGATTACAGGGTATTATTCTTGGAAGATATATGTTGTAGCATGGTGTACAGTTATTTACTCAGCTCTTGCTATATTAGCTCAAACCACATTTCTTATTCTTTGGATTATTGAGGGGAAACAATGGACTGCCGCAAGCTCTTGGTGGGCTAGATTATTTGGTTTTTCAAGGTACCTAATTAATGAATTACTTCAATTTTCTTTTTTACATTTTCTTTGTTTTAAGGTTTGTAAGTGCATTTTTGATCAATATCTCCATTTTCAAAGTCCAAACAATTAATCTAAACTGTTCATCATGATCTCCATGTAAAAATGTACTTGTAGATCAAATTTTACATTTTTTTAGAATTTTGTTTACTATTTTTTTTGGATAGGTAGAATATCACTTGATATAAAAATTCTAGACCATTGAAAAGTAGTGATTTTCTACCTATCTAAAAAAATAGTGTAAAAAATTCAAAAAAATGTACAATTTAGTCTGCGAGTACATTTTCATATGGAGGTCATGTTGAACGGTTTAGATTGACTATTTGGAGTTCGGAAACGAAAATATTGATCCCTAGTACAGACCAATCTGCACTATGCATAGTACTTACTCTTCTTTTTTTTTTTTTACCTTTTGTTCCCCTGTTTCTTGTGTCATGTGTAATTTGTATTGTTTCTTCTTCATATATTTGTTTGATGTTATATGCAGACATATGCCATGGGGTTCAGCATCATTTGTATATTTCATACTTTTACAACTATCCGCTGCTCTGGTTGCTTTATTTCAAGTCTCCGGGAGTAGGGTCAATCCCAATTCGTGCTGGACGAAGCTCTCATCTCAAATTGATAGCATAGGTTGGCCTTAAAATTGATTATTGTTTTCTTCTTTATGCTTTATGGGTTTTATGTGAATTGTGCCAGGGGTTTAAAACTTAGTCATGGAACTTAAATCCATCTATAGAAGACATTTATTTGAGCATTAAAAACTGCTTCAGAAAAAGATGGTTATTTGTCTGGGCTACGTTATAATATTTGCATTCCTGTTGCTTGTGGTATTTATCTTGTTGATTATTTGAACAATGCTTTGAAACCCCATGTTTTTGTTTGGTTATACTTTTTTTTTTTGTTAATTTAATTTGAAATTAGCATAATTTTTTTTTTGTTAATTTATGTAGGTTATCATTTTCGGGAGGCAAGCTGCTTCTTGGTGCCTGGAGTTCAGTTGGTTGTGAGCATCAGTTATCCATCATGGACTTCACTTCCTTTTTTTATTTTTAGTTGCATCGGCCTTGTTGATTGGTCGCTGACAAGCAACTTCCTTGCTCTTTTTCGGTGAGTATCAACTTATATTTTTTGTTCTCTATTTTTCGAAAAAAAATTGAACACCTTTTTCTTTCTGAAATGCATAAACATTTCTCCCTGTTGCATCCAACACAAGTTTTTAGGGATTTGAAGAGGTGAATTTGATTAAGTTGTTGGCATTTTTCTTTTATCTAATGAGGTTTTCTTTACTGTGAGCCAAAAATGAAATAAACCAAGCCAATTAATGTTGGTACAAACTTTTACATGAATGAAATTTGAATTTTGTAAATGTCCTTTAAGTTTTGGGTTCACTCTTTATTTCTGAACCTATTCATCTTAGTCATTGCTAGAAGCACAATTTCTTCCTCTTGACTCAAACTTTATCTAATAAATTCAATCGCAAGGATTATAAATTGGTTCTTCTTTATGCTGTTGGCTTGAATTGATATTTTCTAATTATAGTTGGTGGAGGCTGCTGGAGATATATTCAGTGTTCAACATTCTCATGCTATACATATACCAGTTGCCAGTGACGTTCCCCAATTTTTTTACTGTAATAGCTGAATTTATCGGCCTATACAAAATGACAACCTCCAAATCTGACTGGCCTCAAATTTGTTCTGGAGTTTCTTTGCTGGTATACTACTTCATGGTAAGAATTCGTGGTATACTAACCTGCTCTTTCTTAAGTTTTTCTTAATTCTAAGGTCTTATATCAAACTTAGAAATCAAAGCTGTTGTGATCAACCTCTTTCTGTCGTATCTGGCCCCTACTGGCAGATGATTGTTAATTGACTGCTTTTCTTAAAGGGGGAATTTCATGTATACCCCTCGAAATTACGTATTTCCCCCTCTAAAATTCATAATATTATATTTACCCTTCTAAATTTCAAAAACTCACAAATTTACCCAATTTATTGACTTCTATTAAAACTCATTTTAAATTTATAAAGTACCCATTTTACCCTTTATAAAAAAAGTAAAAAAATATGTGACTTGTTTAAGAGAAATATTTAGTCTTCTAATTAGTCGAGTTTGAGAGAAAATGGTTCATTCTATAAACCTTTTTGGTTACTTGGAGCAAGTGGAACTATTTTCTTATAATATTGGATAAAACTCTTGACGTGCTAATTGACTTTTTGTTTCTTTAGTTATCATCTGTGAAGCATGACATACAAGAAATGGATTCTATGATGTCTGGGGAGAATAACATTTTGACAGAGCGGCTTCTTCCATCGAAGAATACATTTTTTGTTCGGCGAAATAGGTATGTAAATCATTTCTACTTAACCATAATTTATGCAAAGTAAAAGGACTTAACCATTAATATGTAGTGTATTTAGATCTCAGATTGTAGTGTTGATTTTAATCTGTATAAGATCCTACTTTTCCTTTTAAATTAAACTTAATTGTGGCTTGTATTACTAACGAATCACCTTACAACAGATCTGGGAAGAACCATACTAATGTTCTTATTAGAGGAACAAAATTCAGAAGTTTCAGTATGAATTTCTTCACTTATGGGTTTCCGGTATGCATGTTTTTATCCTTTTCGATTAATTTCTTCATTTAAATTTTTTGCTTTGTTGGCTTTTCACCTTGTTTAATTTTTCTTTCTTTTCTTTATTAGAAAACATAGATCTTTTATTAGACCTTCCAGTTAGAGAAAAATCATGTATCATCCAGATATTGCAAAAGAGTCCCTCAGTCTATTTTTTTTTCAGTTATATTTCCCAGTTTTTGGTTTATCTATAGTTTGTAACTGAATGATTTTTCTATCAAATAATTTTCATATTGTCTATGCAATGATCCTTACTGTATTAAATAATTTTTGAGAAAATATTCTGATAATGGCAGGTTTTGTTGCTTGCTCTTACATGTTGGAGTTTCAACTTCAGTAGCATATGTGCATTTGGGTTGCTAGCATATGTCGGGTACATACTGTATGCTTTTCCATCATTGTTTGACTTGCACAGATTAAACGGGTCCCTTCTGGTTTTTATTCTCCTTTGGACGGCTAGCACATATGTTTTCAATGTAGGCTTCACATTCTTCAACAAAAAGTTCCAAAAGGTATCTTATTTTTTAGCTTCTTGTCTTTATTGCCTCTAGGGGTGTCAATGGTACCCTTTTATTTATTTACCCGACCCGTATCATATTCGATAAGACGGGTATGGGTAAGGGTATGGGTAAGAACTATTTTGTACCTGTTATCCTATACGGTAATTATTAAAAATAAAAATTATAAAATTATATATACATAGATATATATATTTATATGGGGCTGATGCATGACACCCTTTTTTCCATTTCCTTGACCTGTATTGTATTTGATAAGAAGGGTATGGTTAAGGTTTTTTTTTTCATTAGCTTATCGGGTACGGGTAATTTTTTTTCGTTAACTTAATGGGTAAGGGTATAAAAATGCTTCCACACAACCCGTTGACAACCCTAATATAGAGCGGAGTAGGTCCGATGGGCATCAGACCTACTTTAGGTTCGATGGGCTTTAAGACTGTGCGATCCGCTTTAAGATCCGTGCGTGTTTTCTTCTATTTTCGTGCACACTTAAGGCGGATCGGACAGTCTTCGAGCCCATCGAACATAAAGTAGGTCCGATGCCCATCGGGCCTATTCCGCTCTACCCCTAATTGCCTCTCTGTGAGATTGAGGATTAATCAGCATTGTTTTGTGTAGGATATGGTGATATGGGAAACAATTGGCTTGTGGCATTATTCGATCCCGGCATTGTTCTTACTCGCACAGTTTTGCCTGGGAGTATTTGTTGCTCTGTGCAACCTTGTCAACAACTCTGTGTTTCTCTACTTGTCAGGCCGTGACGGCCATTCAGCCGATGAGGATCGGGATGAGGGTATGTAATGTAACTTGTTTTGCTTATTACCAAGGAGTAGGATCCCCAAATCATGCCTCACACAAACAATCGATCTGAACCGCTCAACATGATCTCCATATTAAAAATGTGCTTGGAGACCAAATTTTATATTTTTTGAAATTCTTTTACTATTCTTTTAGATAGGTACAAAATCACTGCTTTTCAGAAAGATTCTGGACCATCCAAAACAGTAATTTTGTACCTATCTAAAAAAACAGTAACAAAAATTTCAAAAAATTTTAAAATTTGGTCTCCCAGCACATTTTAATATGGAGATCATGCTCAGCAGTTTGGATCGACTGAAAAATGGAAATAAGGATGCGATGCATGATTGGGGCGCAAAAACAATGGGGCATTTTAACCCTAGACCAGCCTAATTATCTAATCTTCTTTGTGAAGGAAAAAAAAAAACCATCCCTAAGTGATGGTGAGAAAACCCCATTATTGTTCCTGGTTCTTGATTGAATTTGCAGATGAAGTGGTGCCAATTTTAGTACTTCACTTACTGGTACTAACTGATGTTAACTTTTTTTATCTGATATGTTACAGAAAAGGAAGACACAATGGTTTTGATTGTTGCAACAGTAGCATGGGGTGTTCGAAAGATTTCTCGTGCAATCACTTTGGGGCTGATGTTTCTCCTGGTCATCAAACCTGGATTCATTCATGCAGCTTATAGTATGGTGAAACATTCTTTCTTAAAACAGTATCTTTTATATGAGATGCACCCTATTGTGGGAAGTTAACAATGCACATTAATTGAGATTTTTAGAATAGAGGAGAATAGAGAGAATAAAGAAAGTAGAACTGTAAGAATAGTAGAATAGGGTAATATTTTTCAGATTTTGGGAGAAATTAAGGGGAATAAGAAGTATGTAGATCTGGAATAGAGATTATGTTTGGATGACATGGGAATAGCACGCTAACCCAGGTTAGCAGCTCGTCTTTTCTCTATTCCGCGTTTGGATCAGCAATGCTAACCTGGGCTAGTGAGCTATTCTTGGTTTTTTACTAATCCATCCAAAACATGGAATAGCTCACTAACCCGGTTAGTGAGCTATTCTTGCTATTCTGGGTTAGCGACCTTCTCATCCAACAATCGTTAGTAGGCATTTGGGCCACTAACCATAAAAAAAAAATGCACTTAATTTGATTTATAGTTTATTTACTTTGGTTTATTTGTAGTTGGTAACCATTGATGAAAACATTATTTTTTTTTTCAGTGTGTTTCTTCATGCTGTTTCTGCTGAGTCATGAAATCAAGCAGGAACAACGCCAGACTTTAATCCTATTCTGTGAAGTGCACTTCTCAATTTTGTATATTCTACAGCTGGATTTGATTTCCAAAGTGTTGGAAAATTGCGGTCCTATAGCAACAGAGGTTCTTTCACAATTAGGTTGGTATAAACTTCCTTTTTAGTCAATGCATAAGCGGGATGAAAAAATTTTAAAGCTTCTTTTTTTTTTTTTTGGTGATTATTCAGGTCTATCAACAGATGCCACTACAAGAGACTTCTTACAGATTGGCTTATTGCTGTGCTTCTGTGCAATTCACAACCATGGATACAAGATGCTCTTGTCTCTGTCAAGAGTTATCAAGGACACTCCATACCCTCCTGTTGGATTTACTATTCTTAGAACGGGTCTCAATAAGTCGGTGCTGCTTTCCGTTTATTCTTCCCAAAATTTCGGGATTGGCCGCCCCTCTAGCTCTTCTAATGGTATGTTTGTTCCTCTTCGCCTCCTGCTTAGGGGTGTTCATTGGATCGGTTTTCAACCGAACTGTCAAATTTTGGATTAAATGGTTCGGTTCGGTTGAATTTTGAATTATTTCGGTTTTTTATATTTGGTTTGGTTTATCTCTCTTATTTCGGTTCAACCAAACAAACCAAAATTTACTTGATATCTACTTAATTACTTCGGTTTAATCTCTCTTATTTCGTTATGACTTGTTTATATCTTGATATTTATTTCTATTATTACTAAATGTATCTGGTATGTATTGAGTTTTGACCTTTTGAAATTTAATCTCTCTTATTTCGGTTCAACCAAACAAACCGAAATTTACTTCATTTTTTTTTTTGGTTTGGTTGTTATGTGGTTGAGAAGTTTAATTCGGTTGGTTCGGTTGGATTTTTGAAAACCAAATATATTTTTGCTTTTGACTATTTTAATTCGCTTCTGAGGTCCCCATCTCTGACTAAGTACTGTTCTCTCCACCTCTGGTACTAACAGTACACTTTTTTTTTTGTCTTCATATTGCAGAGAAAAGGATTTCGAGATATCTCAGCAAAGTTGGTCAGAAGTTTTTATCCCTCTACCGCTCATACGGAACCTATGTGGCATTTCTGACAATTCTTCTCACGCTATACTTGGTGACTCCAAACTACATTTCCTTTGGTTACCTCTTTTTCCTTCTCTTTTGGATTATTGGAAGGCAACTCACTCGCAAGACAAAGAAGCGTCTTTGGTTACCACTAAAGATCTATGCAGCTGTAGTCTTTGTATGCACCTACAGCCTATGCATAACACCTGGCCTTGCCACATGGGTCTCTAAATATGTCCACTTATACCCGGATTTGGGTTTTGACCCGGATGCCTCTCTACTCCACAATGTCTGGCAATCCATGGCTATTCTAATTGTCATGCAACTCTACAGCCATGAGAGGAGAATGAGTAGGTTTAAAACATTTGACATGTCAGACCCGGCAGAGATAAGCTTTTGTGGGTTCCTTAGGAGGTTTCTGATCTGGCACAGTGATAAAATACTCTCTGCTACCGTCTTTTATGCTTCCCTTTCTTCAATCAGCCTCTTTGGTTTTTTCTACCTCCTGGGACTCATCATTTGTTCTACTTTGCCGAAAGTTTCTCAAGTCCCATCCAAAGTGTTTTTACTCTACACCGGGCTCATAGCCACAACAGAATACCTATTTCAGATGTGGTGCAAACCAGCTCAAATGTGCCCTTCCCAGAAGCTCAACAGCTTGGCAGTTTTTATCGGGTTTAATTACTATGATTCTGGATTCTGGGGCCTTGAAGCCGGATTAAGAGGCAAAATCCTTGTTATAATAGCATGCTTACTTCAGTACAATGTTTTTCATTGGTTAGACCTTATGCCAGCTTCTCTTGTGCACACGGGTAAGTGGGAGGAGCCATGTCAGCTCTTTCTCTCGAAAGAGAACTCCTTGGCCGGTAACAACAACAACTCTATCCATACAATGTTCAACTTTTTCACAAGGAGGCATAGTCAGAATCTGACTGCCAGTGGGTCCTCTAGTCATTCACTCAGTTCAACCATGTATGAAGAGTCTGATTCAATGTTAGGTGATGATTCGTACAAATATTCTTTTTCGAAATTCTGGGGAAGTTCAAAGGAGAGTCAAAAGTGGAATAAGAGTCGGATCGTAGCACTGAGGAAAGACAGATCGGAAACTCAGATAACTACCTTGAAAGCTTTTGTGAGATTTTGGTTTGAGAATTTGTTCAAAATCAGAGGCCTTGAATTTAACATGGTAATGCTGCTTTTGGCAAGCTTTGCAGTGCTAAATGTAGTTTCAATGTTCTACATAGCATGCCTCATGATATTTATCCTGCTTAGCAGAGACCTCATTCGCAGGATCTGGCCTGTCTTTGTTTTTCTCTTCGCTTTAATTCTTGTGCTGGAGTACTTTGCCTTGTGGAGAGATAAGTTCCCATGGACCGACTTATCAAATGACAGTGAAATAATTTGTCACGATTGCTGGAAGTACTCCAAAATTTACTTCAGCTACTGTGTAAAATGCTGGCTAGGTACTTTCTTCCCTTTGTCTTTTTCATGTTGTTAGCAATTTCTACCTTGGTTAGTTCGCTTTTGAAAAACTAAGATCAGACAAAATATAAGAATTGTTACAGAAGTACTTGTAACTATAAGAATTGTTAAAGTTTCTGAATCAATCTTTATTTTTTTTATGATCGAACAGGTATTACTGTTGATGATCCGAGGATGCTGTTGAGTTACTATTTGGTTTTTATTTTCTCCTCCTTTAAGCTCCGGTTGGACCATTTCTCTGGTTTCTCTGACTCATACACATACCGTCAGATGCGGGCCCAGATAAAGAATGCTTCAGTGTGGAAGGATCTCTCCTTTGAAATAAAAAGTCTATGGACATTTTTGGATTATATCAGGCTCTACGCATATTGCCATTTGCTAGACATAGTTCTTTCTTTGATTCTTATTACTGGGACCCTTGAGTATGATGTTTTGCATTTGGGGTACCTCGGTTTTGCCCTGGTTTTCTTCAGGATGAGGCTCCAAATATTAAAGAAGAAAAACAAGATCTTTAAATATTTGCGAATTTACAATTTTGTCTTGATTGTTCTTTCGCTGGCATATCAATCCCCCTTTGTAGGGGACTTCAGTTCTGGTAGCAAGTGTGAAGAGTTCGACTACCTGTATGAGATTGTGGGTTTCTACAAATATGACTATGGGTTCAAGATAACATCTCGCTCAGCTCTTGTTGAGATCATAATATTTCTACTGGTATCACTGCAATCATACATCTTTGCTTCAAGTGAATTTGATCACATAGCAAGGTACCTCGAAGCAGAGCAGATTGGTGCAATGGTGAGGGAGCAGGAGAAAAAAGCCGCACGGAAAACTGAGCAGTTGCAGCATATCCGCGAATCTGAGGAGAGGAAGCGGCAGAGAAACTTACAGGTAGAGAAGATGAAATCTGAGATGTTAAATTTACAGCTTCAGCTCGACCGTATGAGTTCCATTGAGGCCATGGAGCAGAGTCCTCCTAGGATACAGGGTCTCCGAAAAAGAAGGAAAATCAGCAGTGGCAGTGGTGGGACCCACACGAACAGTTCGGGGGTGCAGGAGGAAAGCAATGCAGAGCCTCCGCAGAATAAAGCGGACCCACTGGACCCGTTGCCTGGCTTGATGAGTGAATATCCATCTCCAATGGATTATGTGAGACACTCACTGGAACCTGCTTCTGAAATTACTGAACTCAGGGAAGAAGACGAAGAGTCAGTGCACTTTAGTTCATACAAGGAAAAAGAAAAAGAAAAATCTCAAAAGGAAAATCCTTTGAAATCTGCTGTGCAACTGCTAGGGGATGGAGTCTCCCAAGTGCAATCCCTCGGCAATCAGGCTATGACAAACATTGTTAGTTTCTTGAACATAGATCCAGATCAATTGGAATCTAACGGGAGGTCTTCCCATGAAAACATGTATGGGGATACTGAAAAACTGAGGAATACTAGTGAAACTAAGTTAACTAGAATGCCTTCGATTCATGCTCGCAGAGAAAAGCTTCAAACAGCGGGCCCACAGATCAGAGTGATTCTCCGGCACATATGGTCTCAGATGCGATCTAACAATGACTATGTTTGTTACTGCTTTTTTATCATAGTTTTCCTGTGGAACTTCAGTTTGTTATCTATGTTTTACTTGGCGGCACTTTTTTTGTATGCTCTGTGTGCAAATTCGGGTCCTGGTTACCTTTTCTGGGTTACAATGCTGATTTATACTGAGTTGAACATTCTGGCGCAGTATGTGTACCAGATTATAATCCAGCACTGTGGGTTGAGCATCAAGATACCTATTTTACAGAGATTAGGGTTTCCTGAAGACAAGATAAAGGTTTCTTTTGTTGCTAGTGTACTACCCCTTTTTCTGGTATACCTTACTACACTTTTGGAGAGTAGTATAACAGCTAGTGATGGTGAGTGGGTCTTGGCAACTGATTTCAGCCTTCTAGGCAAGAGAAGGTACAATGAGGAAGTGCAGTACACAAACTACAGCTTTAGAGAGAGACTGCAACACTTGATCTCTCCTGTGATCAACACTTTAAAAATAGTTGGAAGGAGTTGCATTTGGTACTGGAGGTCACTGACGCAAGGAGCCGAGTCACCTCCTTACTTTGTACAAGTAACAATGGATGTTAATCATTGGCCAGAGGACGGTATCCAGCCCGAGAGAGTTGAATCTTGGATCAACAGAATCTTGGCAAACTTGCACGAAGATCGATGCAAATCAAAATCGGTCTCCACGTGCAGTTTAGCAAGTCGGGTGCGCATCCAAAGCATAAACAAAAGCGAAGAAAACGAAAAGATGGCACTTGCTGTGCTTGAGGTGGTATATGCCTCTCCAACTGCAGGTTGTCAAGTGGCCGAGTGGTACAAGTCACTGACACCTGCTGCTGATGTAGCAAAGGAGATTCAGGATGCATTGAGTGTGGGGATGTTTGAAGAGGTAGGTTTCCCCTACCGAGTAGTGTCTGTTATTGGAGGAGGCAAGCGGGAGATTGACCTTTATGCATATGTGTTCTGTGCTGACCTGGCAGTTTTCTTCTTGGTTGCTATGTTCTATCAATCTGTGATTAAGAATA
The DNA here is from genome assembly GCA_025461125.1 of Carex kokanica. Classification (NCBI taxonomy): domain Eukaryota; kingdom Viridiplantae; phylum Streptophyta; class Magnoliopsida; order Poales; family Cyperaceae; genus Carex; species Carex kokanica. The sequence goes on along the minus strand of JAJGRX010001069.1, from coordinate 822,861 downwards.
CCAGTGAAATCTTGGAGTATTACCAGCTCGAGGATCAGTTCCCTAAGGAGTTTGTGTTTATTTTGATGGTGAGTTACCTTCTTCATTATAATATATTATTTGTCATTTCTATATACCACTTTTTGTTGGGTCCAGATGCAATTTTTTGCTGAATTAATGATTTTGATTGGTGCCGTGGGATTTTGTTCAGTATATCACTTTAAATTATCTAATACCTTATATTACCTGCTATGATACACTTTTCGAAAGATATGAATTTTTTTATAAAATGCAGTATAGTGACTGAGTTATAAAATAATTTATAGAAGGAAACAAAAGCAAACCTTTATATTTGGCATGCTAACAGAAATACCTTGCTTCTTACTACCAAAACCTGAATTTTCCTTGGGAATAAGAAATAGTTCTCCTTTCTGTATTCTTTTATTTATTTGATTTATGATTACTATTATATTTATTATTATTGTTTCTGTTATTATTGCTATTATTTTTTTGGGGTTGGATATGACATCTGTTTTATTTCTCATGCCTTCTTTACCTGTATTCTTTTATTTTATTTCTTTGGTTTATTGATTTTTTTTTATTTTTCATGTATAGGTTCTCTTCTTCTTGATTGTAGTTGATAGAATAATATACCTATGGTCGTTTGCAACCGGCAGATTTTTCTTCTACATTTTCAACCTAGTGCTGTTCACCTACTCTGTGACAAAATACGCATGGAATATGGAGTCCTCTAACAGAAGCATAGGTGCCCTCGTTTTGCGTGCCATCTACCTGACGAAGTCTCTCTCTCTCGGCTTACAAGCCTTGCAACTCCACCATGGAATCCCTAACAAGAGCACCTTGTACCGGCAATTCCTTACCAGTAAGGTCACTCAAGTGAATTATTTGGGTTTCAGGCTGTATCGTGCATTGCCCTTCCTTTATGAACTTCGCTGTGTCCTTGATTGGTCTTGTACCACTACTTCTTTGACAATGTATGACTGGCTCAAGGTACGGCCTTTATTAAATTAATATAACTAATTGCAAATTCCAATATTCAATATGGGTTTGAATGATTTTAAGGTAGAGAGTTTTGATGAAAATCCTTATTTCATTCTATTGAATGTCTTTTTATTAAATTAATATTTACTCCATCATCTGCACACTTATTTGTTTTTAGTTTTTATTTCCTAATTTCATTTTTTACTTAGATATTTAACAGCAAATTGGTTTATATTCTAATTCTCAAATCATCTTTATTTTTCTCTTTGCTGAAGTATCTTATTTGTTTATTGTCAATTTTCACTAGGTAACATAAGTTTTTATTTTCTATTTTTTTTACTGTAAACGTCAAAATATATGCAAATTGAGATATTTTCAAATTACTCATAGCTAACCTTATTAAAATACATTTAGAGCCTTGTATTTTCAGAATCCAGAAAAAAAAATTCTAAGATCAAACTGAATTCAGTACCTTCATTCATAATCTAATATGTCAAACTTTCTCTCGATGTTTCTTTTAATAGTTGGAGGACATCTATGCTAGCTTGTTTCTTGTCAAATGTGATGCACTTCTGAACAGAGCGAAACATAAAATTGGGCAGAAGCAAAGTAAATGGACTAAATTCCTCAGTGGGATATGCTTGTTCTTGATTTTGATTGGTGTCATCTGGGCCCCTATGCTGGTACATTCTATTATCTTTTAATTTTGAGTGAGGCTACAGTACTTTGCAAAGCACGGAATGGTCTGTGCTATGTTGAAAATGACTTTTAAATAGTTCAAACATTCGATTTGAACTATGATCTCCATATAAAAATGTACATGGAGATCAAATTTTATATTTTTTAGATAGGTAAGTAGTGATTTTCAACCTATTTAAAAAAATAGAAAAACATTCTAAAAAATGTAAAATTTTGTCCCCAAGTACATATTCATATGGAGATCATGTTGAGCGGTTTGGATCGACTGTTTAGACTTTTGAAAACAGAGATGTGGATCCATAGCCTCACTCTTTAATATTTTATTTTTCCTTTCTTATTTTAGCAATTTTGATTGGTGCACCTTTTGCAGATATACAGCAGTGGCAACCCAACAAACATCGCTAACCCGGTAATAGATGTGAGTTTACAAGTAGATGTGAAGGCACATGGAGGGAGGTTGATGCTTTTTCAAACAACTGCTTGTGAAAGAATTCACTGGGTAGAACTTGACACTGATGTGGATCTCGACCCAAACAACTACCTCAGTACATACAATGTAGAAGATATCCAATTAATCTGTTGCCAACCCGATGCGAGCACTATGTGGCTGATACCTCCGGTCGTCAGAAAAAGATACATAGAGACTTTGTTTCTGGATCAGGATGAACTGGAGCTGATTATCACTTGGATTTTTATCAGAGCAAGGCCTAAAGGGAAAGAGTCGGTTAAGTATGAATCAACTGTGGATAACATCAGTGCATACAGTTTGAAGCAAGTGCTTGATGGAACTGCTGATAGTTTTAGGATAATGGATGGTTATCCTAGGTATTTCCGGGTTACCGGGTCTGGTGAAGTGCGGCGACTGGATTATGGGGTAAGTGATGAGACTGTCTACATGTTATTCATGTTTAAATTGAAACATGTTAGAGTAACCATTTATGTGTCAGATAAAGCTCTTGAACCAGGGAAAAATTTGCTCCAAAAATGGAAAATAAAAATAAAAAAAACAATTGAAACACCATACAAGCAATACAAAGAAAAAAGGGGGAATTTTCATGTATACCCCCTCAAAAACATCAAATTACGTATTTCCCCCTTCTAAAATTCATAATATCATATATACCCTTCTAAATTTCAAAAACTCACAAATTTACCCATTTTATGGTCTTTCTTATTATAACTCATTTGAAATTTATAAAGTACTCATTTTACCCTTTAATAAGAAAAATAAAAAATGTGTACCATGTTTCATAAAAATGCAAGTCTTCTAATTGGTCGGTATCCAAGGGCAAATGGGTCATTTTTCTATACTTTTGATGCAGACACAGTGACATTTAGATGAGTTACTCCAAGGGTCATGCAAACAAGTTGAATCAATTTGAAATTAATTTCAATATAAGTTTAATCAAACACGGGAATTTGCATGCAGGCTGATTCGGTTAGTGGGGACCTAGTGCTGAATAACGGGACCACCCCATGGTGGTCCTACTATAATTTGAATTCTACGGACTCAGCAGGATGTAACGGCCTTGATGGGCCCATGGCTATTGTCGTCTCAGAGGAGACCCCTCGTACGTGCTTTCTTTCCCTTTTTGTCTATTGCCAGCCAATGTTTTTTTTTTTTTTTTAAGATTTTGTTTAAACTTTTGAATTTATTCTCTTTTTCTTTTGAATGCCAGAGGGGATTCTTGGTGAAACTCTGAGCAAGTTCAGCATCTGGAGTTTGTACATTACATTTGTTTTGGCAGTTGCCCGATTTATTAGACTGCAGTGCTCAGATTTGAGAATGAGGATTCCTTATGAGAATCTTCCCTCTTGTGACAGGTACCAACAGCTGTAAACTTCATTTTACTAGGGGTGTTTCAAATGGTCGGTTTGGTTTTTTAAAAAATCTAATCGAACCAACCGAATTAAACTTGTCAACCAATTAACATTTGAACCAAGAAAACTGAAGTAAATTTCGGTTTGCTTGGTTGAACCGAAATAAGAGAGATTAAATTTCAAAAGGTCAAAACTAAATTACATGCACAAAAATACATTTAATAATCATAGAAATAAATATCAAGATATATATCAGTTGAACTGATATAAGAGAGATTAAACCAAACCAAATATAAAACACCGAAGTAATTCAAGTAAATATCAAGTAAATTTTGGTTTGTTTGGTTGAACTGAAATAAGAAAGATTAAACCGAACCAAATATAAAAAACCGAAGCAATTCAAAGATTCAACCGAACCGAACCATTTAATCCAAAATTTGTCGGTTTGGTTAAAAACCTACTTCATCAAAGAATCTTTAGTTTCCAATTTTCATGCTGCATTCAAATTGTAAATTTGCCTCCGTTTTGTTTCAAGTGTGCTGAAAAGGAAGAAAAAAGAATACCAGTATTTTAGAACAAATGAACAAAGAATCAACTGAAATAAACACATGCTAATGAGTTGACAAAAAAAATGGCAGGCTTATAGATATTTGCGAAGGTATATATGCAGCGAGAGCAGAGGGGGAATTGGAGGTAGAAGAAGTGCTTTACTGGACCCTTGTCAAAATTTACCGATCGCCTCACATGCTCATGGAGTACACAAAGGATAACACCTAGTCTCTCTCTCTCTCTCTCTCTTTCTTTTGACACCAATGCTAACAGACTTTAACAATTTTGTGCACTCCTATAGGATTCTGTAAATGCTAATGCGGTCTAGGTTGTTTGATGGCTCGTTTAGGGTGTTTTTTAGCAAATGAGTCGATTATGAAAAATACAATAGAAAAGAAGGTTCTCACCATCATCATTTTTTTTTGTTTCTGTATTGAGTTTGTATATTAGAGGTGTAGTTGTAGAGTATTGCTTCTGCTAACAGTTGTATATTCATTTCTTGAGTGGAATGTGATGTGAGTAATTATTCAATTTTTTTTTTTTTAACATGTAATATTATGGCTCTTTAGTATACTATATTAGTAAGATGAAATGCAGTGCAGTTTGAAAATTGTGTAGAGTGGTCTTGTTTGTTTTATATATTTGATACAATTTTTTGAGGGGGGAATATGAAATTTATGAATGATGCATGTAGTTTGAGGTAGTGGAGTGTATCTTATAGGAAAAGCAAATTAAAAAGAAAAAACATTGATTTGCATGTTTCATTGTCCTAATTGTGAGAAGTATGAACTTGAGTTTTTGTTTTTGTTTATTTATAGCACAAGTGATACTCAATTGAATTGAAAGGATGCATTATAGCATCAGTGATACCCAATAACCAAGGAATTGACTGGATCCGTCACGGCACCGGCACATGTGTTCTGATTCGCGTGTTCTGTGACGTGACTATACTTTAAAAAATTGACATCGTATGGCACATGAACTGGTATAGTCATGGTATGACATGACACATGGTTACGTGTGATTAGGACGGCTAGATCTTGATCTAATGGTGAGTTTTGAATAGACTAACTTAAATTACAAAAAAAATAGTTAAATACGGCATAACTAATGCACCGTAACCATTCATCTCAATTTGGTAATGGCACGACACGTATTTAAAATCACAAGATATTATGTAATCTTCATTGGTGGGACCCATTTGACTAAAAAAAGCAGTACATCGGATTACTGAGGCTGATCAATAATTAGATTAGAGAATTATACTGGTTCAAGTTTAGGAAAATTTAAATATTAAATCTTACTGGCTAAGGTTTGTCAGTGCGGTTTTTCTACGGTTCCAAGTTCTAACACTTGTCAAGATATTTTGTGATTATATTCTACAACATATTTAGATTGTGTAATATTTGTTGGAGTCAGATAGTCTATAATTTGAGTAGAACTAGGGTGTGACGTGCTCACTAAAGAATTTGGTGAGCATAACTCTATAATCTAGCGGATTCATTTCAAACGAGATAAATCCAAACTGTTGAAACCGATCTACTTCACGAGTGATGTGCGTACATGTAAAATTTTGAAATTTTTGAATTTATTTAGTCCAAAGTTAAGCGGTCAAAATGGATCAAAAATGAATGATCCAAAATGAAGTTTTAGAAGTTTTTTTAATGCATTCGTGACTCGCGTGTTTCGTGTCATGACCATTCACGTGATGTAACCATACTTTGAAAAATTATCACGGTACAGCACACGAACTGATATAGTCATAACATGATATGGTACGTGATCACGCGAGATTAGAACCACTAGATCTTCATCTAATGGTAAATTTGCTGCATTGAACTTGAAAAAGGATGAAGAAAACCAGGAGACGCAGCAGGAACTCCCGACATTTTTAATAATACCCCAAGTTAATTAAAGATTAATAAAAATACCCACAGTTCCCGAAAAATTTTAAAAATACCCAAACTGGCTATTTAATGGCCGGTTCTGAAATTTTTTTTTTTTTTTTATAGAGAAAAATAGCTAAAATACTGAAATCTAACACTAAAAAATCGAATTGTTTTGTTAAATATTTGTTAGATTATTTTTTTCATAGCATATTTATACTAAATTACACTATGAATAGGGCCGATTTTGTGCTAAAATATGCAAAATTACTTCAAATTATGTTAATTTATGGTGATTTACACAAAATTACTTGAAATTACAATAATTATGTAGAGTTATGCTAAAACGGTAAATTACGTATGAATATGACCTATTTTGTACCATCTTTCATAAATCACAAAAAATAGTAAAAAAATTTCAAAAATAATAAAAATTGGTATTCTACAGGTTCATTATATAACTAATTTACTGAGCTACGTAGATTGGAGAATAGAAATGAAAATCTTAATCGGAAACTTCAACTGAAGTTTTGAGGCCCTTCTCTTTGTTTTTTGGCGATTCTGAATTTGGAAAACTGGCGAAACTAGTACGGATGCATGCGCATTTTCACAAGCTTTCCGAAAAGTGGTCATTTGCTGAAATCGGACACTCGAGCGCCGTTTTATGGCCGTTTAAACTTTCGTCGTCGTTTTTTCGCCTTTTCAGTGAAAATATCATCCCAATTCATACGTAATTTAGAGTAATTTACCGTATTTTAGCATAATTATTGTAATTTCAAGTAATTAAGTGTAATTCAGCATAAATTAATATAATTTCAAGTAATTTAGCGTGTTTTAGTATAAATATGCTAATTATATATAAAAAATGTAATCTAGCAAATATTTAAAAATAAATTCGATTTTTTAGTGTTATATTTCAACATTTTAGCTATTTGTCTCTTAAAAAATAGTTAACATAATTTAAAGTAATATAGTATCAATAAGCATAAATTAACATAATTTCAAGTAATTTAGCGTATTTTAGTATAAATATGCTATGAAAAAAGTAATCTAACAAATATTTAACAAAACAATTCGATTTTTAGTGTTAGATTTCAGTATTTTAGCTATTTTTCTAAAAAAAAAAAAAAAAAATTCAGAACCGGCCATTAAATGGCCGGTTGGGCAGTTAATTCGGAACCGGCCATTAAATGGCCGGTTTGGGTATTTTTAAAAATTTTCGGGAACCGTGGGTATTTTTATTAATCTTTAATTAACTTGGGGTATTATTAAAAATGTCGGCAGGAACTCTGAAAGTTGCAAAAAAGCAAAATAATTGGCACAAAAATAGTTCCTAAAAGAAAATATAATAGGGCCCAATAATAATAGGACTATTTTTTTTTCTTGGGTCCCACATTACGCAATGATCCTAGAAGAACTACACTTATTTCTTGGGCCTTATTGTTTTTTTAATAGGGCCCAACAATGATAGGACAACTCTTTTCTTAAAAGAAATAGAATTCACAACAGTAGATTTCTATTTTTTTTTTTTTTTTTATAAAAGGGTATACGTACCAACTCCTATCCCTTACCAACATATAGTTTTATACTTTGGTAATATTTTGGCTATACTTCAGCTGACATATAAATCATCTAGAATGACGGCCACAGTGTATATGAATATTCTTAAAATTAATCAGGAATACAATGCCAAGTAGGGTTCTAAAAACGTGTTGTTCCGTGACTAGTTACGTCATGACTTGGGTCACGTGTTGTGCTGTGTTGTATCGTGACTGCTATAGTATTATATGTGTCATGTTGGCCAGCTAGTAAATGATGTAGCCATAGACGAATCGCAAACAATGAGCCGGGATAGGTTCAGATCAAGAACCACCATTGTTTCTGTTCTTTGATAAGGTGAAATGGTCTAACTTTTGTGATCAAATTTAAAAGGATGGTCACAGTACGTTAGTCACGCTGTGACCACATGTGATGACATAGCGTATCTAAATGTGACTGGTCACGTTTGGTCCTAATTACACGTGACTCACGTGATCACGTGCCGAGCCGTGACTAGATATTTCGTGTGCCGTGTCGTGACATATTTTCAAAAAATGGTCACATTACGCGAATTGTGACGAGACAAATGAATCACAGCACGGATCGGTACACGTGCCATGACAAAACCATATCGTGACGTATCCGGTCATGTCGTGACTTTTTGAGAACCCTAATGCCAAGTCCAATCATGCTAAAATTAAATAGTAAACGGTCAAAAGTTTTATTTTACTTGAATTTTTTTTTTTTCATTTGTTTCAATTTATTAAGTCATTCATTCTAGATAGCAATAATTTATTAGACGATCTCTAATAAGTAATAACCTTATATTCATCATATCTAAATTTAAATTTATATAGGTTATTTTTTTAAGGAAATTTGTTCATGGTTTGCACATAATTGGTATTAGAAGGAGGCATTCCTTTGAGTTTAACTTGCTCCTTTGCCATATATACTTAGTCCATCCCGGAAATTATCACAATTTTTAATTTATTTTCAGAGATGTGAGCCAATTACTTATTTAGCAATTATTCTGAAAAATTTATTAATAAGAAAACAATTTCTAAAACCATGCTGGACAGAAGAATTTGCTGTCAGAATTGTCTTTCTCTCTCTTCCCACTGTTTTTAATTTCTAATGAATTTCTTAAATGGAGATGCTCTTAGAAAAAATTATCATCATTTTTCAACTAATTAAGCTTCTGAGTCTAATAAAAACTACTAAATACATATGTTAAAAACTTAAGTATCGTATTACCCAAAGGTTTAAATAGAATTTATCGTGTCATAGCGGAACGGTTGAAAAAACGCTATAGCGGCACTATTTAAAATGTTATCATGAGCTGCACGGCAATAGCGACATAGCTTGTATGGTTCAAAAATGCTATAGCGCGCTATTTAGAACCTTAATTAGTATTACCAAACAATTGAAATTTAAGATACTTTATTAAACTTTTTGAAAAACCTAGATATTAGATATAAAAAAAGAAAAGAAAAACCGCTACAAATTCACAGTGGAATCACAAGATATTAATGTAATCTTCCTTGGTGGGACCCACTTGACTTAATAAAGAAGTACATTGGTAAAAACAAACTTAGAAGTAGCATCTGATTCTTGAGTCTCATCAATAAATTTTAGGAAAAAAAAAATAGTAAAATATAAAATCTTACTTGCTAATTAAGGTTTGTCAGTGCGGTTTTTCAACGGTTCTAGATTTTTAGCACTTGCCAAGATATTTCTGTGATTATATTCTACCGACATACTTAGATTTTGTGATATTTGTTGGACTCAATGCTCCATATTTTGTGATATTATAATATGGTAATGCTATAAATTAGATTACTAATTTAATTAGCAATTTTGTAATATTAGCAACTATTTCACAACTTGTAATTAAAGTTATAATTGGCAGAAGTTGGGCACAGCTCGTAATCGGCTCGTTCAGCAACCGAGCGACCTGGACCGGGTCCGACCTGATTTTAGTAATCTGATCGTAATTGTCACGAGCCAGCTTGTGATCTGGACTGAGTTGGTGAGTTAGGTCTGGCTGGACCTTGTTTTAAGAAGAAAATAAATTCTACAAACTTTTTTAGACCGAGTTGGACCGAGCCAGAATGTACACAAAAATCATACAAATTCACAATTTCATACCTAGCTGAGTTGGCGAGCGAGTGAGACCCCAGATTGAACTCGTTTAATCTGAACCGAGCCACTAACAAACTGACTCCTTAACAACTCGGTCTAATAACGAACGAACTGTTTGCAAACGAATTAGATGCGAGTCACTGCTTACGAGTTTTTTTGCCACCTCTAGTCCCATCTAGTAGGTTCAACTCTAAAAAAAAGCATCATTTTTAATTAAAAAAGTTATAATTGTCACATCATTTACAATTGTTTTGTAATTGAAAAGGAGATGCTTTCATAATAGTCCATGTAATTGTTCTTATTCAAAGTTAGATAGTATAGAATTAATTTTGTCCAAATCATGTTGTCTTTGTGTTCAATTTGGATTTCAGAAAACAAAATCTCCAGATAGACTTGAAAAAGAAGTAAACTTAAATTTTTTGGCTTTGTCCATCAACATTGCTTTTTATTATTATTTATTTAGGAAGTCTCTTTCATCATGTTGATTAATTGAAATAATTAAATGATTTGAGTAGAACTAGGGTGTTCCTAAGCTCCCAAGCCTCTCGTGAACTCAACTCTAAAACCTATCGAATTGACTTCAAACGACATTTCCAAACCGTTAGATATTCAATCTATATTAAAATGTGCTTGGAGACCAAATTTTACATTATTTGGAATTTTTTTACTATTTATTAAGCCGGTTTGAAAACTGCTGTTTTTATTAAAATTCTGTACCATTGGAAAACAGCGGTTTTCAAACCGGCTTAATAAATAGTAAAAAAATTCCAAAAATATAAAATTTGGTCTCCAAGCACATTTTAATATAGATTGAACATCTAACGGTTTGGAAATGTTGTTTGAAGTCAATTCGATAGGTTTTAGAGTTGAGTTCACGAGAGGTTTGGTGAGCTTAGGAACACCCTAGTTCTACTCAAATCATTTCATTTCAAATCACAATAATTGCTTTGCAAATGTACCAATTTAATTATGCCTAACACTTGTTACCATGGAGCCCATAAATTCATTAAAAAAAACAAAATACAACATTTTAATTCTTAAAAATATTAAAATCAATTTTTCACAGAATTTTGAGTTCCAATCAAACATTGGTCTGAAAAAAAAATTAATTTACTTATATTTAATAAATACAAACATTTGTACAATAATTTAATGCTAAATAAATGACTATTTGTATTTCATAAAACTAAATTAACCTAAAGATAAATTAACTAAACTTAAAAATTATTTTGATTAAGGATGTCTCTTTCATCCTGTTGATTACGTCAAAGTATTAAATGATATCATTTTCAAAGCACAATAGTTGTTTATTCAATTTGATGTATGTTTTGAAATAAAAAAATTGTTGCAAGAAATGATCAAGAAATGGATAGAGAATGGCCTTGAATATTTAATAGCACCTTTTTTTCATGTTAATTATATCATTCATCCTATATTAATTCTACATATCATATACTTGTAATTCTAATTAAATAATTTTCTATAGCTAGAAACATAATGGACATGACGCATATAATAAATGAGTCATTATCTTTATATGAATTTAATGACCAAATAATTTATGAATATTATACCAATAACAATAAAATGAACATAACAAAAAAACATTTGTTTAACTAATAAATAATTTTTAAACTATACCAAATAAAATGATCTATTTGACTATTTCGCTTGTGATTTATATTTTTTATTTATCTTATCTACTCATTGAAAAGCGGATACGGATTTGATATCAGCATTATCCGCTTCGAATCTACTCCGTTTTCACCAGTGTTCTAAATAGCGCCACTATAGCGTTTTTGGACCCCAAACGCTACGCTATGACATCAAAATGCGCTATACAATATGGGTTTTTTTTTTTTAATTTTTAAGCAATTTATATGGGTTTTAAATAAAGATAAAAAAAATCTCAAACCGAAATTGAATTTGTTGCTACTTGCTACAGATAAATCAATTTGAAATTGGGAATAGAAATTGAAATTTGAATAGAAAAAAAGTCCAAACCGAAATTAAAATTTGAATAGAAAAAAAAATAGATTATGTCATGAATCATGATGCTTAAGATATTTTTAATAGAAAAAATCGATAGTTTATGATATTACTATGGACTTTGTACGGGTTCAATATGAATATTATAATTTCTTAATTACTTTGGTGTTATTTATTGTTCTATGAGACTTTAGATAATGTTGATATTTAGTACAAATATTGAATATACGAAATGTAAAAAAAAAACGCTATTTGGAATAGCTTCCGCTATAGCGATGCTATTCGCTATAGCTTTTTTTTTAGCCTTCCCGCTATGACACTATAAACGTTATTTAGAACCTTGGTTTTCACACCTAATTACGGGTCCGAGTCTGCTGCTTTTCTGATAGAAAAGCAGCAGCCAGCTTTTTCAGATCCAACTATTCAAATTCGTCGAGATTTGTGCATGAAAAAGTTTATGTATCAAGATGCGTGAAATGAAAAATTTTGAATGGTGGAATGCAAAAAAACAGAATCCTGCTTTTCGACAGACAGCAGAGTCCATTCTCCTAATTACAGGGCCTACAACAACACGGGGCTGCTAAGGGTTTCTAATAATTTCAGGGGCCCACATAACAGTGTACGATGTTCAACGCATTTAATGAAAGGCAATGCTGATAATGGTCTACAGAATGTCATCTCCGGTAAAAGAAATGCTTTGTCTTGAATATAAAATCAAATTTGAAAATTGGGAGTATTTTATATTACCAACAAAGACAATTGCTGAACAAAATAAAATTTAATAAAAAATATAGATACATTTTGTATAATGTAAATAAATTTTATATCAATTTTGGTAAAAATTACAGACCAATTTTCAAAATGCACCAAATTTGACAAACTTTTATATGAACTGTTAAAATTGACAAATAAATTTTATTGATGATATATATCAATTCTCTTCAAAATATTTCTATTTTTTCAAATACCCATCATTATTGAGGTACAAGTTGTGGATAGAAAAAATAAAATAAAGTGGAACCAAAAAAATTAATACAAAATTTGATTAATTTGTACAAAGAGTACTTTGCAACCACTTTCTCAGCTAAAAAGGTGTCAAATAATAGCTTAGATGCAACATTTGATGAAACCTAATTTTGTATATAAATTATTGTACTCTTTTTTTTAAATCTAAGTTGTTACAACATCCTATGTGGGAAGAACTAAGTAATAAAATATATTTTTTAAATTAAAAAAAAGTGGCAAAGCGTGTCTTTCAAGTCTGAATCTACCAAGTCAAAATTAGGCAATCATAGAACCAAATGTGTACTCAAAACAAAAAAAAAAAGATTAAATTTATAGTAACATGGAAAGGTACCCACAAAAGTGTGCTAACTAATCTTGTAATTTAATTATTCAATGATAAGATATGTTGTGCAATTTTTTAGACATATAATATGTATAAAGAATCAGGTGCAAACGGATCAGATATTATTCGTCATACAAATATCCGACTGTATATATGTGCGAATATAAATGTAAATATGATTTTAAATTTTAATTATCCGTATCCAAATAGTAGATATTTAATATATTTAATTAGATAAATATTATGAACTTTAGTATTGTTTAATAATATTTTATATTTTTAAATAAACAATAGTATTGAAAAAAAAATATCTGATTCTTATCCGTTTAATATCTGATCGATATTTATATCCGAAAAATAAAAATAGATATGGACATAATTTTATCACTATTCGATGCGTATCCGATCCGCTTTCACCCGTAATAAAGATGCATGCACCTTGGATAAAATAACTAAAGAAGGAAAAAAAAAAAAAAAAAAAAAAAAAGACAAGCTGTAGTACTTTCCTAGAACTTAACCAACCTGTAAATCAGATTAGATTGCAATAATATATAAATAATTATTAAAAACTAAGCATGTTTATTCTTCAAAGATATTAACAGTTATATCAAATATTTATTTTAAATGACAAACATGTCTACCACTTGTATCACTTTTAGTCACAAAAACCATTTTTGCAAAACCGGAACTTATCAGACAATTAATATTTTATGTGTTCTTGGAGTACTAAACCAGCCTTGATTCAACTTAATATTCAATTAACAAATATCCTGCTCCGGATCCACCCAACAAGGTGAACCGAATCTAACAAATAAATCATAAAAGAATTATCCTTGATTGGATTCTATGCCATTTTTATTAATTAAAAAAAAATGATCTGTCTTGGAACTTGTGTAATTATTATAATGGCAAAACCCTAAATTAATTAATAGAGGGGTGTTTTTGCAAATAACCAAGTAGAAATTTCAAATTTTAGTTGTGGGACCCACATTTGATAAATCCGAGTAAATGCATATGCTCTCCTAATATTCTTTTGTACCCCAATCATAGATAGATTCCCATCCTCAGAAGAAATTACAAATTTTATAATTTCTCTATTCCATGTACAAATGTTTTCATACTAGATTGTATATCACTGAAAATGGGTCCCATCAAGATACTGAATGTCTTGTGTGGGACCCACTTTTCAGGTACATACAACATCTTTTGGTTCTCTTTATATGAAATAAAATATCCATATTCTTTGAAACGGTCAACATCTTAAACTCTCTCTTTCATTTTTTTTCCCAAAATGCCCCTCTTATGTCCCCTCAACATCTGAACCGTCAAAAGGTGGTCAAATATGTCAAATTTTTTTGTTTTGGTTGCCAATAGCGGTGTCAAAAAAGCTCGTAGCTCGTGGCCCGCTCGTGACTCGCACTTGACTAACTCGCTCATTACTGAACCGAGCTGTTAACGAGCCAGCTCGTCACTAGCTCGGTCCAGAACGAGCTAGCTCGGTTGGCATTAATTTGTAAATTTGTATGTATTTGTGTACATTTTATACTGTCCAGCTCAGCCTGACTCGGTCCAGCTCGGTTAAAACAAGATTCAACCAGACACAGCGAGCCAGCTCGGTCTGACTCGTCACGATTCCAACTCGCTCGGTAAAATCTCGATCTAGAATTAACGAGCTGAGCTAGAACCCAGCTCGTTTACAGCCCTAGTTGCCAACTTCTATGACCGGAGAACAAAAACCAAATAACTTTTATTTTATCAAAATTTCAATCATTACAAGTAGTGAATGATTACTTTTATTATTAAAAAAAACATCAATAAAAGAGGTACAATGTTAAAAAGTTTATTAATTAAACAATGTAATATTGAATTTTACAAAAAAAAAATGATTCATGGATATTTGTTGTTCTAATCGTTATAAAGCATTTAGACTAAAACTAGAACTACTATACTAAGCTAATTAATTTGAAGCTTTTGTTATATATAATTCGGACATTCAATCAAGTCTCTTTGTGAGTTTAATTCAAAAACTCATCGAATTGGCTTCAAGTGATGCATCCAAATCGTTGAAACCGATCTACTTCACGAGTGATGAGTTTACATTTCGAATTTATAAATTTTCAAACTAATTTAGTATAAAGTCAAGCGGTCAAAAAATGATAAAAAATGAACACATTAAAATTAACTTATAAACTATATATTTTTTAACTGCTTGACTTTATACTAAATTAGTTCGAAAATTTATAAATTTGACATGTAAACGCATCACTCGTGAAGTCTATTTCAACGGTTTGAATGCATCGTTTGCAGCCAATTCAATAGATTTTTGAATTAAGCTTACTCAAATAATATTCTTCTCATGTTAAACTTATTATATTATTACATAATATATATCTCGTTAACAAAACTTAATCACCAATGTAATCATATTTTAAATCAATAATACCAACAAAAAAATATTCCTCTCAATAATATATGGTTCTAAAATAAGCACACACAAAATATGAATACATATAATTATCTGTATCCGTATCCGAATTTGCACAAATGGGTATATGCAAATCTAAAGAAAATACGTATACAAATAATTATCCGTATTTGTATCTGCTTCAATCATATTCGTATCCGCAAACTATATGTATCCGAATATCCAAATCCGCAAATATTTGAATACAGATCCGGATACGGATACAGACGTAAAATATCCGATCCGTTGGCACCCTACACGCAAATAAAACTAAATATTTAAATATATTTATTCAAGATTAAATGAGGTAATTTTTTAATGATATAATTATGTTATGTAACAGAAAGAATAAATAATATAATAAATTTTAATTGAACTTTTTCTGTACAGTTTAATAGAATTTATTCACTATCACATAAAATCTTTTGAAAGACATGGTAGGAGACAACAGGGGCAATTTGGGTAACTTGAACGGGAAGAAAACAGCAACAGCGCCTTTTTGGGTCAAACGAGGAACACGCAAATTAAGGCAAAAAAATAATTTTTGTACAGGCGTCAGGCGGGACTGTAGGAAGGGTAAATAGGTAAATTGACTTGGATCCGAAAGAAAGAAACGCGGTTATGCAAATGACGACGCAACGACTTTAATCCAACATAGTAATTCACATCTCCTAAAGTAACTTAAATTTTACATTCCAATCTGCACCGTTTGATCTCCTCTAGCACGAATATTAATATCATCGATTAATCAGGATTCTGATCGGACAGTCAGAATATAAATACAATGTTTGAGGTACTTTAGAGGAATAAGAATCTCCAATCAGATTGCAAACACAAAGAGGAGAACCGAAATTTTGAGTTTAGCACGCATATTAAACTCAAAAGTTTGATCGGGATTCTGATCGTACGGTCCGGATCTGACCACAAATTTTGCGGTACTACAGAGCATTCGGACACGTCACTCTCTAATCGGCGAATTTGTATGACCTAAGGTAACAGCATATTTCGGTTTGGATCTGGACCGTGCAACTATCATCCGCACGACTATTGGACGGCCATGATTGGCCTTGATTCAAACGGGAAAATTCTGTTACCTCAGAGATATGGAATTCTAATCAGTTTGCAAAGACAAAAAGGAGGAGAGACGAGAAAAGGAAAAAAAAAAAAAACCCAACTACCAGGTCGTCTTTCTATTCTTCCTCCTTGCTCGTCTCCGACCTCTCTCTCTCTCTCTCTCTCTCTCTTTCTCTCTCTCTATTCATCACTTCTATTCGACCAAACCCTAATTGTGAAAGGGAAGGAGCGATGGGGACGAAGAACATCGCGGCGGCCATGGGCACGGCGGTACTTCTCTACTTGGTGTTAAGCGGGAGGTTATCCGTTGAGGATGCCGAGGAGAGGAGGCTATTGAAGGAGGCAAGTAAGAGAACACGGATCGAAAGGAAGGAAAAGAGGGAGAAAAAGAAGAAGAAAAAGGTTAAAGGTAGATATTTTGGAGTCCCTTAAAAAGTTCTTATTTGCAAATGATCTCCTGTAAAGGACGACACTTTATGTAAAGTTGATGCAAACATATACTTTTTGTATTTACCAGTAGAATATTTTTGAGTTCTTCCTCTTTCGTTTTCATATCTATCCCTTGAAGATTTTTTATTTGCAAATGGGCCCCCATAAAGGACGAGACTTTATGTGAAGTTGGTGCAAAGATATACTTTTTGCACTTTTGACTTCATTTTACCTAATATCAGCTAATTTCTGTATCATAATAGATATTTGTCAAGGAGAGAAATTGGGTTTTTAGAAAACTCCGATTTCGACTTGGTTTTTGTTTCTTCTATGACATTGTATTTACCAGTAGAATACTTTTTCTTAAGAACAAGCTATTTATTACTATATGGCTATGCACTTGTAGTAATAATTTACACTCGATTTTTCACCTGGTATATTTTTTAGAGGACCTTGGTTTGAATATTGAATTTGCAATTCACTAATTCATCATGAACTTGGTTTGAATTTGCAATTAAGTACTGAAACAAGAACAGAAAGAGGAACAAAATTTGATTGAAATCTCTTGGACAAACCAATTTGACCTGAACTGTTTCGAGGTGACCAATTTTTGATGGCAATTTATGTTATGATCCAGTGAAGTGGCCAGAGAAGCCACCTGTTAATTTCGGGCAGGCTTTGGGGCAAACATCAAGGGCTTTAAGGTACACTTGGAAACAAACCCTGGGCCAATGGACACTTGGCGAGATTGCATTTGGCATCAAGTATTATATGAAACAACAGGTACGTAACAATTCCTTGAGAAAATTTAATTTAAGCGTTCTTTTGTATGCATGCATGCTTGATATATAAAATTATTTCAGGGAAATTTGCAACATGAATACACGGAAGGGAACAGCATACTGCTGGGGCATGATGTGACAAAAGAACTGGTATATCTCTTGAGACATTTAAAGCTGTGCATGTTCTTCTCCAAGAAACCATACAAGGTGTTCATGGAGCACGGCCGGTATAGTGATGATGATGTTCTTGTCAAGAAGCATAAGGCGAGGGTGCGTAAGTATCATCATGCCTCTTTATTTTTGTCTGTGATCAAAGTGATTTCAAAGTCCAAATAGTCGATCTGAACCATTCAAGGTGATTTCCATATGAAGATGTACTTGCAGACTTGATTTTTTATTTTTTAGAATTTTTTTACTATTTTTTTATATAGGTAGAAACACTACTTTTGAATGGTTGATTTTCTACCTATCTAAAAAAATAGTAATAAATCCTAAAAAATAAAAAAATTGATCTTCAAATACATTTTCATATGGAGATCATGTTGAACGGTTCAGATCGATTGTTTGGACTTTAAAAATGGAGATATTGATCCATAGTACGGACTTATTATGCAATATGCATAGTAATATAGCCTCACTCATCATCTAAATATTATTATGGAAATTGCTTAGTAATTTCTTTTAAAAATGGAAAATATTTTTGTGCAGCTGCTGAGGCCATCGTTCACAGTAGTGCGAGATGGTGATACAAAATGCTTTCTTCTTCTGATTCGTGGGGCCATCAGTGTCAAGGAACGTCTGACAGCTGCTACAGGAGCAGCGGTGCCATTTCACCATGTAGTGATGCATGATGGGGCCGTAACAGATGTTGTCTTGGGACATGCACATTGCGGCATGGTAGCAGCGGCACGTTGGATTGCCAAATGTGCGGTCCCTGCTCTCACTGACGCTGTTCGGAAACATCCTGACTACAATATCAAGGTAATTTTTGTATGTTATGATGTCTCCCTTGTATTTTAAATAATAAAATAACCTGTTTATTTATTTAATTTTTTTTATTTTTGTGTTCATTGTTTTGACATATTAGATTATTGGGCATTCGATGGGTGCTGCTATTGCATCAATTCTAACATACATGCTTCGTGAGCATAAAGAGTTTGCGTCATGTACATGCATTGCATATGGTCCAGGTAACAATTTCTATCTTCTCTATAAATATGTACTCTTTTACTACAAAATGTTCACTGTTTTGTAAACAGTGAACATTTACCCAAATAATACATTGTTGTAGATGTTTATTAAATTTGAGATGCTTAATTAAAGTATTGTATTCATCTATTTTAGCTGCTTGCATGACATGGGAGTTGGCCGAATCAGGCAAGGATTTCATCACTTCACTTGTGAATAGAACTGATGTCGTGCCTTCTTTTTCTTTAGTCTCGGCCGCTCAGCTGCGTGCTGAGGTACTACCATTCATTTGTCTTCTTTCTTTTTTCTTTTTTTTGTCTTGTGCATTGTGCAGGAATACAGTCTTTTGGGTACCCAGGAAATTGTATCTTGTGAATTGCACAAGAGTGCTTTTTGCTAATACATGCTCTGATTATAATTATTGATTTGTATTTTCTCAACATAGGTGGCAGTTTCATCATGGTTGACCGATCTGAGGGATCAGATCCAACACACGAGATTTTTAAACCTTGTGAATCGCTCTGTGGCATTTATGAGGTCTCATGTACCTTTTGTCTCTCACCCTCACTCTAAAGTTGTAGATGCTGATATGCTTGTTAAATCTAATGAGGTTTTCTCTCTTTTACTGTCTATATATTTTATATTTGATTCTAAAAGCATCATAGAAAGGAAGATGAAGACACCATAGAAAGAAAAATGATTTTAAAAATAAAATTGAACCAACCAGCACTACCTAGGGTGTTAACAGGTACAAAACGGGTTGGGTGGAAGCATTTTCATACCCATACCTGTTAAGTGAACGAAAAAAAACTTTACCTTTACCCGTACCCGATATCATGCATCATCCCCATATAAACATATATATTTATATATAATTTTATTTCTAATAATTACCGTATAGGGTAACGGGTACGAAATAGTCTTTACCCGTACCCTTACCCGTATCCAATAAGCTAACGAAAAAAAAAACTTACTTGTACTCGTACCGGTCTTATTGAATACAATACGGGTCGGATGAAACGGATAAAAGGGTACCATTAACACCCCTAGCAATACCGCAAATTTAGCATGCACATACTGGTACTATAAGGGACCAAACAGTTCCTAAGTTTCTAATATTAAATTTGGCACTTGCAGGCACAAACCGTGGATTTGAAGGAAGAAGAAGTACATTCAACCGAACAGAAGAAAAATCATCCTCTCTCTTGCTTCCCTTGCATGGCCCGGCAAACTCTTGGCCCCACCTCTGCCAGTTCAGCATCTCCAAACCCTGCAGGCACCTCTCAAGTAGCAGTCCACAATAACAACACCGTCATCACCGAAAGTGAGTTGATCATCAATAACTCTGCACTGATAGCGGATCTGATTGCGGGCTGTTCCGGGTCTGCAATTCCTGATTCCGAGTCAGAATCCGAATCCGAATCAGAAGTAGAGATAACAAGAGAACCAAAGGAATTACCAGAAAGCAGCAAAATGCAACTAGAGTTGCTTGCTGATGCAAATTTAGACTTATCAGCTGAGGGGCCACAGATGTTCCCTCCTGGGAGGATATTGCACATGGTTGTACTCCCAGCACCTGAGCGGGACCCAGTATCGTTAGAGACAGGACTTGCTATGAATGAAGAGGAGTTGGTTGATGTTTACGAGACTCCCAGGGAATTTTATGGTAAGATAAGATTGGCAAGGAGCATGATAAGAGACCATTACATGCCGAAATACATAAAAACCTTGCAAATATTAATCGACAAGTTTGCAAAGCAAGAACCGGAATCAAATTTGTAGCATTCTACGGGTTTATGTGTACATAGAATAATTAAAAGAAGAACATCATTCCACTGCAGTGTGCTTTGAAAGCACAAAAAGAAAAGAAAAGGATTTACAGTTGCAAATTTGATCATTTAAAGGTGCTTACAAAATTTCTGTGACATTCTTCATTTCTGATAGTGAACTCTTTTTTTTTGAAAAAAAATTGCCCTTGTTGTTGTACATATCACGACCCAGATATTTTTTTTAGTTTGTTAGATTGTGCATTTTAACTGTTTGTTTTGGGTGTTCATAGTTTGACTTGTATAACTCATTGGAAGGTTTTTTAAAACCCAAGTGTATAATTAAATGATAGGAGTCTTTGTAAATAATTGTAAATTACTACATTAATGTAATTTGTAATTTGAAGGTGGTTCTAATTTCATGAAGGATTTGAAAGATTGTTACTATTTTGACATTTTTCTTCTATTCTGTAGTTGTATTGACATTTTCTCTGTCCCTTGAATGGAATTTATTCATTGAATCGTGGATCAATTTTGACATATTTATCAACTATAGCAAATTGAGCGGCTAGCCAATTGTATAATGAAATTATGTTAACAAAAAAATTCTTCTATCGATACATAACAAATTATTCTATCGGTTGATAATACATAACCAATAGAAGAACAACCCTTCTTCTATCGGTAAGGAGCAAAGCTAGCATGTGATGTGCTGATCAAGAGAGGTTGGTGAGCATAACTCGAGAAATTTATCGGATTGACTTCAAATTAACGACGAATTCAAATTGTTGAAATCCATCTATTTCGTAAGTGATGTATGTACATACAAAATTTTACATGCAAAATTTTGAAAGTTTCAAATTCATCTAGCACAAAATCAAGCGGTAAAAGAATGATGAAAAATAAATACATAAAACAACTTGTAAAATTAACTTATAAATTTTTCATAAAAGATTCATTTAGTACCAAACCAGCACTATATATTCCTGCCATATGCTTCAATTTGACCCCGTAACCACCCAATTTTGCGAGAGTGATCGATACTTTGGAAGTACCACCTAAAAAGTGATTGATATATACTTTCAAGTGCCACTTAGTGCTTGTAAAGTCCTGCCCTATGGAGAATCATATCACTTCAGTGCTATAAGGCGAGCACATCGGATAATTTCTATAATTGATCTATGGACACATTCAAAGCGTAAAATGTTATTCCCACATCATAACCCTACAAATCTCTATTAACAATTTAAAATTTGAACTTTAAACGAAAATTCGAATCATTGAAGTTGTTTTATTTTGAAAGAAATATAATATTCAAGTACAAGATCAAAATAATGTAAACCATACAGGAATTAATATGTGATGTCTTACGTAAATTATATTTCATAATTGTCAATTGAAAAATTATCTGAAACCAAAATATTTTTGAATGGACTAGAAATTTAAAATATCTATTACATGCTTTAAATGCGGATGTGACATTTGAAGACCTTTCAAGTTGCTCGTCAAATGTTGCACCATAAATAAATATCTATTCAGATGTGACATTTGAAGACCTTTCAAGTCGCTCGTGAAATGTTGCACCATAAATAAATATCTATTTTAAAAAAAAAGGTTATTGCCCATTTTATTGCTGAAATTGTTAATTACAAAAATCAGTACTCCAGCATAGCTGGTCTGCGCACCTCTCTACATGGAGGTATACTGTGACTAGAACATGATAGTAAGCATAGAAGAAAAGATATAAACCAAGTCTGTGAGCTGGCCAAACTCCAAAAATAAACTAAATTTGCACTAACTAAGCCACATATTAAAGGGCTCGGGTGAATAACTAAGTATAAATAAATATCTATTACATGCTTTAAATGCGGATGTGACATTTGAAGACCTTTCAAGTCGCTCGTCAACTGTGACAGGTCCATTACCCAAATGTTGGACCATAAATTAATAAATAAATTAATTAAGATCATCGATCCCCTTGTATATAAATCAGGCCACATAGACATAGTATGCTGAAGCCATCAATTCCATGAGAGAAGCAATGAATTATAGCAAGTACTCTTGCGCCAAGTTATTGGCAGTAGCGCTGCTGGTTCTGGTGCAGTCAGAGTGGAGTGAGGGGATATCAATATCATGCAGGGAAGAGGAGAGGTCCGCTCTTCTACATATCCATGCTGCTTTGCCCTTGCCCTTGCCCTTTCCTATTCATTATTCAGATAATGGCAAGTGGGAAGGCAAGGAGTGCTGTCGATGGGAAAGAGTCACCTGCGATCCAATCACCGGCACTAGTGGAAAATATGGAATCAGGATCGGTTATATATGCATATTAGTATCGGAATGCAACCGATCCTGATGGAGGCGATACTGATACTTACAATAATCTGGATCGGTTAAATAACCGATCCTGATAGTTACTATCAGGATCGGTTGTTTGAAACAACCGATCCTGATGTTATACTATCAGGATCGGTTGTTTGAAACAACTGATCCTGATAGTAACTATCAGGATCAGTTTGTTTGAAACAACCGACCCTGATAGTTACTATCAGGATCGGTTTTGTTGAAAAAACCGATCCTGATACATTTTTTTTTTTTTTTTTTTTTTTTTTTTAATAATGTTGGTTCTGAAAAAAAAAAAAAATCAGGATCGGTTGTTTTGAAATAACCGATCCTAATACCTTTTTTTTTTTTTAATGTTGGTTCTGAAAAAAAAAAAAAAGAATCAGGATCAGTTTTTTTGAAACAACCGATCCTGATGTTATACTATCAGGATTGAAACAACCGATCCTGATGTTATACTATCAGGATTGAAACAACCGATCCTGATGTTATATTCGATCTAAAAAAAATATTTTTTTTTATTTGGCCAGCTTCCATATATATTTGTTGGCCAGCATAATTTTTTTTTTTTTATTTACCATTAATTTATTGGAGCTCAAAACCAATTAAGAACACAAAATAAAATTCATGAAACACAAAAAGAAGTACAATAGTTGAAGAAATTTGGTGCAATAGCAAAATAAAATTGAAAATACAAATGAAAAAAGATAGTTGATCGGTCGGATAATTAAGATAAATAAAAAGATAGTTTCAAAAAGCCTTGCTCAAATGAAAAAAGATAAATAAATAAATTGAAAATACAAAAAAAAATGTGTTTTAAAAGTATAATAATGAGAAAATTAGATAAAGCTAATACCGTGATAGTTGATCGGCCGGATGATTAAGTAACTTGAGCGAGATGTCCTCAAGACTGAAAAACAATATACAAACACCATTAATTAATTTTTGAAACAATACAAAAAATTAAAAATTGACACGGAGGTTCGAGAGGTTCGAGAGGCTTGGCTTTGAGAGGGAGAGACGGAGACAGAGAGAGAGAGACACGGAGGAGAGGGAGAGACGAGACGGAGACAGAGAGAGGAGAGACACGGAGGTCTGAGGATTTGAGAGGGAGAGACGGAGACACAGAGAGAGAGAAAAACGCTAAGTTGAAAATGAGAGGCGCGAAATTAAAATAAGAACTAAGCAGGAGTTATCAGGATCGGTTATTTCGAAATAACCGATCCTGATTGTTTTTGTAAGTACAAAGGCGCGAAACAGAATTAAACCCTAGCGTCAAATTAATATTAGGATCGGTTATTTCAAAAAAACCGATCCTGATACCTTTTTTTAAGTTGTTTCTGAAAGAAAAAAAATCAGGATCGGTTGTGTTAAAAAAACCGATCCTGATACTTTTTTTTTTTAATGTTGGTTCTGAAAAAAAAAAAAAAAGAGTATCAGGATCGGTTCTGTGGACAGAACCGATCCTGATACTGTTTTTTTTTTTTTTTTTTTTCAGAACCAAAATTTAAAAAAAAAAAAAAAAAAAAAAAAAAAAAACAGTATCAGGATCGGTTCTGTCCACAGAACCGATCCTGCTAATGTTTTTTTTTTTTTTTTTTTTTTTTTTTTTTTTCAGAACCAAAATAAAAAAAAAAAAAAAAAAAAAGTATCAGGATCGGTTCTGTCCACAGAACCGATCCTGATACTGTTTTTTTTTTTTTTTTTTTTTTTTTTTTTTTTTTTGGTTCTAAAAAAAAAAAAAAACAGTATCAGGATCGGTTCTGTGGACAGAACCGATCCTGATACTTTTTTTTTTTTTTTTTTTTAATTTTGGTTCTAAAAAAAAAAAAAAAAATTATCAGGATCGGTTCTGTGGACAGAACCGATCCTGATACTCTTTTTTTTTTTTTTTTTTAATGTTGGTTCTGAAAAAAAAAAGTATCAGGATCGGTTCTGTAAACAAAACCGATCCTGATACACTTTTTTTTTTTTTTTTTTAAACTTTTGGTTCTGAAAAAAAAAAAAAAAGTATCAGGATCAGTTTTTTTACAGAACCGATCCTGATACTTTTTTTTTTTTTTCAGAACCAACATTAAAAAAAAAAAAGTATCAGGATCGGTTCTGTTGTAACAACCGATCCTGATTCTTTTTTTTTCAGAACCAACATTAAAAAAAAAGGAATTAGAATCGGTTGTTTGTTAGAACCGATCCTGATACTATCAGGATCGGTTTTTAAGAAATAACCGATCCTAATATGTGTTCCATTAGGATCGGTTTTTTGTAAAAACCGATCCTGATAGTATCAGGATCAGTTCTAATAAAAAACCGATTCTAATTGTTCATAAATTAGGATCGGTTAACCATAAAACCCGATCTGAATAGTTTTTAGGATCGGTTTTCTTAAAAAAACCGATCCAGATAGATATTAGAATCGGTTGTTTCATATAACCGATACTATTAGGCCGATCCTGATTCCAGTTTTTCCACTAGTGCGGCCATGTCACTCAACTTGACCTCTCCGTTGAATTTGATCCGGTCAATAACTGGCCCAATTCTTGGGTTATTTCACTAAATGCCAGTATGTTCTTGCCTCTCCCTCAACTAAGATCTCTGTCATTATCTGGACTTGGCATATACAATTGTACGGATGGTGCTGGTATGTATCTTCACATTTCTTTCTTGTTTAAGAATTATGTATATATATATGGCTGGTGCTGATTAACATTTGTGTTGGCTACGGGTACTTGTACATATTAATTACTTGATTTATGAAGACAATAAAACTACTGAACTGTAATTGCTCCAATTTTAGGACAACGTACTTACTGTTGATATCTAACGTGATTCTAGTGAAATTAAAAGTCATAATAAATGAATTTATAGTAAAGGCACCAAGCCTTTATTATATATTACTTCCACTTTCGTAATGTATTCTTAGATGCGTATATCTAGTAGAACGAGTACGACTTTGAAAAAACTAAAACAAGGTACCTCAAAAATATATATTTACCTCAGTTTGTTGTTCTAATTGGTTAATTTGAGGTTTATTCCTCTCAAGAAGAGAAGAAAGAAATGAGCAATTCCTAATGCAATCATTCCTGTTTCTATTTGCTGATCCAAGCACCTTTTTGTCAGGGTTTGAATCTTGGTCCAGTTTGACTAAGCTAGAGATGCTAGACCTTTCATGGAACTACCTCTCTAACAACATCATGCCCTCCTTAGCCAAAGTATTATCACTTCGATCACTTTATCTCGACTATAATTCTATGGGAGGCAGTATTAATGTCCCTGTCAAAGGTAATCTCTCATAAATTAGCCATTTTATATTTTATGACAACAATATAGCTTCTAATTTATTTTCTTAAATTTGACCAATATTTTATTTGAAAATCTGACAGAGCTTAGTGCACTAAATTTGGAGTTGCTTAGCCTAAGAGGGAGTAACTTTTCTGGGACTTTACCCAATTTGGGACATTGGTCTTCTCTTAAAGCTCTTTCGTTGGCGTACAATGATCTAACCGGTACTTTAACATCAAAAGGTAATTTATAATGTAATTCAAAATTAAAGTAATTTTAGTTCTTACAAAAGGAAATAAGATATAATTTCTACAGTATCTCTACACGGGTAGATCATGGATGTTTGACGTCATAGAATTTGCACAAAATGGAAACCTTACAATGCTCCTTGAAGACTTGAACCATTGCTTGAGCACTTTAAAATATTCTAAAATAGCCATGACAATAAATTCACTATTTGATATCTGAACAATCAATAAATTTCAGCCAAAACAAAAGATATTTTGTTGATTCACCTCTTGGATTTATATAGAGATTACATCTTACATACAAGTATCTCGACTTTCTCTATATTCCTATTTTACGGATAGGTCCCTAAAATATATACAAAATACCAACACTCCTCAAGATGGGCGAAAAATATCCACTAAGTGCATCTTGTCACACAGTCTAGTTAGATCTACTGAACTGAGTTCCTTGGTAAGACAGTCTGCCACTTGCTCTCCAGTAGCAATATGACTCAGCTCCAGTAGTCCACTACTCAGCTTCTCTTTGATGAAAAACCTGTCCATCTCCACATGCTTGGTTCGATCATGCTGCACTGGGTTGTTGGCTATGTTAATTGCTGACTTGTTGTCGCACCACAACTTCATTTGGGCTCCTCGGTCCATCTTTAGCTCTACCAAGAGAGCTTTTAGCCACAACATCTCAGCAACTCCTAAGGCCATAGCTCTGTATTCTGCCTCTGCAGTCGACCTCGCTACTACTGATTGCTTCTTGCTTTTCCATGAGACCAAGTTGCCCCCTACAAACATACAATACCCTGATGTGGATCTCCTGTCATCAGCACAACTCGCCCAGTCAGAATCACAATAGCCCTCAATGTCAACATGACCATTCTTTCGAAAAATCAACCTCTTTCATGGTGCACT
This sequence comes from Carex kokanica, assembly GCA_025461125.1. NCBI lineage: Eukaryota > Viridiplantae > Streptophyta > Magnoliopsida > Poales > Cyperaceae > Carex > Carex kokanica. The sequence goes on along the minus strand of JAJGRX010001069.1, from coordinate 795,434 downwards.
CTCCATATACCTCAGAATCTGGTACACTGCGTCCATGTGGCTCTTCCTAGGGTCATGCATGTAGTGGCTCACCACTCTCATTGCAAATGATATGTCAGGACGAGTGTGACTCAGATATATCAACCAGGACGAGTGTGACTCTCCAGCCTAAGCACTCAACTTGAACTTTGGGTCAATTGGAGATACAGCAGGCTTGCACCCCAACATCCTGGTTTCTGTGAAAAGGTCTAGCACGTACTTCCTCTGAGACATAACTATCCCCTCTGCTCTACGAGCTATCTTAATCCCAAGAAAGTATCGAAGCAAGCCTAGATCCTTCACCTCAAATTCTTTGCCCAATTTTGCCTTCAGCTGAGCAATCTCCCCCTCATCATCACTAGTGATAATCATATCATCTACATACAAAGCTAGCATGGTAACATGACCACCCTGTCATCAAAAGAACACTGTGTGGTCGGCATTGATCTACTGATAGCCCAAGCCTACCATAGCTTACCTGAACTTGTCAAACCAAGCTCTAGGAGACTGTTTCAACCCGTACAGTGACTTCCTCAGTCTACATACCTTGCCCGCTGTCTGGTTCGTACCAAAGCCAGGGGGATCTCCATATACATCTCGTCTAGCAGATCCCCGTGAAGAAATGTATTTTTCACAACCAACTGGTGTAGCTTCCAACCCCATTCACTGAAAGGGAGACAAGTGTCCTGACTGTGCTCATATTCGCCACCGGTGCAAATATTTCATCATAGTCGATGCCATACGTCTGACTATACCCCTTTGCCACTAATCGTGCCTTGTAGTGATCAACCTTCCCTTTTTGGGGTCTGCTTCATTGTGAACACCCATTTGCATCCAACTGCCTTCTTGCCTGGTGGTAGTGACACAATCTCCCAAGTTCTGTTCTTATCAAGAGCCCCAAGTTCTTCTTGCATAGCTGCTTTCCACTTTGGATCATCCTTAGCAACCTGCCAACACTTGGGTAAAGTAACAGAATCCAAAGATGCAATGAATGCTCCATGTGCAGGTGATATGTTAGAGTATGAGACAAACTGAGCGATATCATGTGGGAAACCATAACGATCAGGGGGAACTCCCGCATTGCTGCGAGAGGTCCTCCTTACTGTCATGGGAGTGGGAGGAGAAGAGAGAGGAATCATATCACCTGTGTAGTCTGAGTCTGAGGGTGGTGTAGGTGTCTCAGAAGTCGGAGTAGATCAGGACAAGGGACTAAATGACACAAGTGGTACTGCAGGCGCTGGCACTTGTACCTCATTCTGCCTCCTTCTCCTTGTATACACTCTCACCTCCGCCTGAGCTTGAGTCCCACCACCTATGGACTCCTCCTCCTCTTCTTCTTCACTCTCCTGTTCCTCCTCAACCAATCTTCCCCTCTCAACAGGGCAAGGAATCGATAAAGGGATTCACCAACTCCTCACCACTCTCCCCCTCTCGCCTCATACCTCCAGTATCGGGCGAGTCACCGAAGGGTGAAGTCACCTCCAGTGTGTAATATAGCTCGAATTGGTGAAAATGCACATCCATGCTCATAAACAGTCTCTTTTCTACCGGGTTCCAACAAACATACCCCTCCTGGATAGCAGAATATCCCACAAAGACACTTCACAGCTCTAGGGTCAAGTTTCCCTACGGATGGTCTGTTGTCCATCACAAAACACATACAACCAAACACTTTCAATGGAAGGATCCCACCATTATCTCCCTTCAGCATTTCATACGGAGACTTCCACTCCAACACTTTGGAGGGCATCGTGTTGATCAATTGAGCGGCTGTCAGAACCGCTTGCCCCCATAATTGCTTTGGGGCATTCATTGAGATCATCATGCTTCTAACTACTTCTAGAAGGTGTCTGTTCTTCCTTTTTGCTACCCTATTTTGAGCCAGTTTGTATGGAACAAGGTCCCCAAACAATAAAAAACACAAAATATCTAAAACCATTCATAGAACTCGTGGAACAAGGTCCCCAAACATCAGAGTGTATCAAATCAAAAGCATAAGAGCTCCTATGACCAGAACTAACATAAGAGCTTCTAGTAAGCTTGCCAAACTCACATGCATCACACACAAGTTTCTGTTTATTCGCTTTTTCAAACAAAGCTGGATACAACCGACTCAACATACTAAACGAAGTGTCCCATACGCTGGTGATGGAGCATCAACGCATCCTCAGCACTCCTCTCAGATCCTCCTACTCTTGCCCTCTCTACCAAAGATATCAACCCTAAGTCTATCCCCTCACGATCTAGGTACCACAGTCCACTATGCCACGTGCCAGTCCCAAGTCTCCTATAAGGCCCCTTCTCCTGGAAGATCACATTGGGAATATCAAAAGAAACAACACATTTTAGTTGAAGTATGATGACACTAATGGATAAAAGATTACTAGAAAGGAAGGAGCATGCAAAACATTGGACAAAGTTACAGAACCAGTATAGTTCACTGTACCCTTACCAACTACAGGCTGTGTTGTACCATCAGCGGTCTGAATGCTCTCTGGTATCGCTAGGTGAGTATAGGAAAAGAACTCACTTGCATTACCTGTCACATGTCGAGATGCACCAGAATCTACTATCCATTATGGTAATCTAGTAGTGGATAAAGAGGCAAGAACATGTGTGTCACCTGTACCTTTGGCAGAATGAGAAAAAGTAGCAGTGTTACCCTTGGATGAAGATGAGGTGGATGCATAATCTAACACACTCTTCCCATCACCTGCTGGTTTCTGCTTCCTCCTAAGCATCTATGAACAAACCTCCAAGAGTGCCTGGTCCTCCTCACTAAAGCCCACACTAGTCACACTCCCTTCTTCCTCTTCCTCTGCTACCATCAGATTAGCCCGGTAGCTCCCTCTTCCACCTCTTCGACCCCCATGACCGCTACCGCGACTGTGACCTCCAAACTGTCCACGCCTACCTGAGTCTCTCTCCTTAGGTGGCTTAGGACAAGCCTGCTTCAGGAGGCCTACTTCACCACAATTGTAGCACTATCGGGTCTCACCCTTGAACCCTGTGTTACTTGAGTTGGATACCGCTAGAGCTGACTTCACCCCTGGAAGTCCTCCTGCTCCAGCTTGTAGCCTAATCCGGCTCTCCTCCTGTATCATGGCTGAGACTACCTCCTCGAGTTAGGGAATCCTCGTCTGAGCCAGTAACATAGCGACCCTTTCTCAAATGCTGGCGCCAGACCCTGGAGGAACCCCATAGTCCTATCCTGCATGGAAGCCTCTCTCTCCTTACACCCAGGATCAATGGAACCTACTCGAGCCCTGAGATGATCATAATCCAGCCATAAGCGCTCCAGCTCTATGGCATACTCCTACACAGACTTCTTCCCCTGTACTGCAGTAGAGATCTCCCTCTTGATCTGATAAACCCTCAGGTTGTTCCCCACTCCATCATAGGTCCTCTTCAGTTTCTCCCAGACCTCTCTCACTCTCTCAGTGCCATCCACTATGGACGCAATAGATTGAGTCATCGAATTCAGGGGCCAGATATACACCAACATGTGAGTGGATTTCCACTCATCCCTTCCTGAAGTATCCTCAGCTGGCTCTGCCTTTTATCCTGTCAAGTACCCCTCTAGATTCTTCCCTTCTAGAGTGTACCTTACCCGACGCGGCCAGCTCAGATACGAAGCTGGCCCATTGAGTTTTGTATCAATAGGTGGGAGCTCCACCCTCTGTGGCCTCGGTACGCTTTGACTCGCTGCCACACTAAATGCTTGTATCAGCATCGAGATCTCTCAGGTGCTCAGCTTTTCCAAGATCTCCTCCATCGGATTCTTGCCCTTGCTCGAACTATCCTCTGCCATCGATCCGACTCAGATCTTATCCTCTCCCACCAATCCAAGTCCAGTTCCTCCTTCTTCCTCCTTTAGACCCGATCTTGTAACCTCAAGATCTAGATCTTCCTTATCTCAACCCTCGCTTCCCTTTTCTTGACTCGATCTTGATCTATCTACTCATCACAGATCGAGATCCAAACCTGATCAACCCTTCAACGGGTATCGTGGGGTATAGGCCCCCCCACGCCGGCCTACCTCAATCGATAAACAAGAGAAGAGCTACGGCGACGACCGGGTGAAGAGAAAGAAAGGGCGGTAGGAAGAAAGAGGCGGCCGGTGGTACTGTAGCAGCGGCGGTACTGCAGCTATGGTACTGTAACGGCGGGTACTGTAGCGGGTCTAGGGTTAAGGTTAGGGTTGGCTCTGATACCAAATAGATTTCAGCCAAAACAAAAGATATTTCATTGATTCACCTTTTGGGTTTATATAGAGATTACATCTTACATATAAGTCCCTCAACTTTCTCTATATTCCTATTTTACGGATAGGTCCCTAAACTAGATACAAAATACCAACACAATCAATATATATTTTTACGTCACATTGAGTTCATAAACTATTGTGCATTCATGAGAGTTTCTAGCAAGATTTTTAGTCTCTTTTAGATCATTATCACGAGAATCAGAAAGTTGATCGAGATTCATAATTCATAACTAATGTCCATTCATGATAGATAGTTCTATATATACAATAATGAAGAAACACTATCTCCTAATTGACCTCACATGGGTTCACATGAGTAATCTTATTTGATGATGTATCTTGTTAATATTGTTAGGGCTATGCCAATTGAAGAATCTCGAAGAACTAGATCTTTCATTCAACCATTTTGCTGGAAATCTTCCTGTTTGTATGGGAAATCTTTCTTCTCTTAAGCTAGTCAACTTGCAGGATAATCAATTTCAAGTAAAATTTCCCTCCTCCATTTTTGAAAGACTTGTGTCTCTATGGTACCTTTCCCTATCCTTTAACCAGTTAGAGGGGACTCTGTCCATGAGGTCATTTTGGAATCATTCTAATCTTGAAGTTCTAATGCTCTCAACTTATGATTTATGGAACTTTCGAGTGGAAGTTGCAGATCTACCTTTCCAGCTTCAACTCCTTAGACTAGCTAATTGCATTCTTGATGTTGAGACCACTTTCTTGTGCTCTCAGTATAAATTACGAGTGTTGGACCTCTCTAATACTCGCTCTAAGGGTCCTCTTTCAGCTGTGTGTTTGCTAGAAAACAATACGAACTTGATTGCATTAAATTTGCACAAAAACTTTTTCACAGGGCCTCTTCAACTTTCATTTTTAACTCATGCAAAACTCTCAAAATTGGATATATCTGACAACCATCTTAGTGGAGAATTACCAACAAACATTACCACTAATCTTCCAAATTTATTATCCTTGATATTATCAAGAAACTATTTTCATGGCCCTCTTCCACTCATAACTACAAGCAATCTCCATACTCTAGATTTATCTTTTAACAATCTCATTGGTGATATACAAAACAATTTTCCTAGGATTTTGCCTTCTTTTCTCTCTATCCTGGATCTATCAAATAATAACTTGTATGGATCTTTCACTAAAAACTTCAACTTTACTCAAGCTACATCATTACGGTTAAATGATAATAATATAAGTGGAGATATTCCTGTTAGCATTTGCAATACCAGTTTCAAAGTGATGGACCTTAGTAACAACGAGCTAAATGGTATTCTACCTGATTGCATTGGATTTGGAAGTGCTAGACCTCGACCTCGAGGTACATATTCAGCGTTGAAGTTAAGTGGAAATCATATAGAAGGATCCTTACCCTTGGAGATATGTGTTATGCAAGGCCTTTGGTTCCTTGACATTTCAGATAACAAACTTTCTGGATCAATACCTCCTTGCTCTAATAAGTCGGACTTAGAAATTGTATATATGAGCCAAAACAATCTAATCGGAAACTTTCCGACAACATGGTTGAATATTTCTCATATAAATATCATAGACATTGGGGAAAACCATTTATCTGGAGAGCTTCCAATTTGGAATGGTACGGACTCCAAACTCAATATGCTCATAGCAAGAGAGAACATGTTTGGAGGACCTATACCGAAAAAAATATGCCAATTCAAATATTTACGCATACTAGATCTGTCCCACAATAATCTTTCTGGACAAATACCATCATGTATTATTGATATGGGATCAACATACTACAACCTCAGTATGTTGGGTTATATAAGTCCATATTATATTGGAGTGGGAGAGCTGAACTTCAGTGATGCCAATTTTCTCTTACACGTTACATCTTATATCCATTTGAAGGCTGAGGAATCATTGAATTTTGGATTGAAACTTGTGTTAAAAGGAAGGTTAGATTTCTATTCAAAAAACAATTTAATAATAGTGTATGTAATAGATCTATCTTCCAACAAGCTAGTAGGCAACATTCCCGGAGATATCGGTCGAATGAATTGGTTGATAACATTGAACTTATCGAACAACCATTTAAGCGGTGCAATACCGAATTCTATGTCTAATTTGCACCAATTAGAAAGTTTGGACCTCTCTCACAACTCTATAACAGGGGAAATACCAAGAGAACTTACTGAACTAACCTCACTAGAATCCTTCTCTGTGGCATATAACAATTTATCCGGTCCTATATTAGGTGCGGAAGCACAATTCAGTACATTTGATAATAGCAGCTATGAAGGCAACCCGAATCTCTGTGGGCCTCCCCTATTAAAAAGTTGTATCCCTACTCTTAGCACAACACAACCTTCCCCGAATGATGGCACCGATTTTCTCATATTGTTCGGTTCTTTCTCCCTTTCCTTTGTGGTCAGTTTTTGGGGCTTCATAGCCGTTCTTTATTTCAAGAGAAATTGGTGTTATGCTCTGTTTACTTTGGTGGACTGGTATGGTGATATGATATATGTGAAAGTTATAAGAAAGATTGGAGCTGCTCGAACTCAAAGGGGTAATTGAAGGCCATGGGCACTGCGATGCTTCTCTACCTGGTGCTAAGCGGCATGTTATCCGTTGAGGATGCCGAGGAGAGGAGGCTATTGAAGGAGGCCAGTAAGAGGACATGGATCGAAAGGAAGGAAAAGAGGGAGAAAAAGAAGAACAAGAAAGATAAAGGTAGATAAACTCTTTGTTTTGTCTTTCGTTTTCATATGTGTCCCTTGGAAAGTTTTTATTTGCAAATGAGCCCCTGTAAAGGACGACACTTTATGTAAAGTTGGTGCAAACATATACGTTTTGTATTTACCAGTAGAATACTTTTTTCATAAGAACAAGCTATTCATTACTATATGGCTATATATGCACTTGTAGTTGTAGTAATAAGTTACAAATTGCTTCATAAATTATTCATTATCATTATCTATTCCTATGTAGGAAACCGACACTCAATATTGAATTTGCAATTCACTAATTCATCATGAACTTGGTTTGAATTTCCAATTAAGTACTGAAACAAGAACAGAAGAGGAACACAATTTGAATAAAATCTCTTGGACCAACAAATTTGACCTTAACTGTTTCGAGGTGACCAATTTTTTATGGCAATTTATGTTATGATCCAGTGAAGTGGCCAGAGAAGCCACCTGTTAATTTTAGACAGGCTTTGGGGCAAGCGACAAGGGCTGTAAGGTACACTTGGAAACAAACACTGGGCAAATGGACACTTTGGCGAGATTGCATTTGGCATCAAGTATTATATGAAATGTTGGATATTGTATTGTTAATATAAGGGTAGTTAGGTAAAAGTGTGAATATAATAGTTATAGGGGCTAAAGTGTAAGATTGAGTTGTATATCTAGACAGATTATCAATCTATGAAATATTCCCCATTTTCTGTAAAACACCGCACCTTTATGGTATCAGAGCGGGAGAACTTTTTCTCCGCTGCGTGTGTCGCCTGAGCATCCGTCGCTGGCCGCTGCTGTCGTGAGTTCCGAGGCGTCGCTGTGCTCCCATCGCGAGTTCGTTCCAGCGCGCAGTCGCAGCGCGTAGCCGCCAGCTCGTCCGCAGTTCCAGCGCGTAGCCGCCAGCGCGAGTTCGTTCCAGAGCGTAGTCGCTCCTCCCAGCGTGAGCAGCTCCAGGCGTCTCTCCATTTCTCTTCCTTTGCTCTTAAAAGAAAAAAAAAGGGCTCTGACCTAAAAGGAAAAAAAAGGCTGCCGCTTTCTCCTCTCTACGTTGGCCATTTCTTTTTTTACTTCCCATTCGCTGATCTGACCACACACACACACACAAAAAAAAAAAAGGAAAAAAGGAAAAAAGGAAAAAAGAGGATGGCAGAAGACAGGAACTTCTCTAAATCATCTCAGGTCATCTCAGTGAGATTGAATGGGGCTGAGAACTATCTGTTGTGGTCAAGGCAAATGCTTATGCACTTGAAAGGTCAGAGACTAACCGGGTATGTCACCGGTACGACAAAGAAACCAGAAGCAGAGCAGACAGAGCAGGTAGAGACTTCTGAGAAGAAAAAAGAGAAGATAGAGGAGACAGCTGCATTTCAGAAGTGGGAGGCAGACGATGGACAAGTTATGTCATGGCTGGTAAATTCGATGGAGGTTAGACTGCAAAGTCAGTTTATGATGTTGAACACTGCTCGACAAGTGTGGGACCGAGCAGCTGAGATGTACTCCCAAAAGGGTAACCATGGGCAGATCTATCACCTCCAGTCTAAGTCAGACAGCTTGGTACAGGGCGAAATGAGTGTGACTGAGTATTTCTCAGAATTGAACAATATGTGGGAGCAAATGGATTTCTTTGATCCTTTGGCTATGACATGCTCAGTAGATGCACTAGCCTTCATGAACTGGTTGGAGAAAAGGAGGACCTTTCGCTTCCTTGCTGGCCTCAACTCCGAGTTTGAGCAGATTCGACAGAGTCTCTGGCAAAGAAATCCGCTACCTGCTCTTCGTGATGCATTTGCTGTAGCGGTTCAAGAGGAAAGTAGGAGGAAGGCGATGATACCTTTGCCAGTTCAGGAGGGTTCAGCTATGTTGAGCCAGCCACACACAACATCCTCCCAGGGTGACAAAGTATGTGATTACTGTCATAGGAAGAATCACACTCGGGAGACCTGCTGGGACCTACATGGCAGGCCAGCAAGAGGTCGAGGTCGTGATGGAGGTCGTGGCAGAGGACAAGGCAGAGGTCGGGGACTGGGGCGCAGTGGATCAGGATACCAGCAGGCACATGTGGCTGACACTACTGGTAAGTCGAGTTTAGGCCCCGATGACATGCTGGCCCAGTTGATGACCCAGCTTGCAGCTAGACTCTCATCCACCACTTCGACTAGCACTGCTGCACCGATTGCTGCTCCATCTGGGGCTGACGGTTACACTCTCTCTTCTCTTCTCACAACTGTAGTTAAACCGGTTAGCACTGTTATGAAAGCCCTAATAGTCGAGTCTAGCCTTGATAAGTCCTGGATTGTAGACTCTGGGGCATCTAAACACATGACCCCTGACCCCACAATGTTCAAAACCTATAAGCCTATGTCTGGGAGAGAAAAGGTACAAACAGCCGATGGATCACTTTGTTCAATAGCAGGAGTTGGGGATGTAACATGTACTCCAGACCTTCAGCTATCGACAGTCTTTCATGTTCCTAACTTCACCAATAACCTCCTATCAGTTAGTCAATTGGTAGATGATCTTAACTGTGTTGTTTCTCTGTCTCCTACTCATGTTGTGTTGCAGGAGCTGAAGACAGGAAAGGTGATTGGTATTGGCAAGAGGAGTGAAGGCTTGTACCGACTCAAGCAAGGAGGGGAAGTTTTGGACCCAAGAGCCTGTTTGGCAGAGACTCCAGAGTTGGAGATGTTTTTATTACATTGCCGTTTAGGCCATATATCTTTTGCTGTACTTGGAAGGTTGTATCCCAAGTTGTACTCTAAGTGTAGCAAGTCTAAACTAGTATGTGATGCATGTGAATTTGCTAAGCACACCAGAACAATGTATCCCTCTTTTGGTAATAGAAGTTCTTCTTGCTTTGATATTGTTCACTCTGATGTTTGGGGGCCCTCTAGGGTTACTTCTCTGTCTGGTTCAAGGTGGTTTGTTACCTTTATTGATTGTTATAGCCAGATGACTTGGCTGTACCTGCTGAAGAGTAAAGAGGGAGTTCTAGAGTGCTTCAAGACCTTCCACAAAATGGTGGAGACCCAATTTGAGAAGAAAGTGAAGGTGTTACGCTCAGATAATGGCACAGAATACACCAACAGGGCAATGCAATATTTCTTACGAGGTAATGGTATTGTACATCAAACTACATGTGTGAATACACCTGAACAAAATGGTGTTGCAGAAAGAAAGAACAGGCACATCTTAGAGGTGACGAGGTGCCTCCTCTTTGCCATGAATGTTCCGAGGTACCTTTGGGGAGAAGCAGCGCAGACTGCTACATATTTGATCAACAGAATACCGTTGAGAGCAGTGGACTTCCGTACACCACTTGAAATGCTCACAGGGACGACCTCATTTAAGGTACCTCCCAAAAAATTTGGTTGTGTGTGTTTTGTTCATAACACAACTCCAGGTATTAGTAAACTTGATGCTAAGGCTCACAAATGTGTGTTTGTTGGGTACTCCAGTGGGAAAAAGGGGTACAAATGTTATGACCCTGTGAAAAAGAGGATGCTGGAGAGCTTGGATGTGACATTCCGCGAAACAGAACTCTATTTTACTCTCTCCGATGCACAGTCCAATGCATCTCCAGTTCCATTTCATGACCTTCTTGAGGTGGTTATCACCCATTCCTCGGACCGAGGTGGTCGAGAGGGGGAGAGTAAGGGATCTGATAGCAGTATGGCCGATACTACATGCCCGAGTCCAACTACAGAGACAGATCTGGACTCAAGCCTACCACCTCCTAATAGGCAGATCTGCAAGGTTTATACTCGAAAACCTCGTCATGAGAATGTTGAGCAATCTTCGATCCAAGATCAATACCAATTGCTTGCTCCTGTCGACGGCTCACTCACACCACAGCCTTCAGGTAACTCAGAGTTACCCTCAGGTACTCCTCTCCTCTCTGATCTCGATCTTCCTATTGCCTTGCGCAAAGGAGTTCGGTCAACTGTTTTGAAGCAAGGGGAAGGTGCCTCAACATCGCATCCTATCTCTCACTATGTCTCATTTGAGACACTTTGCCCTACTTACAAAGCCTTTGTAACTTCCTTACACTCTAACTCTGTTCCATGTGATTGGAAGAAAGCAATGCAGGACCCAAAGTGGAAGAAGGCAATGTTCGAGGAGATGAGAGCATTAGTCAAGAATGACACCTGGGATATGGTCTCTAGACCGTTGAACAAGAGCACTGTAGGATGCAAGTGGGTGTACTCGACAAAACATACTCCTGAAGGAAAGGTGGACAGATTCAAGGCCAGATTGGTGGCGAAGGGCTACACACAAACATATGGTGTGGATTATGAGGAGACCTTCGCTCCAGTGGCAAAAATGAATACTGTCAGAACTCTCATCTCGTGTGCGGTAAACTTTGGGTGGGATTTGTGCCAGCTGGATGTTAAAAATGCTTTTCTTCATGGTGACCTAAAGGAAGAGGTATATATGGAAATCCCACCTGGGTTTGAAAATGAACAACTGGAGGGCAAAGTGTGTCGTCTAAAGCGCTCTTTGTATGGGTTGAAGCAGTCACCACAAGCCTGGTTTGACAGGTTTTCTATGGCAATGAAAAAACTAGGCTATCAGCAAAGTAGTGCCGATCACACAATGTTCATCCAAAAGAAAGGAGAGAAGATCTGCATTCTGGTTGTGTATGTGGATGATATAGTGTTGACAAGTAATGATCTTATTGAGATGAAGAGGCTTAAGGTCAACCTTGCCAAAGAGTTTGAAATGAAAGACTTGGGTGAATTGCGCTACTTTCTAGGCATTGAGGTTGCTCGTTCAAAGAAAGGGGTAGTTCTCTCACAACAAAAGTATGTTCTAGATCTGCTGAGTGATACAGGGATGCTCGGGTGTCGACCTGCCAATACACCCATAGACCCTAATAACAAGTTGAAGGGAGGAATTGGTGATCGAGTAGATAGTGGACAGTATCAGCACCTAGTAGGTAGGCTAATCTACTTGGCTCATACTCGACCTGATATCGCATACGCTGTGAGCGTAGTGAGCAGATACATGCACGACCCTAGAGTTCCACATCAAGAGGCCGTGTATCAGATTCTGAGATATCTCAAGAGTTGTCCAGGAAAAGGTGTGTTCCTCAGTAAAAATGGACACACTCAGATTGAAGTTTATACAGATGCCGATTGGGCAGGATGTCTTGATGATAGAAAGTCTACTTCAGGCTACTGCTCATTTGTTGGGGGTAATCTGGTTTCTTGGAGAAGCAAGAAGCAGAATGTAGTCGCAAGGTCTACGGCAGAGGCTGAGTATAGGGCCATGGCCCAAGGTGTGAGTGAAGGGTTGTGGTTACGAAGATTGCTATTGGAATTGGGGTTGTTGGAGAACAAACCCATAATGTTATACTGTGATAACAAGGCGGCTATAAACATAGCAAACAACCCAGTACAACATGATAGAACCAAACATGTGGAGATTGACCGACACTTTATCAAGGATAAACTTGACGAGAGCATTATATGTATGCCTTTCGTTCGAACCAAGGAGCAAATTGCTGATATCTTTACAAAGGGGTTGTGTGTCACAGACTTCTCCAATGTAATAGGCAAGATGGGCATGATAAATATCTATGCATCATCTTGAGGGGGAGTGTTGGATATTGTATTGTTAATATAAGGGTAGTTAGGTAAAAGTGTGAATATAATAGTTATAGGGGCTAAAGTGTAAGATTGAGTTGTATATCTAGACAGATTATCAATCTATGAAATATTCCCCATTTTCTGTAAAACACCGCACCTTTATGAAACAACAGGTACGTAACAATTCCTTGAGAAAATTTAATTTAAGCGTTATTTTGTATGCATGCATGCTTGATATATAAAATTATTTCAGGGAAATTTGCAACATGAATACACGGAAGGGAACAGCATACTGCTGGGGCATGACGTGACAAAAGAACTGGTATATCTCTTGAGACATGTAAAGCTGTGCATGTTCTTCTCCAAGAAGCCATGCAAGGTGTTCATGGAGCACGGCCAGTATAGTGATGATGATGTTCTTGTCAAGAAGCATAAGGCGAGGGTGCCTAAGTATCATCATGCCTCTTTATTTTTGTCTGTGATCAAAGTGATTTCAAAGTCCAAATAGTCAATTTGAGCCGTTCGACGTAATTTCCATATAAAGATGTACTTGCAGACTTGACTTTTTATTTTTTTTAGAATTTTTTTACTAATTTTTTTAGATAGGTAGAAACACTACTTTTGAATGGTCTAGAATTTAAAAATAGAGATATTGATTCATAGTACGGACCCATTATGTGCTATGCATAATAACATAGCCTCACTCATCATCTAATATTAATTATTATGGCAATTGCTTAGTAATTTCTTTTATAAATAGAAAATATTTACATGCAGCTCATGAGGCCGTCCTTCACAGTAGTGAGAGATGCTGATACAAAGTGCTTTCTTCTTCTGACCCGTGGGGCCATCGGTGTCAAGGAACGTCTAAGTGCTACAGGAGCAGCGGTGCCATTCCACCATGTAGTGATGCATGATGGGGCCGTAACAGATGTTGTCTTGGGCCATGCACATTGCGGCATGGTAGCAGCGGCACGCTGGATTGCCAAATTAGGCCATCCTTCCCGCTTTCACTGACGCCATTTGGCAACATACTGACTACAGTGTCAAGGTAATTTTTGTATGTTATGATGTCTCCCTTGTATTTTAAATAATAAAATAACCTGATTATTTATTTAATTTTTGTGTTCATTGTTGTGACATATTAGATTATTGGGCATTCGATGGGTGCTGCTATTGCATCAATTCTAACATACATGCTTCGTGTGCATAAAGAGTTTTCGTCATGTACATGCATTGCATATGGTCCAGGTAACAATTTCTATCTTTTCTCTATAAATATGTACTCTTTTACAACAAAATGTTCACTGTTTTGTAAACAGTGAACATTTACCCAAATAATACATTGGTGAAGATGTTTATTAAATTTGAGATGCTTAATTAAAGTATTGTATTCATCTATTTTAGCTGCTTGCATGACATGGGAGTTGGCCGAATCAGGCAAGGATTTCATCACTTCACTTGTGAATAGAACTGATGCCGTGCCTTCTTTTTCTTTAGTCTCGGCCGCTCAGCTGCGTGCTGAGGTACTACCATTCATTTGTCTTCTTTCTTTTTTTTTCTTTTTTTTTGTCTTGTGCATTGTGCAGGAATACAGTCTTTTGGGTACCCAGGAAATTGTATCTTGTGAATTGCACAAGAGTGCTTTTTGCTAATACATGCTCTGATTATAATTATTGATTTGTATTTTCTCAACACAGGTGACAGTTTCATCATGGTTGACCGATCTGAGGGATCAGATCCAACACACGAGATTTTTAAACCTTGTGAATCGCTCCGTGGCATTTATGAGGTCTCATGTACCTTTTGTCTCTCACCCTCACTCTAAAGTTGTAGATGCTGATATGCTTGTTAAATCTAATGAGGTTTTCTCTCTTTTACTGTCTATATATTTTATATTTGATTCTAAAAGCATCATAGAAAGGAAGATGAAGACACCATAGAAAGAAAAATGATTTTAAAAATAAAATTGAACCAACCAGCTACCTAGGGTGTTAACAGGTACAAAACGGTTTGGGTGGAAGCATTTTCATACCCATACCTGTTAAGTGAACGAAAAAAACTTTACCTTTACCCGTACCCGATATCATGCATCATCCCCATATAAACATATATATTTATATATAATTTTATTTCTAATAATTACTGTATAGGGTAACGGGTACGAAATAGTCTTTACCCGTATCCAATAAGCTAACGAAAAAAAAAAACTTGTACTCGTACCGGTCTTATTGAATACAATACGGGTCGGATGAAATGGATAAAAGGGTACCATTAACACCCCTAGCACCACTGCAAATTTAGCATGCACATACTGGTACTATAAGGGACCAAACAGTTCCTAGGTTTCTAATATTAAATTTGGCACTTGCAGGCACAAACCGTGGATTTGAAGGAAGAAGAAGTACATTCAACTGAACAGAAGAAAAATCATCCTCTCTCTTGCTTCCCTTGCATGGCCCGGCAAACTCGTGGCCCCACCTCTGCCAGTTCAGCATCTCCAAACCCTGCAGGCACATCTCAAGTAGCACTCCACAATAACAACACCGTCATCACTGAAAGTGAGTTGATCACCAATAACTCTGCACTGATAGCGGATCTGATTGAGGGCTGTTCCGGGTCTGCAATTCCTGATTCCGAGTCAGAATCCGAATTCGAATCAGAAGTAGAGATAACAAGAGAACCAAAGGAATTACCAGAAAGCAGCAAAATGCAACTAGAGTTGCTTGCTGATGCAAATTTAGACTTATCAGCTGAGGGGCCACAGATGTTCCCTCCTGGGAGGATATTGCACATGGTTGTACTCCCAGCACCTGAGCGGGACCCGGTATCGTCAGAGACAGGACTTGCTATGAATGAAGAGGAGTTGGTTGATGTTTACGAGACTCCCAGGGAATTTTATGGTAAGATAAGGTTGGCAAGGAGCATGATAAGAGACCATTACATGCCGAAATACATAAAAACCTTGCAAATATTAATTGACAAGTTTGCAAAGCAAGAACCGGAATCAAATTTGTAGCATTCTACGGGTTTATGTGTACATAGAATAATTAAAAGAAGAACATCATTCCAGTGCACTGTGCTTTGAAAGCACAAAAAGAAAAGAGAGAAGGATTTACAGTTGCAAATTTGATCATTTAAAGGTGCTTACAAAATTTCTGTGACATTCTTCATTTCTGATAGTGAACTCTTTTTTTTTGAAAAAAAAATGCCCTTATTGTTGTACATATCACGACCCAGATAATATTTTTTAGTTTGTTAGATTGTGCATTTTAACTGTTTGTTTTGGGTGTTCATAGTTTGACTTGTGTAACTCATTGGAAGGTTTTTTAAAACCCAAGTGTATAATTAAATGATAGGAGTCTCTCTAAATAATTGTAAATTATTACATTAATGTAATTTGTAATTTGAAGGTGGTTCTAATTTCATAAAGGATTTGAAAGATTGTTACTATTTTGACATTTTTCTTCTATTCTGTAGTAGTGTTGACATTTTCTGTCCCTTAAAATGTTCCATGTGATGTAGTAAAAATATACACATTATCTTAGTCATTGTTGCCTTGAATGGAATTTATTTATTGAATCACGGATCAATTCTGACATATTTATCAACTATAGCAAATTGGGCGGCTAGCAAATTATATAAAAAAAATTTGAAAAAAAATTCTTATATTGATACATAACAGGGTACTAAATCAGACAGTAAAAAAATGATGAAAAATAAATATATAAAACAACTTACAAAATTACTTATAAAAGATTGATTTTTTTATTGCTTGACTTTATACTAAATGAATTCGAAACTTCAAATTTCATATACATGCATCACTCACGAAGTAGATAGATTTTAATAGTTTGGATTCGTCGTTTGAAGACAATTCGATAGAATTTTGGAGTTGTGCTCACCAACTTCTCCTGATAAGCACATCACACTCTAGTTTTGTTCATTAATAAGTACTGATTTTTTATTTGGATCGTTGGATTAAAATATACAAATTAAATCCATTTTAAAAACTCTCTATAAATAATCTCTATATCAATATAAGTTTTAGGGTAGAACTAGGGTGTTCCTAAGCTCACCAAGCCTCTCGTGAACTCAACTCTAAAACCTATCGAATTGACTTCAAACGACATTTCCAAACCATTAGATGTTCAATCTATATTAAAATGTGCTTGGAGACCAAATTTTACATTTTTTGGAATTTTTTTACTATTTATTAAGCCGGTTTGAAAACTGCTGTTTTTATTAAAATTCTGCACCATTGGAAAACAGTGGTTTTCAAACCGGCTTAATAAATAGTAAAAAAGTTTCAAAAAATGTAAAATGATGAACAACATAATTTTTTTCAAACCGGCTTATAATATTTATGTAATTATAATGATGAACAACATAATTTTTTTCATAATATATATTAAACTATATGTATATATCTACTATTCAGATACATATAATTGCAATGTAAAATCATATCAGTATTCTTATCCACACAGATATTTGGATATCCATATCTAATTTTTTAATACAGATCGGATATTATAGCAAGAGCCAATATACATTATAAATAGTACCATAATCTCACTTAAGAAGAGAAATAAACTTGACATTGTTACGGCTCCTTGCTTGATTTATAGCATAAGAGAGGAACAAAATCAGTACAGTATTGTACAAAAAAGGCCAATTTATTTGTCTTCAATCTAGAACAAAAAAGGCCCAGCCCAAACCCAAATCAGGGCCCATAATAAATTTATCATTTCCCACTAGAAAGCGAAGCCAGAACCCTTCCAGATCGATCTCTCTCTCTCTCCGGCCGCCATGGCTGCTTCTTGCGATAGCTTCCTCCTATGGCGAATCATCTCGAAGGAGACGCCACCACAAGGATCTCCTGTCGATTCTTCCTATTCCTTATCGAATAACTACAGATTCTTCCTCTTGCTCTTCATCTCGAGTGGTAACAAGTAATCTACTCCATGGGAGCCTGTAGAATAGGAGTAGATTAGTTGTTACCACTCGAGATGAAAGAGTTACGAACGGAATGAGGCAACAAAATCACGTCAAGTGGAGAAGTTATCTGACGAGGATGGCTGGTTCTTATTAATTAAACTGGTATCACTGAAAACTATTATGGTTCTTCCAGCAATGGCTTCCTGAGAAAGTCGGATGAGATATTGTTACCTTTCTCTTCCAAATTAATTACCAGAAGTCTACCTACCTCAATCTGATGAGGTAACACCGATTAGAATGAATCTTGCATTTAGACTTTTAGAGCTGGTATGCTTTCCGTCTTCTACTGAGAATTTGCCTGATTTTGGTGTGAAAGATAATTGAATTGAATTAACTTACTACTTACAAACTTTTGAATGTCCCCGTCCCACTATTGTCAGAAAAGGATCTCTACTAGCTAGGCTTTTATTTATTATTGTTAACAAACATGTTATGTGTTTGGTATTTTTTAATAATATCTAAAAAGTTGTAATTTTATATCTAATTTATGCTATTTTTAGTAAAATTCTGTAGTTTGTTACCATTTGTCTAATTGAAACAATAAATATACCTCAGTTTATAATACATCTTGTTTATCCTCTGATATAGTAAATTTCTAATTCCATGTAAAATGAAATTGGATTGTGTCTAATGGACCAAGTTGAGCCATATGAAATTATTGTTAAGCCAAGTGATATGTAGTCATGTCCATCATTCTTTTGCTTTTAATTCGTGGGTTTCTTTCTTTTAACTTTCACTCTCTTCTCCTCTGCATTTATTATAAAATAAAAAATAAAACCCCAACAAAAAAACTGAAAAACCAAAATAACTACAAAAAAACGAAAAAAAGAAAAGAAAAAAAAAACAATTTCCTTTCATTATCTATTAGAAGAAATTTTTTGTTTTTATCTTCTTAAGTCTTCATTCTCCAAAACAATTATTTTCTGGAACATTGTATAATTTTGTGTAACTGTCGAACTTATTTGATGCTTTTAATATTCCGGGAAAACTATACAAGAAAACAAAAAAAGGGGAAAAAAGGAAATAGGAAAAAAAGGAGAAAAGAAAAAATGAGAAAAAGATTGTACAATAATTTCAGTCCGGGTGATACAATATTATTGTGTATATGTCCTATTTATTTTTATATGGAACTTTTTTGTGTGTTGTATGTTTAAGAGCTTGTACTTGTCACTTTATGCGGTGTGTATTTTATATGGTGTGTAATTTTGTGGACTTTTGTATGATAAGACTGCTTGTAGATTTTTATATGGGACAATTTTGGTTTGGTATATATTGTTATTGTTTCTGGTTGCAAAAGATTCTGGAGAAGAGTTTTATATGGTGTGTATTATCATTGTAATTTTGCCCTATATTTTTTATTTTTATTTTTTGAAGCACATTTTTAATAAAGATTTATGAGGTTGTTTGCCTAACTGAACCATTTTTAAAAGAATGATTATTTTTTTTGTCGAGAGTCCTATTGTACTTCTGCTATTTAGTGAGAACTGTGGTATTTTCACTATTTTTTGTGGAAAATTAAAGGAAAAAAAGGTGATATTGTTTAGGTTCCTTGCTTGATTAATTTATAGCATAATGGAGACGGGCTCCATTCATTCTGCAATGACCAAAGAAATGAGTACATAATTTGATGCTATCTGAAACTATTCACTATTGAAATAAGGGCCCATAATAAATTGAGTAGAACTAGGGTGTGATGTGCTCACCAAACTCTTTGGTGAGCACAACTCTACATAAACTATCGGATTCATTTCAAACGAGATGAATCCAACCGTTGAAACCGATGTACTTTACGAGTGATGCGCGTACATGCAAAATTTTGAATTTTTTGAATTCATTTAGTCTCAAGTCAAGTGGTCAAAATTGATGATTTTTTGAATGCATTAAAACAATTTCATTTTGGATCATTCATTTTTCATCAATTTTGACCACTTGACTTGAGACTAAATGAATTCAAAAAATTCAAAATTTTGCATGTACGCGCATCACTCGTAAAGTACATCGGTTTCAACAGTTGGATTCATCTTGTTTGAAGTAAATCCGATAGTTTATGTAGAGTTATGCTCACCAAAGAGTTTGGTGAGCACATCACACCCTAGTTCTACTCTAATAAATTTATCATTTCTGAGCAGAGTTGAGGCTAGCAGGAATCCTTCAAGATCATCTCTGTTTCGTCTCTCTCTTCACGACTGCTACTTTGATAGCTTCATCCAGTGACCCATCCTCTTCCAGTTCCTCCTCTGGCGCATTATCTCAGCGTGTTTTCAGTGGTATTGGCAAGCTGGCGAAGTTTCATCAAATGAAAAACTGGAAAAATAGAGAAAGGTAGAAAAAAAAACAGAGAAGAAATGATACAGTATGTGACATGTATCAAATAACATGCACAATGTTACAGCTTACATTCCAGCTGCTTTTATCCAAAGAAAGAATTCCTGCTGCTTTTATCCAAATAGGAATAATTGACTGTTTATTCTTGAAAGAAACAGGCCCAACCCAAATTTGGGCTCAAATAATGAGGGATGGAACTCACTCTAAAGACATTCAACAACGGCCCAAATTACATATTGTATTTAACTAGTGGATAATAATTATTTTCTTTCTGGGTTACAAATGCACATGAGAACGAATAAGATTTTTCTCTTGTTATTTATTTAATTAATCCTTGTCGACCTTAGTCACAGGAGTAGGTAGAGAAAAATAATTGTCTTAAAAGAAGAGATTCGAGGGTAGGTACATAGGAAATTTCACCTCAATCACAAAATTACCCAACGCCTGGGCTCCAAATTAAGTAGAGTTACAGAGGTTACATTATCCTCTGCAGCATGCATGCAGTGGCCAACAATTAATGTGATTCAACGGTACAACTTCTACTGACTGTTTGGCTTCACCTCTACCTACGACCAAGAAATAGCAATACTTTGGGTATGAATTATAGGACTATTATCTTGATCTCAGTTTCTGGAGTTTATTTATTTTGAAACAAGGAAATAATTGAAAAAAAAAATCTGTTTCTTATGTCCTGGTTAACATTGTTATAGGTTTTGGATAGTTTTTTTTAAGGGTAAGAAAGCAATTGCCATCTTACGGTTTTTCATTGATAAAAAAATATTTACATGATTACATCTCATTAGATTTTGGATAGTCGGGAATAGTGAAATTAAATTGGTGACCTTTTTGGAGATACATGACCAATACTACTACCTTTGGGTGCTTTTTTTAAACTTGCCATTCTTTCTTTTTTTAATTGGGTACTCGTACAATTTTTCAAAGTACTATTTTATTTACTAGTACCAAGGTATAAATGTTGTCTTTAGTTAATAATCTTTGTGCTTGCTTAGTTTGCAGCTATGAATTACTGTATCTACTGTATCTTCCATTTAGAGATGCTCTTGAGGCATTCCAAATTTCTTGAATTGTCAGAGCCGCCATATAATTATCACAAGATTCTACTTGCTAGTTGATATGTGAGAAATAAGAGGTAGTCCGAATAAATAATAGGGAGAGCCTAACTATCCCCCGGCATCCATCCCCCATTTTTCCTCCGACTTCAGATAAGTAGGGGACCACAGCATTACGTGGAGATAAGTAGGAGACCACAACTGCTGTCACTGCAAAACTACCGGGGGTCGATTTGCGAAAATGTATTCACACTTAACACAGGTTGTATTCATCCATGTAAATAAAAGTCCTCATCTTTGAGAAAAAAATATATATGGAAACAAAAGAAAACGCCATCGCAACTGCTGTCCGCTAAAAACAAAAGAAAACGCATTAATTACGCGGAAATAGTAGAGGACCACAACTGCCGTCCGCTAAAAACAAAAGAAAATCCGTTAATTACGCGGGGATAGTAGGGGACCACAACTGCCGTCCGCTAAAAATAAAAGAAAACGCGTAAGTGGGGGGACCGCACAACCGCGATCCATAATTAGAAATAACATCAAGTATTCATCTATAATACATTAAGTATTCATCCGTAATGCATCAAGTATTCACCACTAATATATCAAGTATTTAAAAAAAAAAAACTGGACACATCACTTACCCATCTTTTACACGTTTTTAGAGGTGATTTTTTCTCTCCGTTCAATCTAACTAATATTTCTGACGATCTGTGAGGAATTTTGCAAATCTAAAACCACGAACGTCTTCTACACAATTTTCTCTTTCAAATGAGATCCATGATGACATACTTTTGAGTCATCCGTCGCACAAGTATTCACACCTCGTCATGCAAGTATTCATCTCTCATTGAACAAGTATTCATCCTCGTCGTGTAAGTGTAAATAGTACATGACAAATGTAACAAAGTATTCATCCATTAAATATCTAAATATTCATCCAATAAAGCAGTATTACTATTCAAAAATACTGGTATTAATACACACTGACATGATAGTATGTATTCATCCTGTCATACTAAGTATACATTCTTAATGTAAAGAAGTATTCATCATGTCATACTAAGTACATATACCTTATGTAAAGAAGTATTCATCCCAAATGAAACAATATTCATCCCGTCATACTAAGTATATATACCTTATGTACAGAAGTATTAATCCCAAATGAAATAGTATTCATCCATTAATTTCCAACTATTTATCCCAAGTATTAATGAAGTTTTGTTCTTTGCAAATAACTCGATACTGCATGAGGAAGATAAACATAGACACGAAAGAGATTAATTGCATCCGGCGGAGGCGGAGGTGGGAGAGGGAGGGAGAGAGATGAGGAAGAAATGGGGGAAGAAAGTTAGTTAGTTGGAGAAATAAATGAGAAAAAATTAGAAAGTTAGTTAGAACTAGAAAATAAAGTTAGTTGGAGGAAAAATGGGGGAAGATATAATTACCCTAAATAATAATCTCCAAGTCGGTCCTTTTGATTTGCTGAAAACATAACAAAAAAAATCATCTATTTATTTTATGAAATTTGACAGAAATTATTGATGAATTGTGTGGCCAATAATATTAATTTTGGTAAACAGAATGACTAGAAAAATGGAAATTGAAAGAGAAACAGAGAAGGGATTAAAATATTGTCATAAAAAAAGATCAATAGAATGTCTTGATTATCTAATTCCAATTTAAACTATTTCTTATCAAACATAACACAACTGACAAAATATTCTTTCCCACATAATGCTCTTATCAAATCGCTTTACACTAGAAAAAATTAATGCATTATAGCTATTATCTTTTTAAGAATTTGTACAGAGAAAGTAACTCCAGTTTCATCAATGCAAAGCGTTCGATAATTTATGTACATTTTACAACTTTTTTTCCTTTCAATTATATCGACAAAGTTAAAATACCTTTTAACTTCACTCCATTGGCAGTATCTTCTATTTTTTAATTAAATAGAGAGACAGCTGTATATGCTAATAAATTGAGTAATAAGAGGAAGGAGGAAGGTGATGGGGAATAACTGAGATGGAAGGGGAAGAGAGGGGAAAGTGGGGCCCACAACGGAACTTTATCAAAATATTTAGAAGAGAATATTTTGTTTGATGATTTTGAAAAAGGGGTACTTTGCAAAATTTCTCATTATAGGACTATTTTATATCCTATATAATTGAATGGGTGTCCTAAACAGAACAGCTGTTGATTTTAGATCCTGTTCATATGTTATTTATAATCAACAGTCGATATATGAATAATCTTTAATGGATATCGGTTTGGACCTAAATGTGTAACTAATATATTGGCTAATGAATGAGATAAAAAGTACATATCGATCTGATTTATCTTTAACGGATATTGGTTTGGATGATAAACATTTTAAAAGCATGACACAAATGACTAATTTGGTCAATTATTTTGCTTGTAACAATCTGATCTAGTACAGGTGTATTTCGCACATTCCCAAATGTGTAACTAATATATTGGCTAATTTTGAAAATATGGACTAGTTCATAAAATTACGGAAATGGAGAAAAAGGTAATAGATTTATTAAGAGTATAAGTAAGATTAGTTGATTAGAGTAGTTTCCGAGATTTCATGAGAATAAAAAAATTTAGATTTAGGTAAGAGGGCCATTTGACTCGTTGTAATCCGTTTTTTATCAATGAAATTGTTAGTAGGCATTTAAAGCCATTTAAACCGGCCACTATAAAGAGCAAGATGCTAAAATCTAACATTATTTTTAAATATTTGTTAGATTACTTCTTTTGATTTAGGTAGTAAGTTTTAACAATTTCACTAGTTCATGTTGATCCAATTGGTTTAATGTGATTCAGGTTTCCTATCATTCCTAATTATCAGTAATTTTGATACAAGTTTTGACTTTTTACTATGCTGCATACGATACTGTCACTAGCCGCATACGGATCATTGTGTGTCTACCGATGATAAAAAACTTTAACTCAATTTTTGAGAAACTAAACGATGTTTTTTTGCAATTCTGATTCTGTCGGTTCCTTAGGGGTTGTACGCGCAAATCCGAGTTTTCTAGCCAAAGTTATGGCAATTTAAAGTTTAAAAAAGCGATATTTTCGTGCAAAAACACCGATGACGCATCAATGCATTATGCATGGCTTAATGACGGCAGAAGTGCATCGATGTTTCATTACAAAAACATCAACACTGACCTGCTTAATTGCCAATGCTAAAGCTAATAAAACATCGATGTTTCATTGCAAAAATATCGATGATGCACCGATACATGCAACAGATGTAACACACGCATCCAACCAAATGCATTTGTTTGATCTTGGCCAAACCGAGTGTAAACTTCAATCCGAGTTTTCTACGACTTTTTCTTCTAGCCAACTATGCTATGCCCATCTTAAGAATCTCTATCTCCCAGTCCCTCTCTCTCAGCAAAAAAAAATTGCGAACCGGCCATTAAATGGCTGGTTTGAATTAAAATGTGAACCGGCCATTTAATGGCCGGTTTGGACATTTTTAACAAAACTCATCTGAGCTGAGTATATTTATTAATTTGTAATTAACTTTGGATATTAATAAAAATGTCGGTCACATGACTACCACTAGTGATAGCATGTGCTGCACGCAAAAATGGACTGCATAGAACTAATAAATTATTTAATTAATCGTGTGACATATAAATTTGCTCTGGCTAAGACTGTACAACACAGTCTGTGGTACGTAGAGGTGAAGCCACACAGTTACTGGATGTTGTACCGTTGAAGAATAAGCATGTGTTGTACAGTCTAGCCAGTGACTGTGTGGCTTCACCTCTACGTACCACAGACTGTGTTGTACAGTCTAGCCAGTGACTGTGTGGCTTCACCTCTACGTACCACAGACTGTGTTGTACAGTCTAGCCAGAGCAAATTTATATGTCCCACGATTAATTAAATAATTTATTAGTTCTATGCAGTCATTTTTGCGTGCAGCACATGCTTTCACTGCCAAACGAGAACGCACTTCTAATTTTAAAGTAAACAAGAAAAGAAACGAGAACATAGAAAGAACCATTAAACTCGATCAGATCAAAGTTTGTTTCACCTTGCTACCCACCCACAAAATTTCCCACATTACCATCTCATCTCGAACCATTAATTCCTTTCTACTTTTCTCAACTTCCTTCAACTCTCTCCAAAACTAAGTGACACAACTTTCCTTAAAGCCCGTACGAAGAGAAGCCCAGCCATGGTGGCTGAGGCGGCTCTTCTCACCTCCTTAGGGTGGTTGGCATCCCCCTTGTTCAAAACACTATTCGACAAAGCGCATCACCACCTCGGCACCGGCATCGACGAAAAAATGAAGATACTTCAGGCCACAGTACTTCCACGACTCTCTCTGGCGATTGAGAAAGCAGAAAAGAGCCCCAACAAAGAGAAGGTAGTGGAATGGCTCAAAAGGCTCAAGGGTGCATACTATGAGGCTGAGGAAGCAATCGACCTATGTGAGTATGAACGGCTTAAACAAAAGGTAAAGGATGATAGAAAAACACTAGAACAAAAGGCAAAGAATGAGAGGGTAACCCCAATTAGTTTACCATTAAAATCTGTAGCCCGGCCTATTAAGATTGCTGCGGATAAGATAAAATATGGCTTATCTGTATTATCTACGGAAAAAAAAATGCTAAAGCGTTGTATAGACAACCTTATAAAAATTGCCGAGGAGGCCAAGGATTTCTGTGATTTGTTAGGGGGCCCAGAAAATGCTGATAGGGAAACAAGCTCAAATCCTCCCGTCAGAGTTTTCGGTCGTGAGATAGATAAAGAAAAAATAGTCAGCTTACTCACACAAAAAACATCAAATTCTGAGCCTGGACCAAGCACTAGGCCACCTATCCCTATAATTGCCATCACAGGTCGTTCTGGTGCTGGGAAAACTGCACTTGCCCAGTATGTTTATAACCATATGGATGGACAAGAGCATTTTGATCTTCGTGTGTGGGTGTATGTCCCTCGCAAATTTAAGGCCACTGAGGTTATTAAGAAAATGATAGAAATCATAAATGGAGAAGAATGCGTTAGTAATGAGGTTACATCTCTTGAAGCTCTTTTAAAAAAAATAAGAAAAATGTTAGGGTCTAAGAAATTTCTACTTGTGTTAGATGATTTTTGGAGTGATACTGAGGATTTTGTTGAACAATGGGAGAAATTCATCGGTTGCTTAAGTAGTTGTTTACCAGGGAGCAAAATTCTACTTACAACTCAATCCAAAAATGTTGCACAACAAGCTGGCCTTACCCATTATTTGGAAGTAGAGACCTATAGTTTAGAGGAGATAGAGGAGGCTCAATTTTCGGAACTCTTTATGCATCATGCTTGGCCAAGCAATTGTCATTTGCAAAAAGAGGAATTTGAAAAAATAGGTCGAAAAATAGCTGTGAAGCTAAAAGGAGATCCTGGTGCGGCAAAGCTAGTGGGTCATCAATTGAGGGGAAAACTTGACCTAAGGCATTGGGAGGAAGTAGCACAGAAAGATTGGTTGGGAGATAACATGAAAGCGAGGATCTGGAGCTATCAACAGCTGCCTCCAGATCTCCAACGTTGTTTTGCATTCTGTAGCTTATTTCCAAAAGGCGCTACGTTCCCAAGAAAGTTTTTAATTGATTTATGGATGGCAGAAGGTTTTATAAGGCCAAGAGATAAGGAAGAAAGGTTGGAGGATATCGGTGAAAATTACTTGGATGAGCTCGTATCGAGGTTTTTTATTCAAGAAGTTGAATTTAAAGAGAAAAAACGATATCAACTTCATGACCTGTTTCATAATCTTGCAGAGCGGGTTCAAGGTGATGATTTTATCAGAATAGACTCAACTAATTCCAAAGAAGTTTCTTCCCACATAAGCAACATGTTATCTAGATGTGAGAACATTCGCCGCATCCATTTGCCCTCAAGCATGATAAATGAACTAAAAGAAAAATTATGCCTCATGCACAATATACGCACTCTTTATGTGGAACCTGATGGTGGTATTGTCCCAAAGAATGTATTGCAAGAGATATTGAAGCAAATGGAAAAACTACGGGTGTTACAGCTTTTCAAATGTGTTGATGATTTGCCGGACTCTATTGGCAATTTAAAACATCTCCGTTACCTCAATATTGATGGCTCTCAGTCTCTTAAGAAGTTACCTGATTCCATATGCAAACTTTACCACCTCAAAAGGCTTGACCTTCGAAATTGTAAATCCCTACCCAAGTATTTTTGTGAACTCATTAGCTTGAGGTGTTTTTATACAAGTAGGAAGACAATGTCGCATATTTCTCATGTTGGAAGGCTGACGTCCCTCCAAGAGCTTAATGGTTTCGTTGTAAGGAAGAAATGTGGGTATGAATTGCACCAACTAGAAAATTTAAATCAGCTTCGAGGTGAAATGCACATTGCAGGTCTTGAGAATGTAGAGAGTATAGAGGATGCTATAACGGCCAATATGCATAATAAAACGCATCTCAGGACACTAGAATTTGAGTGGAGCTCTGATGAAAGAGGCACTAATAATGCTACATGTCTCTCTACTCCACATGTTGAAATATTGGATACATTACAACCTGATCCTCATATAAGTGGTCTGACACTTAAAGGATTTGGAGGAGATAAAATTCCAAATTGGCTCCAAAGTAAGAATTCACTAAAGCATCTCACGTCGCTCACATTAATGGGTTGTGATAAAGTAAAAGAAATCTCATCCATTCATGAATCACTTCCCAATTGTGAAAGACTTGTACTACGGGGGCTTAAGAACCTTAATATAATGCCTACCTTTCCACCAAATCTCACTTCTTTAGAGATTAGCAATATCCCTCAAGTTAGTTATTTCTCTGAGGATGATTTGTTGAAGAAGGAAGAAAGAAACCAATCCAAACTTGAGGTCGTGAAGCAAATAGTAGGGTACCTGAAACCAGAGGATGTACTGTTACACAGAAATTTTGAGTCAAATGTGAACCTTTTTTTTCTGTTCGTGAAACACAGATTGGAAGGTGCATTAGATGATTCTACGGATCCGCTTTTAGATGAGTGGGCGGAGATATTGACATTTGACCCTCGGAATAATGATTTTTCTCGAGGTCAGCTTTTGGATGAGTGGGTTATGTTCATGCATTGTCACATGGAAACAATGTTTTATAAAAATGAAAAGTCCAAGTTGGTTTTACCGTCTTCACTCACTTATCTTAAGATATCATCATGTAGCATTACTGATGATGCATTATCCACCTGCATACAATGCATTTCTTCTCTTTCTAATCTTAAACTATCTAATATTCAAACAATAACCTCTCTTCCTCCCAAGGAAGTCCTTTGTTCATTGAAGAACCTCCTGTCTCTTACCATTAAAGGATGCTATTTGCTCAGTTCCTTAGGAGGTATTGGAGCCTTGACCTCTTTGATAGAGCTCGAATTAGTGAACTGCCCCAATTTGAACACATCAGATGATTCTTTGCCTTCCTCCTTGGAGATACTAAAATTTTGTTATTGCTCAACTGCTGATGTTATTCATGCCCGTAATGTCTCAGATGTTATTCGTGTCCTTGATGTTGGTAACCTGTCTCTTCTCAAGAAGCTGGTTTTAAAGGGATGGGACGGTCATTTGGAGGGATTAAATTCCTTAACTACACTTCGTAGTCTACGGGTATCACAGTGCCCTGCGATGAACCTCTCATCTCCCATGGACAAGTACACATTTGCACTTCAAGTTGTTTTAGTTGATGACTTGAAACTATTGAAGTTGATACTATCAGATGAAACTATTTCCTCAATAGATATTTTGTCAATTTTTGACTTTCAAGGAGATTTCTCAGATGATGAGGTTTTTCAATCTCTTACCTCTCTAAAAGATTTGGTCTTTTATAGTTGCAAAACTACCCATCTGCCGAAGAACTTGAAATATCTTACATCTGTCCAGTATCTGAAGCTAGCTGACTGTCCAAACCTTATATGTGACTTGGAAGAACTTCCCAGGAATCTTCGTAAGATGAAAATTAAAGATTGTTCAACCCTGATGAAGAAGTTCAAGAGGGGTGACCCTAATTTCCAGGTCTGGTTCGAAGAAGGATATACCATTGTGACATTTCCAACAAAAGGTAAGCTACTTTTGAGTACCCACAATAAACCACTTGTATTTTTAATTTTATGTCTTCTATTTATTGATGGATACGTCATTTTGATCCGTCCTTAAGGGAAGGTATCATTATCTAAAATAAATATTTTTAGCACCCTCTATCCTTTTGGTTCGCCAAAGCATATAAATTCTTGTTGTTTTTCTGTGACTGGAAACTCAATAATCTCATAAAAAAACCTTATTGGTACGACCATGGCACTTGATATGAAGAAACATAATTGCCCATATTTTGGCAAAAGCTATTAACTAACAGAGGAGACAAGGCATCCTCCTGCTGGTCTGGTTTTGTGCTGGACTGCTAGTATGGTTTAGCACTCATGAACGGTACCACTGTACCAGACCTCTTTTCCTTTTTCCTTTCTCATACTCTTGATTTCTGATTTGTTGGTATACCGTGCTTATTCTTCCTTGGCCTTTTATTTTAAGTCTCAATGTGTTTGTTCCAAACTTGCAACTTGTATTCAGTAAACGTTTACATATTTAAATATATATCTATTTTCACAAACAAAATGGTACATTTACGTTGTTAGTAATTAGTGCTGCCATTGCAATATTTATATATTATCAATCTGATAACCATAATATTTCTCTGCTTTGCTAATGCTATCAGATGCTAATCTTTTTTTCTCAACTCTGTTTCTTTTGTATTAGGCTTACTCCCTCGAGTTTCTTCTACGCGGTCTGACAGTATCTCCAAGTCTCGCAGTAAATGATTAGGCTCTGCTATGCTAATGCAATAATTGATTATCAATTAGAAGAAATTTGTTGTATCCATCTTTTTTAAGTCTTCACTCTCCAGTACAATTATTGCCGGGAGATTGTATAATTTCGTGTAACTGTCGAATTTATTTGATGATTTAATTGTTCTTTGCAAACTATAGAAAAAACCAAAAAAAAAAGGAAAAAAAGGAAAAGGAAAAAAAGGAAAAAAGAAAAAAGAAAAAAATATTGTACCCTAATTAAGTCCGGGTGATACAATATTATTAATGTCTATGTCGTATTTATTTGTATCTGGTACTTTTTTTTGTTACGGTGATTATTACGTTCTATATCTTGTATGACTTTATATGTTTTAATAAAGAGGATATATGAAGGTGTTATTCATGAATTTGATCATCTGAAAATACTCTGTAATATTTTTTTCGAAATTAATAAAACAAAGGGAGGGAAGGGAGCTTCATGGGAGTGCTTGTGTTTGTGTTCTATTTATATAATTCTAATATTTTTGTCACTGTCAATGTCCTATTCATTTGTATGTGGTACCTTTTGTGTGTGTTGCATGTTTAATATTGTTTTGAGTTTATCAACTGGTCCTAGTCACTTTATGCGGTGTGCATTTTATATTTGTGTATTGTGAGTTTATTTATGTGAACATTTGTATGATAAGACTGCTTGTTGATTTTTATATGGGACAAATTTGGTTTGATATTTGTGGGGCAAATTTGATTTTAAAATATTGTGATGAAATTTGTTATTGATGCTTGTGAAGTTGCATGCATGGATGTCATTGCAACTTTGCCCTTTATTTTATTTTTTATTTTTATGGTCGCATTTTAATAAAAATTTCTGAGGTTATTTGCCAACTGAACCTTTTTCTTTAAAGAAAAAAGTAATTTTCTTTCAAAGTCCTATTAATTATTATATTATTTTTAGCTAATTATGATGTGCCTTAACGAAATCCTTACTTTTCAATGAAATTTCAAATATTTCATGTCAAGTTTCTTCTTCTTCTTATCTTCGTTACAATTTTTTTTTCAGTAAGTAGATAAAAGTTTGTTTAATTTTAGGAGTTATAGGAAGAGCTGTGGTATTTAATTTGACTACATATTCTTCCTAAATAATAAAAGAAAAAAAAAAACATGACATTGTTTAAGCTTCTTGCTTGATTTATAGCATAATAGAGACGAGAACAATTCACTCTTAATTAAATCTACATAGAAATGACAACTGAATTTGATGGCAACAAAAATAGTAGAGAATGGTACAATTCAGTAAACTTGTATTCAGTAAATGTTTACATATTTAACTATATATCTATTTTCACAAACACAATGGTACATTTACGTTGTTAGTAATTAGTGCTGTCATTGCAATATTTATATATATATATAGATAGAGAAAGAGAGAGAGAGAGTGACTAAGGTCAAAGTGATAGTTCCTAAGCCCTCGTGCAACCAAGTCGTTTTTGGATTTTCAAAGTCCAAACGGTCGATCCAAACCGTTAGATGTGAACTCTATATTAAAATTTGCTTGGAGACCAAATTTTACATTTTTTGGAATTTTTTTTACTATTTATTAAGCCACTTTGAAAATTTCTGATCACATGATCCAGAATTTGGTTGCACTGTTTTTACTGTTCACCTGGATCAGCAATTAATAAATAGTAAAAAAATTCCAAAAAATGTAAAATTTAGTCTCCAAGCAGATTTTAATATAAAGATCACATCTAATGGTTTGGATCGACCGTTTAGACTTTGAAAATCCGAAAACAACTTGGTTGCACGAGGACTTAGGAACTACCACTTTGACCTTAGTCACTCTCTCTCTCTCTTTCTCTATCTATATATATATATAAATATTGCAATGACAGCACTAATTACTAACAACGTAAATGTACCATTGTGTTTGTGAAAATAGATATATAGTTAAATATGTAAACATTTACTGAATACAAGTTTACTGAATTGTACCATTCTCTACTATTTTTGTTGCCATCAAATTCAGTTGTCATTTCTATGTAGATTTAATTAAGAGTGAATTGTTCTCGTCTCTATTATGCTATAAATCAAGCAAGAAGCTTAAACAATGTCATGTTTTTTTTTTTCTTTTATTATTTAGGAAGAATATGTAGTCAAATTAAATACCACAACTCTTCCTATAACTCCTAAAATTAAACAAACTTTTATCTACTTACTGAAAAAAAAATTGTAACGTCTGAGGTCGCGTCTGAGGTCGGGTTTGATGCGCACTGTGAGGGTCGCGTCTGAGGTCGCGCTGGGCTGTGATGCGACCCGCGTCAGGTGTGACGCGGCCCGCATGGAAGATGTCTGAACTCTGCTTTTTGTCGGTTTTCGCCCATTTCCTGCAAAATCATAACCAAACTGCAGCAGTACCATATTCTATCGATATTTAAATGTAAACAGTGCAATTTAGTTATTCAAAATGTGATATTTGGTCTGGAAATAGGTCGAAACAATCAATCAAATAGTGAGACATCAGCAGGCGCTGGCACTTGTACCTCATTCTGCCTCCTTCTCCTTGTATACACTCTCACCTCCGCCTGAGCTTGAGTCCCACCACCTATGGACTCCTCCTCCTCCTCCTCTTCTTCTTCACTCTCCTGTTCCTCCTCAACCAATCTTCCCCTCTCAACAGGGCAAGGAATCGATAAAGGGATTCACCAACCCCTCACCACTCTCCCCCTCTCGCCTCATACCTCTAGTATCGGGCGAGTCACCGAAGGGTGAAGTCACCTCTAGTGTGTAATATAGCTCGAATTGCCGAAAATGCACATCCATGCTCATAAACAGTCTCTTTTCTACCGGGTTCCAACAAACATACCCCTTCTGGATAGCAGAATATCCCACAAAGACACTTCACAGCTTTAGGGTCAAGTTTCCCTACGGATGGTCTGTTGTCCATCACAAAACACATACAACCAAACACTTTCAATGGAAGGATCCCACCATTATCTCCCTTCAGCATTTCATACGGAGACTTCCACTCCAACACTTTGGAGGGCATCGTGTTGATCAATTGAGCGGCTGTCAGAACCGCTTGCCTCCATAATTGCTTTGGGGCATTCATTGAGATCATCATGCTTCTAACTACTTCTAGAAGGTGTCTGTTCTTCCTTTTTGCTACCCTATTTTGAGCCAGTTTGTATGGAACAAGGTCCCCAAACAATAAAAAACACAATATATCTAAAACCATTCATAGAACTCGTGGAACAAGGTCCCCAAACATCAGAGTGTATCAAATCAAAAGCATAAGAGCTCCTATGACCAGAACTAACATAAGAGCTTCTAGTAAGCTTGCCAAACTCACATGCATCACACACAAGTTTCTGTTTATTCGCTTTTTCAAACAAAGCTGGATACAACCGACTCAACATCCAAAACGAAGAGTGTCCCATGCGCTGGTGATGGAGCATCAACGCATCCTCAGCACTCCTCTCAGATCCTCCTACTCTTGCCCTCTCTACCAAAGATATCAACCCTAAGTCTATCCCTCACGATCCAGGTACCACAGTCCACTATGCCACGTGCCAGTCCCAAGTCTCCTATAAGGCCCCTTCTCCTGGAAGATCACATTGGGAATATAAAAAGAAACAACACATTTTAGTTGGAGTATGATGACACTAATGGATAAAAGATTACTAGAAAGGAAGGAGCATGCAAAAGATTGGACAAAGTTACAGAACTAGTATAGTTCACTGTACCCTTATCAACTACAGGCTGTGTTGTACCATCAGCGGTCTGAATGCTCTCTGGTATCGCTAGGTGAGTATAGGAAAAGAACTCACTTGCATTACCTGTCACATGTCGAGATGCACCAGAATCTACTATTCATTCTGGTAATCTAGTAGTGGATAAAGAGGCAAGAACATGTGTGTCACCTGTACCTTTGGCAGAATGAGAAAAAGTAGCAGTGTTACCCTTGGATGAAGATGAGGTGGATGCATAATCTACCACACTCTTTCCATCACCTGCTGGTTTCTGCTTCCTCCTAAGCATCTATGAACAAACCTCCAAGAGTGCCTGGTCCTCCTCACTAAAGCCCACACTAGTCACACTCCCTTCTTCCTCTTCCTCTGCTACCATCAGATTAGCCCGGTAGCTCCCTCTTCCACCTCTTCGACCCCCATGATCGCTACCGCGACTGTGACCTCCAAACTGTCCACGCCTACCTGAGTCTCTCTCCTTAGGTGGCTTAGGACAAGCCTGCTTCAGGTGGCCTACTTCACCACAATTGTAGCACTATCGGGTCTCACCCTTGAACCCTGTGTTACTTGAGTTGGATACCGCTAGAGCTGACTTCACCCCTGGAAGTCCTCCTGCTCCAGCCTGTAGCCTAATCCGGCTCTCCTCCTGTATCATGGCTGAGACTACCTCCTCGAGTTAGGGAATCCTCGTCTGAGCCAGTAACATAGCGACCCTTTGCTCAAATGCTAGCGCTAGACCCTGGAGAAACCCCATAGTCCTATCCTGCATGGAAGCCTCTCTCTCCTTACACCCAGGATCAATGCAACCTACTCGAGCCCTGAGATGATCATAATCCAGCCATAAGCGCTCCAGCTCTATGGCATACTCCTACACAGACTTCTCCCCCTGTACTGCAGTAGAGATCTCCCTCTTGATGTGATAAACCCTCAGGTTGTTCCCCACTCCATCATAGGTCCTCTTCAGTTTCTCCCAGACCTCTCTCACTCTCTCAGTTCCATCCACTATGGACGCAATAGACTGAGTCATCGAATTCAGGGGCCAGATATACACCAACATGTGAGTGGATTTCCACTCATCCCTTCCTGGAGTATCCTCAGGTGGCTCTGCCTTTTATCCTGTCAAGTACCCCTCTAGATTCTTCCCTTCTAGAGTGTACCTTACCTGACGTGGCCAGCTCAGATACGAAGCTGGCCCATTGAGTTTTGTATCAATAGGTGGGAGCTCCACCCTCTGTGGCCTCGGTACGCTTTGACTCGTTGCCACACTAAATGCTTATATCAGCATCGAGATCTCTCAGGTGCTCAGCTTTTCCAAGATCTCCTCCATCGGATTCTTGCCCTTGCTCGAACTATCCTCTGCCATCGATCCGACTCATATCTGATCCTCTCCCATCAATCCAAGTCCAGTTCCTCCTTCTTCCTCCTTTAGACCCGATCTTGTAACCTCAAGATCTAGATCTTCCTTATCTCAACCCTCGCTTCCCTTTTCTTGACTCGATCTTGATCTATCTACTCATCACAGATCGAGATCCAAACCCGATCAACCCTTCAACGGGTATCGTGGGGTATAGGCCCCCCCACGCCGGCCTACCTCAATTGATAAACAAGAGAAGAGCTACGGCGACGATCGGGTGAAGAGAAAGAAAGGGCGGCAGGAAGAAAGAGGCGGCCGGTGGTACTGTAGCAGCGACGGTACTGCAGCTATGGTACTGTAGCAGCGGGTACTGTAGCGGGTCTAGGGTTAGGGTTAGGGTTGGCTCTGATACCAAATAGATTTCAGCCAAAACAAAAGATATTTCATTGATTCACCTTTTGGGTTTATATAGAGATTACATCTTACATATAAGTCCCTCAACTTTCTCTATATTCCTATTTTACGGATAGGTCCCTAAACTAGATACAAAATACCAACACAATCAATATATATTTTTACGTCACATTGAGTGCATAAACTATTGTGCATTCATGAGAGTTTCTAGCAAGATTTTTAGTCTCTTTTAGATCATTATCACGAGAATCAGAAAGTTGATCGAGATTCATAATTCATAACTAATGTCCATTCATGATAGATAGTTCTAATATACAATAATGAAGAAACACTATCTCCTAATTGACCTCACATGGGTTCACATGAGTAATCTTATTTGATGATCTATCTTTGTTAATATTGTTAGGGCTATGCCAACTGAAGAATCTCGAAGAACTAGATCTTTCATTCAACCATTTTGCTGGAAATCTTCCTGTTTGTATGGGAAATCTTTCATCTCTTAAGCTAGTCAACTTGCATGATAATCAATTTCAAGTAAAATTTCCCTCCTCCATTTTTGAAAGACTCGTGTCTCTATGGTACCTTTCCCTATCCTCTAACCAGTTAGAGGGGACTCTGTCCATGAGATCATTTTGGAATCATTCTAATCTTGAAGTTCTAAAGCTCTCAACTTATGATTCATGGAACTTTCGAGTGGAAGTTGCAGATCTACCTTTTCAGCTTCAAGTCCTTAGACTAGCTAATTGCATTCTTGATGTTGAGACCACTTTCTTGTGCTCTCAGTATAAATTACGAGTGTTGGACCTCTCTAATACTCGCTCTAAGGGTCCTCTTTCAGCTGTGTGTTTGCTAGAAAACAATAGGAACTTGATTGCATTAAATTTGCACAAAAACTTTTTCACAGGGCCTCTTCAACTTTCGTTTTTAACTCATGCAAAACTCTCAAAATTGGATATATCTGACAACCATCTTAGTGGAGAATTACCAACAAACATTACCACTAACCTTCCAAATTTATTATCCTTGATATTATCAAGAAACTATTTTCATGGCCCTCTTCCACTCATATCTACAAGCAATCTCCATACTCTAGATTTATCTTTTAACGATCTCACTGGTGATATACAAAACAATTTTCCTAGGATTTTGCCTTCTTTTCTCTCTCTCCTGGATCTATCAAATAATAACTTGTATGGATCTTTCACTAAAAACTTCAACTTTACTCAAGCTACATCATTACGGTTAAATGATAATAATATAAGTGGAGATATTCCTGTTAGCATTTGCAATACCAGTTTCAAAGTGATGGACCTTAGTAACAACGAGCTAAATGGTATTCTACCTGATTGCATTGGATTTGGAAGTGCTAGACCTCGACCTCGAGGTACATATTCAGCGTTGAAGTTAAGTGGAAATCATATAGAAGGATCCTTACCCTTGGAGATATGTGTTATGCAAGGCCTTTGGTTCCTTGACATTTCAGATAACAAACTTTCTGGATCAATACCTCCTTGCTCTAATAAGTCGGACTTAGAAATTGTATATATGAGCCAAAACAATCTAATCGGAAACTTTCCGATAACATGGTTGAATATTTCTCATATAAATATCATAGACATTGGGGAAAACCATTTATCTGGAGAGCTTCCAATTTGGAATGGTACGGACTCCAAACTCAATATGCTCATAGCAAGAGAGAACATGTTTGGAGGACCTATATCGAAAAAAATATGCCAATTCAAATATTTACGCATACTAGATCTGTCCCACAATAGTCTTTCTGGACAAATACCATCATGCATTATTGATATGGGATCAACATACTACAACCTTAGTATGTTGGGTTATATAAGTCCATATTATATTGGAGTGGGAGAGCTGAACTTCAGTGATGCCAATTTTCTCTTACACGTTACATCTTATATCCATTTGAAGGCTGAGGAATCATTGAATTTTGGATTGAAACTTTTGTTAAAAGGAAGGTTAGATTTCTATTCAAAAAACAATTTAATAATAGTGTATGTAATAGATCTATCTTCCAACAAGCTAGTAGGCAACATTCCCGGAGATATCGGTCGAATGAATTGGTTGATAACATTGAACTTATCGAACAACCATTTAAGCGGTGCAATACCGAATTCTATGTCTAATTTGCACCAATTAGAAAGTTTGGACCTCTCTCACAACTCTATAACAGGGGAAATACCAAGAGAACTTACTGAACTAACCTCACTAGAATCCTTCTCTGTGGCATATAACAATTTATCCGGTCCTACATTAGGTGCGGAAGCACAATTCAGTACATTTGATAATAGCAGCTATGAAGGCAACCCGAATCTCTGTGGGCCTCCCATATTAAAAAGTTGTATCCCTGCTCTTAGCACAACACAACCTTCCCCGAATGATGGCACCGATTTTCTCATATCGTTCGGTTCTTTCTCCCTTTTCTTTGTGGTCAGTTTTTGGGGCTTCATAGCCATTCTTTATTTCAAGAGAAATTGGTGTTATGCTTTGTTTACTTTGGTGGACTGGTATGGTGATATGATATATGTGAAAGTTATAAGAAAGATTGGAGCTGCTCGAACTCAAAGGGGTAATTGAAGGCCATGGGCACTGCGATGCTTCTCTACCTGGTGCTAAGCGGCATGTTATCCGTTGAGGATGCCGAGGAGAGGAGGCTATTGAAGGAGGCCAGTAAG
Organism: Carex kokanica; assembly: GCA_025461125.1. Lineage (NCBI taxonomy): Eukaryota > Viridiplantae > Streptophyta > Magnoliopsida > Poales > Cyperaceae > Carex > Carex kokanica. Next base: position 757,394 of record JAJGRX010001069.1, on the reverse strand, counting down.
AGGACATGGATCGAAAGGAAGGAAAAGAGGGAGAAAAAGAAGAACAAGAAAGATAAAGGTAGATAAACTCTTTGTTTTGTCTTTCGTTTTCATATGTGTCCCTTGGAAAGTTTTTATTTGCAAATGAGCCCCTGTAAAGGACGACACTTTATGTAAAGTTGGTGCAAACATAACTTTTTGTATTTACCAGTAGAATACTTTTTTCATAAGAACAAGCTATTCATTACTATATGGATATGCACTTGTAGTAATAAGTTACAAATTGCTTCATAAATTATTCATTATCTATTCCTATGTAGGAAACCGACACTCAATATTGAATTTGCAATTCACTAATTCATCATGAACTTGGTTTGAATTTGCAATTAAGTACTGAAACAAGAATAGAAAGAGGAACAAAATTTGATTAAAATCTCTTGGACCAACAAATTTGACATTAACTGTTTCGAGGTGACCAATTTTTGATGGCAATTTATGTTATGATCCAGTGAAGTGGCCAGAGAAGCCACCTGTTAATTTCAGACAGGCTTTGGGGCAAGCGACAAGGGCTTTAAGGTACACTTAGAAACAAACACTGGGCAAATGGACACTTAGCGAGATTGCATTTGGCATCAAGTATTATATGAAACAACAGTCAACAGGTACGTAACAATTCCTTGAGAAAATTTAATTTAAGTGTTCTTTTGTATGCATGCATGCTTGATATATAAAATTATTTCAGGGAAATTTGCAACATGAATACACGGAAGGGAACAGCATACTGCTGGGGCATGACGTGACAAAAGAACTGGTATATCTCTTGAGACATTTAAAGCTGTGCATGTTCTTCTCCAAGAAGCCATATAAGGTGTTCATGGAGCACGGCCGGTATAGCGATGATGATGTTCTTGTCAAGAAGCATAAGGCGAAGGTGCCTAAGTATCGTCATGCCTCTTTATTTTTGTCTGTGATCAAAGTGATTTCAAAGTCCAAATAGTCGATCTGAACCATTCAACGTGATTTCCATATGAAGATATACTTGCAGACTTGATTTTTTATTTTTTAGAATTTTTTTACTATTTTTTTAGATAGGTAGAAACACTACTTTTGAATGGTTGATTTTCCACCTATCTAAAAAAATAGTAATAAAATCCTAAAAAATAAAAAAAATTGATCTTCAAATACATTTTCATATGGAGATCATGTTGAACGGTTCAGATAGATTGTTTGGATTTTAAAAATGTAGATATTGATCCATAGTACGGACTTATTATGCACTATGCATAGTAATATAGCCTCACTCATCATCTAAATATTATTATGGAAATTGCTTAGTAATTTCTTTTAAAAATGGAAAATATTTTTGTGCAGCTGTTGAGGCCATCGTTCACAGTAGTGCGAGATGGTGATACAAAATGCTTTCTTCTTCTGATTCGTGGGGCCATCAGCGTCAAGGAACGTCTGACAGCTGCTACAGGAGCAGCAGTGCCATTTCACCATGTAGTGATGCATGATGGGGCTGTAACAGATGTTGTCTTGGGTCATGCACATTGCGGCATGGTAGCAGCGGCACGTTGGATTGCCAAATGTGCGGTCCCTGCTCTCACTGACGCCGTTCGGAAACATCCTGACTACAATATCAAGGTAATTTTTGTATGTTATGATGTCTCCCTTGTATTTTAAATAATAAAATAACTTGTTTATTTATTTAATTTTTGTGTTCATTGTTTTGACATATTAGATTATTGGGCATTCGATGGGTGCTGCTATTGCATCAATTCTAACATACATGCTTCGTGAGCATAAAGAGTTTTCGTCATGTACATGCATTGCATATGGTCCAGGTAACAATTTCTATCTTTTCTCTATAAATATGTACTCTTTTACAACAAAATGTTCACTGTTTTGTAAACAGTGAACATTTACCCAAATAATACATTGGTGAAGATGTTTATTAAATTTGAGATGCTTAATTAAAGTATTGTATTCATCTATTTTAGCTGCTTGCATGACATGGGAGTTGGCCGAATCAGGCAAGGATTTCATCACTTCACTTGTGAATAGAACTGATGTCGTGCCTTCTTTTTCTTTAGTCTCGGCCGCTCAGCTGCGTGCTGAGGTACTACCATTCATTTGTCTTTTTTTTTTTTTTTTTTGTCTTGTGCATTGTGCAGGAATACAGTCTTTTGGGTACCCAGGAAATTGTATCTTGTGAATTGCACAAGAGTGCTTTTTGCTAATACATGCTCTGATTATAATTATTGATTTGTATTTTCTCAACATAGGTGACAGTTTCATCATGGTTGACCGATCTGAGGGATCAGATCCAACACACGAGATTTTTAAACCTTGTGAATCGCTCCGTGGCATTTATGAGGTCTCATGTACCTTTTGTCTCTCACCCTCACTCTAAAGTTGTAGATGCTGATATGCTTGTTAAATCTAATGAGGTTTTCTCTCTTTTACTGTCTATATGTTTTATATTTGATTCTAAAAGCATCATAGAAAGGAAAATGAAGACACCATAGAAAGAAAAATGATTTTAAAAATAAAATTGAACCAACCAGCACTACCTAGGGTGTGAACAGGTATAAAACAGGTTGGGTGGAAGTATTTTCATACCCATACCCATTAAGTGAACGAATTTTTTTTTCCTTTACCCGTACCCGATAAGAAAGCAAAAATAAAACCTTACCCATACGGCCATACCCATTTTATTGAATACGGTACGGGTCGGGTAAATGGATAAAAGAGTGGCATTGAATAAATATATATAGGACATAAATAAAACTATATCATATCATGCACCATCTTCATATAAACATATATCTATATATATAATTTTATTTTTAATAATTACTGTATAGGGTAACGGGTACAAAATAGTCTTTACCCGTATCCAATAAGCTAACGAAAAAAAAAACCTTACATGTACCCGTACCCGTCTTATTGAATACAATACGGGTTGGATAAACAAATAAAAGGGTACCATTAACACCCCTAGCACTACCGCTAATTTAGCATGCACATACTGGTACTATAAGGGACCAAACAGTTCCTAAGTTTCTAATGTTAAATTTGGCACTTACAGGCCCAAACCAGATTTGAAGGAAGAAGAAGTACATTCAACCGAAAAGAAGAAAAATCATCCTCTCTCTTGCTTCCCTTGCAGGGCCCTGCAAACTCGTGGCCCCACCTCTGCCAGCTCAACATCTCCAAACCCTGAAAGCATCTCTCAAGTAGCACTCCACAATAATAACACCGTCATCACTGAAAGTGAGTTGATCACCAATAACTCTGCGCTGATAGCGGATCTGATTGCCTGCTGTTCCGGGTCCGCAATTCCTGATTCCGAATCAGAATCCGAATTGGAATCAGAAGTAGAGATAACAAGAGAACGAAAGGAATTACCAGAAAGCAGCAAAATACAACTGGAGTTGCTTGCTGATGCAAATTTAGACTTATCAGCTGAGGGGCCTCAGATGTTCCCTCCTGGGAGGAATATTGCACATGGTTGTGCTCCCAGCACCTGAGTGGGACCCGGCATTGTCAGAGACGGGACCCGCTGTTAATGAAGAGGAGTTGGTTGATGTTTACAAGACTCCCAGCGAATTTTATGGTAAGATAAGGTTGGCAAGGAGCATGATAAGAGACCATTACATGCCGAAATACATAAAAACCTTGCAAATATTAATCGACAAGTTTGCAAAGCAAGAACCGGAATCAAATTTGTAGCATTCTACGGGTTTATGTGTACATAGAATAATTAAAAGAAGAACATCATTCCAGTGCACTGTGCTTTGAAAGCACAAAAAGAAATGAGAGAAGGATTTACAGTTGCAAATTTGATCATTTAAAGGTGCTTACAAAATTTCTGTGACATTCTTCATTTCTGATAGTGAACTCTTTTTTTTTTGAAAAAAAATGCCCTTATTGTTGTACATATCACGACCCAGATAATATTTTTTAGTTTGTTAGATTGTGCATTTTAACTGTTTGTTTTGGGTGTTCATAGTTTGACTTGTGTAACTCATTGGAAGGTTTTTTAAAACCCAAGTGTATAATTAAATGATAGGAGTCTCTCTAAATAATTGTAAATTATTACATTAATGTAATTTGTAATTTGAAGGTGGTTCTAATTTCATAAAGGATTTGAAAGATTGTTATTATTTTGACATTTCTCTTCTATTCTGTAGTAGTGTTGACATTTTCTGTCCCTTAAAATATTCCATGTGATGTAGTAAAAATATACACATTATCTTAGTCATTGTTGCCTTGAATGGAATTTATTTATTGAATCATGGATCAATTCTGACATATTTATCAACTATAGCAAATTGGGCGGCTACCAATTATATAAATAAAATTTTATAACAAAATTCTTCTATTGATACATAATAGGTTACAAAGTCAAGCGGTAAAAAAATAATGAAAAATAAATATATAAAACAATTTACAAAATAACTTATAAAAAATTGATTTTTTTATGCTTGACTTTATACTAAATAAATTTGAAACTTTCAAAATTTTTCATATACATGCATCACTCACGAAGTAGATGGATTTCAATAGTTTGGATTCATCGTTTGAAGAAAATACGTTAGACTTTTGGAGCTGTGCTCACCAACTCTTCCTGATGAACACATCACACTCTAGCTTTGTTCATTAATAAGTACTGATTTTTTTATTTGGATCGTTGGATTAAAATAAACAAATTAAATCCATTTTAAAAACTCTCTATAAATAATCTCTATATCAATATCAGTTAGAGTGAGGCTATGGTACTTCGGCTAGTGTACTATGGCTAGTGTACTACGGCTCAATATGGTACTTTTTAAAATTCTAACGGTCGATCCGAACCGTTCAATGTGATATCTATATGAATATGTACTTGCAAACTAAATTTTATATTTTTTCGAATTTTTTTACTATTTTTTTAGATAGGTAGAATTTTGATGGTCCAGAATTTGTATAAAACACTGAAAATTCTATCTATCTAAAAAAATAGTAAAAAAATTCGAAAAAATATAAAATTTAGTTTGCAAGTACATATTCATATAGATATCACATTGAACGGTTCGGATCGACCGTTAGAATTTTAAAAAGTACCATATTGAGCCGTAGTACACTAGCCATAGTACACTAGCCGAAGTACCATAGCCTCACTCTATAAGTTTTATGTTTCATTTGGGATGGTTCCAACCGAAAAAACAGAACTCCACTTTCTTGGACAATTAATAATGCCTCTTACAAAGGTAACGCAAGCATGCATGCGCTTTCTTGGATAATATAAAGTGCATTGCTCAGATTTGCTACCATAACAACCAACATGTCTAATCATGATTTGCAAGAACTAATTAATTTAATTCATGTGGGATGTAACGAATTGTTCTAGTTCAGTACACCATCTTGTATTAATTTTTCTAACTGTTAAATTACTAAGGATTAATATTTAATATGGAAAATTTAAATATTTAGTTTGATATTTTTATTATAGATATATATAATAGGAGGAGGGATCGGATTACACCGTTTTTGGTGACATCGAATTACATCGTTCATTTTTAAAGTTTTCAAAGTCCAAACAGTTGATCCAAACCGTTCAATATGATGGATATATTAAAATGTGCTTGCAGATCAAATTTTAAATTTATTTGAATTTTTTTACTATTTATTAAGTACTTTACAAAATCGTTGTTTTCAGACCATTGAATTTTTGTACACATCTTAATAAATAGTAAAAAAATTCAAAAAAATGTAAAATTTGATCTGCAAGCACATTTTAATATATCATCATATTGAACGGTTTGGATTGACTGTTTGGACTTTGAAAATGGACGATGTCACCAAAAAATGTATAATCCGATCCCTCCTCATATAATAGATTGAGTTCTGATAATTAAGATCTAAAAATTGATTAGGTTCACCTGGACTTCGTTTGTATATAATTATTTTTACTTATTTTGAATATTAAATGATTTTAATATCCTTAATTAGTAATAAACATTTTAATTCAATTACAATTATTCGATAAAATCAATATAAATAGGAGTGAAAACGGATCGGATATGGAGTGGTAAAACCATATCCATATCCGTTTTTTATTTTCCGGATATGGATCCGATTGGATACTTATTAAAAAATATATAAATATTATTGAAAAATACTAAAATTTATAATATTTATGTAATTATAATGATGAACAACATAATTTTTTTCATAATATATATTAAACTATATGTATATATCTAATATTCAGATACAAATAATTGAAATGTAAAATCATATCAGTATCCGTATCTACACATATATTTAGATATCCATATCCAATTTTTAAATACGGATCAGATATTATATCAAGAGCCAATATACATTATAAATAGTACCATAATCTCACTTAAGAAGAGAAAATAAACTTGACATTGTTACGGCTCCTTGCTTGATTTATAGCATAAGAGAGGGGAACAAAATCAGTACAGTATTGTACAAAAAAGGCCAATTTATTTGTCTTCAATCTAGAACAAAAAAGGCCCAGCCCAAACCCAAATCAGGGCCCATAATAAATTTATCATTTCTCACTAGAAAGCGAAGCCAGAACCCTTCCAGATCGATCTATTTCTAGTGTCCCTCTCTCTCCAGCCGCCATGGCTGCTTCTTGCGATAGCTTCCTCCTATGGCGAATCATCTCGAAGGAGACGCCACCACAAGGATCTCCTGTCGATTCTTCCTCTTACTTATCGAATAACTACAGATTCTTCCTCTTGCTCTTCATCTCGAGTGGTAACAAGTAATCTACTCCATGGGAGCCTGCAGCATAGGAGTAGATTAGTTGTTACCACTCGAGATGAAAGAGTTACGAACGGAATGAGGCAACAATGGCTGGTTCTTATTAATTAAACTGGTATCACTGAAAACTATTATGGTACTTCATAATTTTCTCTAAATTAAATTAATATTACATGCGCTACTAACTTGCCCAGATTCCTACCATGGCTGGCCTGTGCTGTGTGCTTTCGCTCTAGGATTGAAGACTGAGGGAGCCTGGTTATGTTTATAGATTTGATCACTGTGTTCTTCCAGCAATGGCTTCCTGAGAAAGTCAGATGAGGTATTGTTACTTTTCTCTTCCAGATTAATTACCAGAAGCCTACCTGCCTCAATCTGATGAGGTAACACCGATTAGAATGAATCTTACATTTAGACTTTTAGAGCTGGTATGCTTTCCGTCTTCTACTGAGAATTTGCCTGATTTCACACAAAGTTAATATCAGTCTGTTTGGTGCCAGACTAGGTGTAACATTTGGTGTGAAAGATAATTGAATTGAATTAACTTACTACTTACAAACTTTTGAATGTCCCCGTCCCACTATTGTCAGAAAAGGATCTTTGGAGTTGGTTAACAAATTTGTACAATTTTTATTTTGTTAGCACAAAAATTAAAAGATACAACTACTAGCTAGGCTTTTATTTATTATTGTTAACAAACATGTTATCTGTTTGGTATTTTTTAATAATATCTAAAAAGTTGTAATTTCATATCTAATTTATGCTATTTTTAGTAAAATTCTATAGTTTGTTACCATTTGTCTAATTGAAACAATAAATATACCTCAGTTTATAATACATCTTGTTTATCCTCTGATATAGTGAATTTATAATTCCATGTAAAATGAAAATGGATTGTGTGTAATGGACCAAACATGTTATGTTATCTTCTTGCAGTTACATTGTTTGATATCTTTTAATAATATTTTTATATAATTTTTAATAAATATTTGATTCAATCCGTTTCCATCTAATCTCCGATCATCCGTATCCGAAAAATAAAAATGGATACGGTTTTAACACTATCCAATCTGTATTTACCCCCGGTTGTTATTCATTTTTATGTCAGCGTATATAACATACTTTGCTATGAGCAATGAAAATCAGTGCAGATTTTTTTGGGGTGGGGGTGTGTTTTTTTTAGTAAAATTCTATAGTTTGTCCTCTCAGAGCATTTGTCAAATTTAAGAAATAAATATGTCTCAATTTATAATATATCTTGTTGAATATTATTTATTCTCTGATATAGTAAATTTCTAGCTAATTCCATGTAAAATGAAAATGAATTGTGTGTAATGGACCAAGTTCAGCCATAAGAAATTATCGTTAAGCCAAGTGATATGTAGTCATGTCCATCATTCTTTTGCTTTTAATTCGTGGGTTTCTTTCTTTTAACTTTCACTCTCTTCTCCTCTGTATTTATTATAAAATAAAAAATAAAACCCCAACAAAAAAACTGAAAAACCAAAATAACTACAAAAAAACGAAAAAAAGAAAAGAAAAAAAAAACAATTTCCTTTCATTATCTATTAGAAGAAATTTTTTGTTTTTATCTTCTTAAGTCTTCATTCTCCAAAACAATTATTTTCTGGAACATTGTATAATTTTGTGTAACTGTCGAACTTATTTGATGCTTTTAATATTCCGGGAAAACTATACAAGAAAACAAAAAAAGGGGAAAAAAGGAAATAGGAAAAAAAGGAGAAAAGAAAAAATGAGAAAAAGATTGTACAATAATTTCAGTCCAGGTGATACAATATTATTGTGTATATGTCCTATTTATTTTTATATGGAACTTTTTTGTGTGTTGTATGTTTAAGAGCTTGTACTTGTCACTTTTGCGGTGTGTATTTTATATGGTGTGTAATTTTGTGGACTTTTGTATGATAAGACTGCTTGTAGATTTTTATATGGGACAATTTTGGTTTGGTATATATTGTTATTGTTTCTAGGTGAGTGGCTAAGCTACAAACGTTTGCACCAAGGGTTTGGTGCAAACGATTTGTTTTCGGATTTTCGAAGTCCAAACGGTCGATCCGAACTGTTTAAGTTGTTCTCCATATTGAAATGTGCTTGGAGACCAAATTTTACATTTTTTGGAATTTTTTTACTATTTATTAAGCCACTTTGAAAGTTGCTGATCACACGGTCCAGAATTTTATTGCACTGTTTTTACTGTTCACCCGAATCAACAACTTTCAAAGTGGCTTAATAAATAGCAAAAAAATTCCAAAAAATGTGAAATTTGGTCTCCAAGCACATTTTAATATGGATTAAATATCTAACGGTTTGGATCGACCGTTTGGACTTTGCAAATAGGAGAACCAAAACGTTTGCACCAAGGGCTTGGTGCAAACGTTTTGAGCTTAGCCAGTCTCTTGTTTCTAGTTGCAAAAGATTCTGGAGAAGAGTTTTATATGGTGTGTATTATCATTGTAATTTTGCCCTATATTGTTTTTATTTTTTGAAGCACATTTTTAATAAAGATTTATGAGGTTGTTTGCCTAACTGAACCATTTTTAAAAGAATGATTATTTTTTTTGTCGAAAGTCCTATTGTACTTCTGCTATTTAGTGAGAACTGTGGTATTTTCACTATTTTTTGTGGAAAATTAAAGGAAAAAAAAGGTGATATTGTTTAGGTTCCTTGCTTGATTTATAGCATAATGGAAACAGGCACCATTCATTCTGCAATGACCAAAGAAATGAGTACATTTGATGCTAACAGAAAATATTCACTATTGAAATAAGGGCCCATAATAAATTTATCATTTCTGAGCAGAGTTGAGGCTAGCAGGAATCCTTCAAGATCATCTCTGTTTCGTCTCTCTCTTCACGACTGCTACTTTGATAGCTTCATCCAGTGACCTGTCCTCTTCCCTCTGGTGCATTATCTCAGCGTATTTGCAATGGTATTGGCAAGCTGGCGAAGTTTCATCCAATGAAAAACTGGAAAAACAGAGAAAGGTAGAAAAAAAAACAGAGAAGAAATGATACAGTATGTGACATGTATCAAATAACATGCACAATGTTACAGCTTACATTCCAGCTGCTTTTATCCAAAGAAAGAATTCCTGCTGCTTTTATCCAAATAGGAATAATTGACTGTTTATTCTTGAAAGAAACAGGCCCAACCCAAATTTGGGCTCAAATAATGAGGGATGGAACTCACTCTAAAGACATTCAACAACGGCCCAAATTACATATTGTATTTAACTAGTGGATAATAATTATTTTCTTTCTGGGTTACAAATGCACATGAGAACGAATAAGATTTTTCTCTTGTTATTTATTTAATTAATCCTTGTTGACCTTAATCACAAGGGTAGGTAGAGAAAAATAATTGTCTTAAAAGAAGAGATTCGAGGGTAGGTACATAGGAAATTTCACCTTAATAACAAAATTACCCAACGCCTGGGCTCCAAAGTGGATTTACAATGGTTACATTATCATCTGCAGCATGCATGCAGTGGCCAACAATTAATGTGATTCAACGGTACAACTTCTACTGACTGTTTGGCTTCACCTCTACCTACGACCAAGAAATAGCAATAGTTTGGGTATAAATTATAGGACTATTATCTTGATCTCAGTTTCTGGAGTTTATTTATTTTGAAACAAGGAAATAATTGAAAAAAAAAATCTGTTTCTTATGTCCTGGTTAACATTGTTATAGGTTTTGGATAGTTTTTTTTTAAGGGTAAGAAAGCAATTGCCATCTTACGGTTTTTCATTGATAAAAAAATATTTACATGATTACATCTCATTAGATTTTGGATAGTCGGGAATAGTGAAATTAAATTGGTGACCTTTTTGGAGATACATGACCAATACTACTACCTTTGGGTGCTTTTTTTAAACTTGCCATTCTTTCTTTTTTTAATTGGGTACTCGTACAATTTTTCAAAGTACTATTTTATTTACTAGTACCAAGGTATAAATGTTGTCTTTAGTTAATAATCTTTGTGCTTGCTTAGTTTGCAGCTATGAATTACTGTATCTACTGTATCTTCCATTTAGAGATGCTCTTGAGGCATTCCAAATTTCTTGAATTGTCAGAGCCGCCATATAATTATCACAAGATTCTACTTGCTAGTTGATATGTGAGAAATAAGAGGTAGTCCGAATAAATAATAGGGAGAGCCTAACTATCCCCCGGCATCCAGCCCCCATTTTTCCCCCGACTTCAGATAAGTAGGGGACCACAACTGCTGTCACTGCAAAACTACCGGGGGTCGATTTGCGAAAATGTATTCACACTTAACACAGGTTGTATTCATCCATGTAAATAAAATTCCTCATCTTTGAGAAAAAATTATATATGGAAACAAAAGAAAACACCATCGCAACTGCCGTCCGCTAAAAACAAAAGAAAACGCGTTAATTACGCGGAGATAGTAGGGGACCACAACTGCCGTCCGCTAAAAATAAAAGAAAACGCGTAATTAAGTGGGGGGACCGCACAACCGCGATCCATAATTAGAAATAACATCAAGTATTCATCCGTAATACATTAAGTATTCATCCGTAATACATTAAGTATTCATCCGTAATGCATCAAGTATTCACCACTAATATATCAAGTATTTAAAAAAAAAAACTGGACATATCACTTACCAATCTTTTACACGTTTTTAGAGGTGATTTTTTCTCTCCGTTCAATCTAACTAATATTTCTGACGATCTGTGAGGAATTTTGCAAATCTAAAACCACGAACGTCTTCTACATAATTTTCTCTTTCAAATGAGATCCATGATGACATACTTTCGAGTTATCCGTTGCACAAGTATTCACACCTCGTCATGCAAGTATTCATCTCTCATTGAACAAGTATTCATCCTCGTCATGTAAGTGTAAATAGTACATGACAAATGTAACAAAGTATTCATCCATTAAATATCTAAATATTCATCCAATAAAGCAGTCTTACTATTCAAAAATACTGGTATTAATACACACTGACATGATAGTATGTATTCATCCTGTCATACTAAGTATACATTCCTAATGTAAAAAGTATTCATCCTGTCATACTAAGTACATATACCTTATGTAAAGAAGTATTCATCCCAAATGAAACAATATTTATCCCGTCATACTAAGTATATATACCTTATGTACAGAAGTATTAATCCCAAATGAAATAGTATTCATCCATTAATTTCCAACTATTCATCCCAAGTATTAATGAAGCTTTGTTCTTTGCAAATAACTCGATACTGCATGAGGAAGAGAAACATAGACACGAAAGGGATTAATTGCATCCGGCGGAGGCGGAGGTGGGAGAGGGAGGCGCAGGTGGAAGGCGCAGGAAGAGGTGGGAGAGGGAGGCGGAGGTGGGAGAGGGAGGGAGAGAGATGAGGAAGAAATGGGGGAAGAAAGTTAGTTAGTTGGAGAAATAAATGAGAAAAAATTAGAAAGTTAGTTAGAACTAGAAAATAAAGTTAGTTGGAGGAAAAATGGGAGAAGATATAATTACCCTAAATAATAATCTCCAAGTCGGTCCTTTTGATTTGCTGAAAACATAACAAAAAAAATCATCTATTTATTTTATGAAATTTGACAGAAATTATTGATGAATTGTGTGGCCAATAATATTAATTTTGGTAAACAGAATGACTAGAAAAATGGAAATTGAAAGAGAAACAGAGAAGGGATTAAAATATTGTCATAAAAAAAGATCAATAGAATGTCTTGATTATCTAATTCCAATTTAAACTATTTCTTATCAAACATAACACAACTGACAAAATATTCTTTCCCACATAATGCTCTTATCAAATCGCTTTACACTAGAAAAAATTAATGCTACAGAGAAAGTAACTCCAGTTTCATCAATGCAAGGCGTTCAATAATTTATGTACATTTTACAACTTTTTTTCCTTTCAATTATATCGACAAAGTTAAAATACCTTTTAACTTCACTCCATTGGCAGTATCTTCTATTTTTTAATTAAATAGAGAGACAGCTGTATATGCTAATAAATTGAGTAAGAGGAAGGAGGAAGGTGATGGGGAATAACTGAGATGGAAGGGGAAGAGAGGGGAAAGTGGGGCCCACAAGGAACTTTGTCAAAAAATTTAGAAGAGAATATTTTGTTTGATGATTTTGAAAAAAGGGTACTTTCCAAAATTTCTCATTATAGGACTATTTTATATCCTATATAATTGAATGGGTGTCCTAAACAGAACAGCTGTTGATTTTAGATCCTGTTCATATGTTATTTATAATCAACAGTCGATATATGAATAATCTTTAATGGATATCGGTTTGGACCTAAATGTGTAACTAATATATTGGCTAATGAATGAGATAAAAAGTACATATCGATCTGATTTATCTTTAACGGATATTGGTTTGGATGATAAACATTTTAAAAGCATGACACAAATGACTAATTTGGTCAATTATTTTGCTTGTAACAATCTGATCTAGTACAGGTGTATTTCGCACATTCCCAAATGTGTAACTAATATATTGGCTAATTTTGAAAATATGGACTAGTTCATAAAATTACGGAAATGGAGAAAAAGGTAATAGATTTATTAAGAGTATAAGTAAGATTAGTTGATTAGAGTAGTTTCCGAGATTTCATGAGAATAAAAAAATTTAGATTTAGGTAAGAGGGCCATTTGACTCGTTGTAATCCGTTTTTTATCAATGAAATTGTTAGTAGGCATTTAAAGCCATTTAAACCGGCCACTATAAAGAGCAAGATGCTAAAATCTAACATTATTTTTAAATATTTGTTAGATTACTTCTTTTGATTTAGGTAGTAAGTTTTAACAATTTCACTAGTTCATGTTGATCCAATTGGTTTAATGTGATTCAGGTTTCCTATCATTTTTAATCATCAGTAATTTTGATACAAGTTCTGACTTTTTACTATGCCACATACGACACTGTCACTAGCCGCATACGGGTCATTGTGTGTCTACCGATGATATAAAACTTTAACTCAATTTTTGAGGCACTTAACGATGTTTTTGCAATTCTGATTCCGTCGGCTCTCTAGGGGTCGTACGCGCAAATTTGAGTTTTCTAGTCAAAGTTATGGCCGTTTAAAGTTAAAAAAACCAATGCTTTCGTGCAAAAACACCGATGACGCATCAATGCATTATGCATGGCTTAATGACGGCAGAAGTGCATCGATGTTTCATTACAAAAACATCAACACTGACCTGCTTAATTGCCAATGCTAAGGCTAATAAAACATCGATGTTTCATTACAAAAATATCGATGATGCACCGATACATGCAACCGATGTAACACACGCATCCAACCAAATGCATTTGTTTGATCTTGGCCAAACCGAGTGCAAACTTCAATCCGAGTTTTCTACGACTTTTTCTTCTAGCCAACTATGCTATGCCCATCTTAAGAATCTCTCTCTCTCCCAGTCCCTCTCTCTCTGTCTAAAAAAAAAATTGGGAACCGGCCATTTAATGACCGATTTGGACATTTTTAACAAAACTCATCTGAGCTGAGTATATTTATTAATTTGTAATTAACTTTGGATATTAATAAAAATGTCGGTCACATGACTACCACTAGTGATAGCATGTGCTGCACGCAAAAATGGACTGCATAGAACTAATAAATTATTTAATTAATCGTGTGACATATAAATTTGCTCTGGCTAAGACTGTACAACACAGTCTGTGGTACGTAGAGGTGAAGCCACACAGTCACTGGATGTTGTACCGTTGAAGAATAAGCATGTGTTGTACAGTCTAGCCAGTGACTGTGTGGCTTCACCTCTACGTACCACAGACTGTGTTGTACAGTCTAGCCAGAGCAAATTTATATGTCCCACGATTAATTAAATAATTTATTAGTTCTATGCAGTCATTTTTGCGTGCAGCACATGCTTTCACTGCCAAACGAGAACGCACTTCTAATTTTAAAGTAAACAAGAAAAGAAACGAGAACATAGAAAGAACCATTAAACTCGATCAGATCAAAGTTTGTTTCACCTTGCTACCCACCCACAAAATTTCCCACATTACCATCTCATCTCGAACCATTAATTTCTTTCTACTTTTCTCAACTTCCTTCAACTCTCTCCAAAACTAAGTGACACAACTTTCCTTAAAGCCCGTACGAAGAGAAGCCCAGCCATGGTGGCTGAGGCGGCTCTTCTCACTTCCTTAGGGTGGTTGGCATCCCCCTTGTTCAAAACACTATTCGACAAAGCGCATCACCACCTTGGCACTGGCATCGATGAAAAAATGAAGATACTTCAGGCCACAGTACTTCCACGACTCTCTCTGGCGATTGAGAAAGCAGAAAAGAGCAACAACAAAGAGAAGGTAGTGGAATGGCTCAAAAGGCTCAAGGGTGCATACTATGAGGCTGAGGAAGCAATCGACCTATGTGAGTATGAACAGCTTAAACAAAAGGTAAAGGATGATAGAAAGACACTAGAACAAAAGGCAAAGAATGAAAGGGTAACCCCAATTAGTTTACCATTAATATCTGTAGCCCGGCCTATTAAGATTGCTCTGGATAAGTTAAAATATGGCTTATCTGTATTATCTACGGAAAAAAAAATGCTAAAGCGTTGTATAGACAACCTTATAAAAATTGCCGAGGAGGCCAAGGATTTCTGTGATTTGTTAGGGGGCCCAGAAAATTCTGATAGGGAAACAAGCTCAAATCCTCCCGTCAGAGTTTTCGGTCGTGAGATAGATAAAGAAAAAATAGTCAGCTTACTCACACAAAAAACATCAAATTCTGAGCCTGGACCAAGCACTAGGCCAGCTTTCCCTATAATTGCTATTACAGGCCGTTCTGGTGCTGGGAAAACGGCACTTGCCCAGTATGTTTATAAACATCTGGATGGACAAGAGCATTTTGATCTTTGTGTGTGGGTGTATGTCCCTCGCAAATTTAAGGCCACTGAGGTTATTACGAAAATGATAGAAATCATAAATGGAGAAGAATGCGTTAGTAATGAGGTTACATCTCTTGAAGCTCTTTCAAAAAAAATAAGAAAAATGTTAGGGTCTAAGAAATTTCTACTTGTGTTAGATGATTTTTGGAGTGATACTGAGGATTTTGTTGAACAATGGGAGAAATTCATTGGTTGCTTAAGTAGTTGTTTACCAGGGAGCACAATTCTACTTACAACTCAATCCAAAAATGTTGCACAACAAGCTGGCCTTACCCATTATTTGGAAGTAAAGACCTATAGTTTAGAGGAGATAGCGGAGGCCCAATTTTCGGAACTCTTAATGCATCATGCTTGGCCAAGCAATTGTCATTTGCAAAAAGAGGAATTCGAAGAAATAGGTCGAAAAATAGCTGTGAAGCTAAAAGGAGATCCTGGTGCGGCAAAGCTAGTGGGTCATCAATTGAGGGGAAAACTTGACCTAAGGCATTGGGAGGAAGTAGCAAAAAAAGATTGGTTGGGAGATAACATGAAAGCGAGGATCTGGAGCTATCAACAGCTGCCTCCAGATCTCCAACGTTGTTTTGCAATCTGTAGCTTATTTCCAAAAGGCGTTGCGTTCCAAAGAATGTTTTTAATTAATTTATGGATGGCAGAAGGTTTTATAAGGCCAAGAGATAAGGAAGAAAGGTTGGAGGATATCGGTGAAAATTACTTGGATGAGCTCGTATCGAGGTTTTTTATTCAAGAAGTTGAATTTAAAGAGAAAAAACGATATCAACTTCATGACCTGTTTCATAATCTTGCAGAGCGGGTTCAAGGTGATGATTTTATCAGAATAGACTCAACTAATTCCAAAGAAGTTTCTTCCCACATAAGCAACATGTTATCTAGATGTGAGAACATTCGCCGCATCCATTTGCCCTCAAGCATGATAAATGAACTAAAAGAAAAATTATGCCTCATGCACAATATACGCACTCTTTTGGTGGAACCTGATGGTGGTATTGTCCCAAAGAATGTATTGCAAGAGATATTGAAGCAAATGGAAAAACTACGGGTGTTACAGCTTTTCAAATGTGTTGATGATTTGCCGGACTCTATTGGCAATTTAAAACATCTCCGTTACCTCAATATTGATGGCTCTCAGTCTCTTAAGAAGTTACCTGATTCCATATGCAAACTTTACCACCTCAAAAGGCTTGACCTTCGAAATTGTAAATCCCTACCCAAGTATTTTTGTGAACTCATTAGCTTGAGGTGTTTTTATACAAGTAGGAAGACAATGTCGCATATTTCTCATGTTGGAAGGCTGACGTCCCTCCAAGAGCTTAATGGTTTCGTTGTAAGGAAGAAATGTGGGTAAGAATTGCACCAACTAGAAAATTTAAATCAGCTTAGAGGTAAAATGC
Source organism: Carex kokanica (assembly GCA_025461125.1). Classification (NCBI taxonomy): domain Eukaryota; kingdom Viridiplantae; phylum Streptophyta; class Magnoliopsida; order Poales; family Cyperaceae; genus Carex; species Carex kokanica. Next base: position 740,283 of record JAJGRX010001069.1, on the reverse strand, counting down.
GCATTGCAGGTCTTGAGAATGTAGCGAGTACAGAGGATGCTATGAAGGCCAATATGCAAAATAAAAAGCACCTCGAGGAACTAAAATTTGTGTGGAACTCTGATGAAAGAGACACTAATAATGCTACATGTCTCTCTACTCCACATGTTGAATTATTGGATGCATTACAACCTCATCCTCATATAAGCGGTCTGACACTTAAAGGATTTGGAGGAGATAGAATTCCAAATTGGCTCCAAAGTCAGAATTCACTAAAGCATCTCACGTCGCTAACATTAATGGATTGTGATAAAGTAAAAGAAATCCCATCCATTAATGAATCACTTCCCAATTGTGAAAGATTTATACTACGGGGGCTTAAGAACCTTAATAAAATGCCTACCTTTCCACCAAATCTCACTTCTTTAGAGATTAGCAATATCCCTCAAGTTAGTTATTTCTCTGAGGATGATTTGTTGAAGAAGGAAGAAAGAAACCAATCCAAACATGAGGTCGTGAAGCAAATAGTAGAGTACCTGAAAGCAGAGGATGTACTATTACCCAGAAAGTTTGAGTCAAATGTGAACTTTTTTTTTCTTTTTGTGAAACACAGATTGGAAGATGCATTTGATGATTCTACGGATCCGCTTTTAGATGAGTGGTCAGAGATATTGAAATTTGACCCTTGGAATAAAGATTATTCTCGAGAGCAGCTTTTGGATGCCTGGGTTATGTTCATGCATTGCCACATGGAAACAATGTTCTATAAAAATGAAGAGTCCAAGTTGGTTTTACCGTCTTCACTCACTTACCTTCAAATATCATCATGTAGCATTACTGATGATGCATTATCCACCTGCATACAATGCCTTGTTTCCCTATCTAAACTGAAACTATCTGATATTCAAACAATAACCTCTCTTCCTCCCAAGGAAGTCCTTTGTTCATTGAAGAACCTCCTGTCTCTTACCATTAAAGGATGCTATTTGCTCAGTTCCTTAGGAGGTATTGGAGCCTTGACCTCTTTGATAGAGCTCGTATTAGTGAACTGCCCCAATTTGAACACATCAGATGATTCTTTGCCTTCCTCCTTGGAGATACTAAATTTTTTTTATTGCTCAACTGCTGATGTTATTCATGCCCGTAATGTCTCAGATGTTATTTGTACCCTTGATGTTCGTAACCTGTCTCTTCTCAAGAAGCTGGTTTTAATGGGATGGGGCGGTCATTTGGAGGGATTGAATTCATTAACTACACTTCGTAGTCTACAGGTATCACAGTGCCCTGCAATTAACCTCTCATCTCCCATGGACAAGTACACATTTGCAGTTCAACATGTTCTTGTTGATGACTTGAAACTATTGAAGTTGATACTATCAGATGAAACTATTTCCTCAATAGATATGTTGTCAATTTTTGACTTTCAAGGAGATTTCTCAGATGATGAGGTTTTTCAATCTCTTACCTCTCTAAAGGATTTGGGCTTTTATAGATGCGAAACTACCCATCTACCAAAGAACTTGAAAAATCTTGTATCTCTCCAATGTATGGATCTAAATCACTGTCCAAACCTTATATGTGAATTAGAAGAACTACCCAAGAATCTTCGTCAGTTGAGAATTAAAGAGTGTCCAACTCTGACGGAGAAGTTCAACAACGGTGGCCCTTATTGGGTCTGGTTTGACAAAGGATGCACCATGGTGACATTTCCAACAGAAGGTAAGCTACTTTTGACACCCCACAGTACCATTCTATTTTTAATCTATATCTTCTCTTTATTGATGGATACATCATTTTGATCAGCCATTAGAGGGATCTAAACAAATGTATTTAGACCCCTCCATCCTTTTGTTTTACCAAAGCATTGAAATTCCTATTGTTTATCTGTGACTGGAAAATCAATAGAGTTTCAAAGGGCGCCTGGAATAAAACTGATAAAAAAAGACCTTATTGGTACAACCTTGGTACTTGACATAATTGCCCAGATTTTGGCTAAATCCATAATAACAGAGGAGACAAGGCATCCTCCTGCTGGTCCGGTTTTGTGCTGGATTGCTAGTATGATTCAGCATTCATGAACAGTACCAGTGTACCAGACCTCTTTCCTTTTTCCTTTTTCATAATCTGATTTCTGGTTTGTTGGTATACAGTTCTTATTCTTCCTTGGTCTTTTATTTTAAGTCTCAATGTGTTTGTTCCGAACTTGCAACTTGTATTCAGTAAATGTTTACATATTTAAAAAAACAGAATGGTACATTTACGTTGTTAGTAATTAGTGCTGGCTTTGCAATATTTATATATTATCAATCTGATAGCTATAAATTTTCTCTGCTATGCTAATGCTATAAGATGCTAATCTTTTTTTCTCAACTCTGTTTCTTTTGCAGAAGGAAGGTACCTTTTGTATTAGGCTCACTCTCTCGAGTTTCTTCTATGCTCTCTCCATATCTCCAATATTCCAATCTCCCATACCACCTCATCCACAAAACAAAAAAAAACAAAAAACAAAAAAAAAAAAGAACAAAAAAATACAAAAAAAAAAGCAAAAAAAGATTCTCCTTTGATTATCAGTTAGAAGAAATTTGTTGTATCCATCTTTTTTAAGTCTTCACTCTCCAGTACAATTATTGCCTGGAGATTGTCTAATTTCGTGTAACTGTCGAATTTATTTGATGCTTTAATTGTTCTATGCAAACTATAGAAAAAGAAAAAAAAAAGGAAAAAAAAAAATATATATATTGTACCCTAATTTAAGTACGGGTGATACAATATTATTAATGTCTATGTCCTATTTATTTGTATCAGGTACTTTTTTTTATTAGGGTGAATATTACTTTCTATATCTTGTATGACTTTCTAGTTTTGATAAAGAGGATATATGAAGGTGTGCTCCTCATGAATTTGATCATCCGAAAATACTCTGTAATATTTTTTGAAATTAATAAAACAATGGGAGGGAAGGGAGCTTCATGGGAGTGCTTGTGTTTGTGTTCTATTTTATATAATTCTAATATTTTTGTCACTGTCTATGTCCTATTTATTTGTATATGGTACCTTTTGTGTGTGTTGTATGTTTAATATTGTTTTGAGTTTATCAACTGGTGCTAGTCACTTTATGCGGTGTGCATTTTATATGTGTGTATTGTGAGTTTATTTTTGTGAACATTTGTATGATAAGAGTGCTTGTTGATTTTTAGATGGGACAAATTTGGTTTGATATTTGTGGGACAAATTTGGTTTTAAAATATTATGATGAAATTTGGTATTGATGCTTGTTAAGTTGCATGCATGGATATCTTTGCAACTTTACCCTTTATTTTATTTTTTATTTTTTGGTCGCATTTTAGTAAAATTTTCTGAGGTTATTTGCCAACTTAACCTTTTTCTTTAAAGAAAAAAAGTAATTTTCTCAAAGTCCTATTAATTATTATATTATTTTTAGCTAATTATGATGTGCCTTAACGAAATCCTTACTTTTCAATGAAATTTCAAATATTTCATGTCAAGTTTCTTCTTCTTCTTATCTTCGTTACCAATTTTTTTTCAGTAAGTAGATAAAAGTTTGTTTGATTTTAGGAGTTCTAGGAAGAGCTGTGGTATTTAATTTGACAATTCTGCCTAAATAATAAAAGAAGAAAAACATGACATTGTTTAAGCTTCTTGCTTGATTTATAGCATAATAGAGACGAGACCAATTCACTCTTAATTAAATCTACATAGAAATGACAACTGAATTTGATGGCAACAGAAATAGTAGAGAAGGGAACAATTCACTCTTCACTCTTCAATCTACAACAAAATTAAGAAGTCCAGCCCAAAGAGTTGTCAACCCAAATCAGGGCCCATACTAAATTTATCATTTCTGAGCAGAGATGGATGCACTTTGGAGATTAATTCAAATAAATGGACAGCTGTCATGTCTCCATCTCGGAAAGATTTATCAGGCTTGTTGGTTGTGTGTAAGTTAACTGTTCTGATAATTAATATGATCTTTATATGAAAAATTAGTTTAAAATTAGTTTGAGATCAAATTTTACATATTCTTAAAAAACTTTTTACTATTTTTCTAAATTAGTAGAAATTCACTTCATAATATTCTTGGTAATTTTTTTTTCTACCTATCTAAAAAGATAGTAAAAAAATCTTTAAAATATAAAATTTTTGTACCAAGTGTATTTGACAGCTCTCTGCCAAAGAGAGTTCGAGACAATTCTTTTTTTTAAAGGTCAGAGGCTTTTGGTCCTGACAATTTCATTGAATAAAGAGTATGTACAGTTATGGTTCTGAAAATCGGAATCAATCATTTGACTGTAGAATAGGAATCAGATGAATCGGTCGGAATTGGTCGAATCAGATCGGAAACTCGATTTTTTTTTTTGACAGAAGTGCGTTTTGTACTAAATTTGTCAAATAATCCACTCCACACTCATAATAATTAAATTTGGACTGGTAACAATCAAATTTATAGTGTATTACTTATAAAATTAATATTTATCTAATTTAAAAATTAAATAGACTATTCCATAAAATAATAAAAAAGCTCAATAAATTAAAAAAGACAAATAAATTTTTTAATTTTAACTTTTACATTTTCTATTTTATTTTGTATGCATTAATTTACCATCATAGAAAATATTTTATTTTATAAACAATTAATATTTTATTTTGCTTAAGTAAAAAAAAAAAAATTACTATTGTCAACAACTATATGCACCGTTTACTTTAGTCAAATAAAAACAATAATCCTATGAAATTTCAAATATTTCATGTGAACTTTTTTCTTTTTATTTTGGTTAACCAAATTTTTTTTAGGAAGTACAGATAAAAGTTTGTTTGTTTTTAGGGGTCTTAGTAAGAACTGTGGTATTATGCATAACACAGATTGGTTCACACCTATGTTGCATGGATACGGGTACGGGTATCGTATCGGATACGATACGGATACGGCGATACGGCAATTTTCAAAAATTCCGGATACGATACGCCAATTATATATATATATATATTATTTTTTATTATTCATATATTGTATTTAGATAATCATAAAAAATTTAATTAAAGGCTAAAATTATAAAAATTAAAGGCCTAAATCTAAGTATATATTAAATACTATTGTTATTGCAATATAACATAAGTGAACTTTGGCCTAGTGGATAAGAGTTTTGGTTGCTCTTCCAATGACCCAAGATCGAATCCCGCTGCCACCAAAAAAAAACCCATTTGTTCGCGGTCTACGCGCGGCTCACGGGTGCGGCCCCGGTTCATGGTCGCGGCTCACGGGTGCGGGAGCGGTTCAACTGCGCGGCTCACAGTGTCCCGCCGTATCCACACGTATCCCACCGTATCCTGGAGTGTCAACAGAGTATCGGCGACCGTATCGGCCGAGTAAGGATACGCCACGTAGGCGGATACGCCAGCTGGCGTATCGGATACGTATCGGTGCCGTATCGGACGCGTATCGGTATCGGATACGTGTCCGACACGGGTACGGAGGCTATTTTGGCGTATCCGTGTAACATAGGTTCACACTGTAGATCATTATTTTTGTTTTCAAAGTCCTAACGGTCGATTTAAACCATTCAATATGATCTCTATATGAATATGTATTTGCATATTATTAGAATTGTTTTACAAATGTGAGATCAAGTGACATTCTACCTTTAATTCTAAATAAATACTAAATAGTAAAAAAAAAAAATCAAAAAAATCTAAAATTTGATTTGCATGTACAATTTCATATGGAGATCATGTTGAATGGTTTAGATCGACCATTATAATTTTCAAAACTAAGATATGAGTCCATAGCAAAAGCCAATATAAGCTATAAATAATACCATAATCTCACTCAAAAAGAAAAATAAACTTGACATTGTTACGACTCCTTGCTTGATTTATAGCATAAGAGGGGGGAACAAAATCAGTACAGTATTGTACAAAAAAGGCCAATTTATTTCTGTTCAATATAGAACAAAAAGGCCCAGCCCAAACCCAAATGAGGGCCCATAATAAATTTATCATTTCTCACTAGAAAGCGAAGCCAGAACCCTTCCAGATCGATCTGTTTCTAGTGTTTCTCTCTCTCTCCGGCCGCCATGGCTGCTTCTTGCGATAGCTTCCTCCTATGGCGAATCAGATCGATCTCCCGTCGATTCTTCCTCTTCCTTATCGAATAGCTGCAGATTCTTCCTCTTCCTCTTCGTCTCGAGTGGTTACAAGTAATCTACTCCATGGGAGCCCGCAGCATAGGAGTAGATTAGTTGTTACCACTCGATACGAACGGAATGAGGCAACAAAATCACGTCAAGTGGAGAAGTTACCTGACGAGGATGGCTGGTTCTTTTTAATTAATCAGGTATCACTGCAAACTATTATGGTACTTCATAAATTTCTCTTCCAAATTAATTACCAGAAGCCTACCTACCTCGATCTGATGAGGTGTCGCTGATTAGAACTGGTCTTGCATTTAGAGCTGGTATGCTTTCCGTCTTGTACTGAAAATTTGCCTGATTGCGCACAAAGTTAGTATCAGTTTGTCCGGTACCAGACTAGGTGTAACACTGACTGCTTTTGGTGTGAGAGAGAATTGAATTGAATTAACTTACTACTTGCAAACTTTTGAATGTCCCCGTCCCACTACTGTCAGAAAAGGTGCAACATTCAATACCATCTCTAATTTTCCATCATCTGAGCTGAGAGCTGATCTCTTTGCATCTCCCTAGGCGTTGTCAGAGCTGTCCACACTGGTAAAAGTTCTCTACCAATATCTTCTCAGAATAGTATTATCAACAACCAGTGGAGATGGAGATCTCTTGTCGATTCCTCCTCTTCCTTCTCTGAAAACTGAGCATTTGTTGCTATGATTGTAGATTTTGTTGAAGCTGGATCAAGCACAGCTGGATAAGGAGGAACGCAGCAAGTGAACTAAGCTGTTGGCATTTCTTATTGCCAGCTATGATTAATTTACTATTTGTGTGTTTCATCAAGTTTAACACAGGTGAAGTATGATAGATCCTGTTTTCTAAGCATATAATTTCACAAATGGCTATTAGATTAGATCCAATCATAAATAATACCTGTGATAACATAGTAGTTCTGATTCATTTCCGTCGGTTGCTCAAGAATATACTGATAAAAATATGACAATATTTATAACATCTGCAATTGAAACCCAACAATTTCTGAGATAACTGACAGCTCAGTGCTGTGGGTTAAGTATACTTCATTCAATATTAATAAATTTGGCTCAATCATTGACCATTAATTGGTAAAGGCTTTAAGGTGTCCTTTGCAATATAAAAATTTAATAATGCTGGATGATCATTGCAAATGTGATTCACTTCAGGTTTTATATCTAGAAATTGCAAATACTTTGTTTATGAATTATAGGACTGTTATCCTGATCTTGAGATTCTGGAGTTTATTTATATTGAACCAAGAAAATAATTTTTTAAAAGAATATGTTTCTTGAGACATGGTTAACATTGTTGTAGGTTTTGGATATTTGGGAATAATGAAATGAATTAGTAGTGGCATCTAGATCTCCTCATTTCTATCAGATTAAATTGGTAAACTTTTTGGAGAATACATGACCAATACTATAACTTTGGGTGCTTTTTTTTTTAAATTTGTCATTCTGTCTTTTGTGAATTACAGGTTTGTCCTGATAGAAACATGATAGAAGTTGAAGCTGTTTGTATGTGGCGGTATGTACTATCATGCGCCACTTATTGGGTTTTTCCACCAAAAAAGTTCCAAGTTGTTATCTTGTTTTAATTATTATAACTATTTTTAAAAATACTATTTTATTCACTTGTATCAAAGTATAAAATGCTGTCTTTAGTTCATTTTTTTCTTCTCTCTTCGTTAGTTTTTTTCCTTTTCTAAACCATTTGAAGATCGCATGTATGCATATCATATTATGCCCTCTCTTCGTTTTTTTTTTTTTGAAATAATATAAATAAATATGACACAAAGGTCTAGCTAGGCTTAAAATTGTTTCAACTTTTTCTTAGCGAGGTTGGGAGCAATTCTGACTAAAACAAAGATATTCAATTATCACGTAATGTAAGAAATTGTTAGTCTAAATCGTAGTACTGTTTAGTGTTTATAATTGAGCAGAGCGTAGTGTTTTGCAAACGGGTAAGGGCGGACCGGGACGGGTAAAACCCGGGGCGGGCAACGGGCAACACGGGTCACGGGCAACGCGGGTCACGGGCGACACGGGACGGGTTAGCACGGGTATTTTTTTCAAAAATCCTACCCGGCCCCTCTCAAACCCCCCGGGCAACACGGGTCACGGGCGACACGGGTCACGGGCAACACGGGTCCGGTCCGGTCCGGACGTTTTTTTTTTTTTTTTTTAGCTGTTTTTTTTTGCTGTTTTTTTTTCTGTTTTTTTTTTCTTTTTTTTGTTTTTTTTTTGTTTTTTTCTGGTTTTTTTCTGTTTTGGGAGGGAAATTTGAATTTGAATTTGAATTTGAGGGGGTATCACGGGTACGGGTATCACGGTCCGGGTATGGGTACGGATTTGAAACGGATACGGGTATCACGGGTAAAATTGAAAAAAATCGTGCCCTACCCTTTTCAACCCTTACCCGGGTTACCCGTGAACCCGTGTCAAACCCGTGCACGGGCAGGGCGGGCACGGGTCTCGGGCGGACCGGGCCGGGTCTGACCCGGGCGGGCAAAATCAAAACACTAGCAGAGCGTAGTAACAAAGATTGTACATCGTTTTGTTATCTTTTGAAAAATGTCAGGATTAGCAGTGATGCATCTGTAAAACACTGTTTAGTGTTTATAATCAACAGTGTATAATATTTTGGTTTGAAACTTTTAATAAAATTCGTACAATTGAGGAAAAGATATGCCTGCTAATGAACCGGGTTGGCTCATAAGCCAATGAGTCGAACAACTCAATAAATTATATCGAGCCAAGTCTCAAACTAAATAAAGCCTGAACTCGGTTTGGACTCAAATTAACGGAGCAAGCGAATTTGGGCCACTTTTTTAAACAAACTGTAGGCAGAACACAAATGCAGTCAAATCATATAATGGTTAATAATCTCAAACCGTTGCAAAATACAACAATATATAACCCTCAAATTTATATATCCACAATCGGTTTCTTAGTAATGAATTGTTAGTAATCACAATATACAACAACGGTTTATTATTATTATTATGAGGAGGAATCGGATTACACCCTTTTTTTTTACACACTTTGACACCTATCATTTTCAAAGTCCAAATAGTCGATCTAAACCGTTCAACATGATGGATATATTAAAATGTGCTTGGAGATCAAATTTTACATTTTTTTTCAATTTTTTTACTATTTATTAAGATGGTTACAAAATCGTTATTTTCAGACCATTGAAAAACAGCGATTTTGTTACCATCTTAATAAATAAAAAAAAAATTCAAAAAAATGTAAAATTTGATCTCCAAGCACATTTTAATATGGTGATCATGTTGAACGGTTCGGATCGACTATTTGAATTTTGAAATCGCAAAATTGACCTATAAAAAAAAATAATGTCAAGATGTGTTCAAAAAATAGTGTAATTGAATCCCTCCTCTGTTATTATAAACAGATGGTGAATATTACAACAATTGTACATACATTCACCTACTGTGCCATTACCAACCGCTACTGTAAAAAAGGTTGAAAATCCAACTCATTTCAAGTGAAATCCTATTAAATAAAGCATGGCCAATTGCATCTGAATAGAGGGACTAGTGTTTGGAGCAAGATTTTATATCTCCTGAATTAAGCTAATTTCGGAAGTCAAATTGGGGATCGATGGTACTAAAAAATAGAAAATAAATTTCAGTATTTGCTGACCCGGTTTCAAATTTTGTTGTTATACCAAATCCGGCTGTTTACAACGTTATATGGAATCCTTGTTAAATCCAGGTGTCAGTGTAATAAATGAAATTAAGGGAAAGCGTACCTCAATCTGAGTAGGCACACATTGAAACCAGACATTATATTAACACAACATCTTTAAAAAAAATTAATGTATGGACAAATTTTACCCTTTTAAAATGTCTTTTTAACTACTATATCTGTTCATAATTTAATTAATATAGTAATCATTTATTAATTATTTGATTTCCATAATTGCTAGATAATTATATTGAATATGTTTATTTTAATTCTACATTGGTGTAATTTAAAGTTTGAAAATCGTGATATGATCTGGATTTACTCCTTGTTGATTTAACTTTTTGTACATATTGTTTAAAGTTTGATTTCAGTCATCACAATTTTCAAAACAGTATATTGAATTCAAGTTTTTCAAGCAGGCAAGGTATGTATTTAATTTTTTTTATAAATTTAAAAAGTTTGATATTATGATACGCTTGCATTAATATGTAAAATGATCCCACTCAAATATATTGTTTAATTTTTATAAATTTTTCTCTTATTTTTTATACTTATAATCTATATGTTTATTTTAATTAATATTGTTCGAAATATTTTTTTATTGATGTTTTGTAATTAATCTGTTTTTGTTAATTGAATAAATGGATCAAAACAAATTAAGGGGATAATATAAACTTGGATGGACTTTTTGCCAATATAATATTAAGAACTTATATAATATTTTAGCAATTTAAGGTTATAGCAAACAATTTATTAATTTAGCATTTATTGATGTAATTTTTTATTGTAATATTATGTTTTACTTTTATTTTATTTTTTTAATGATAAGTTGAATGTCAAAATTGTTCATGATAATTTGTATTTAATACGCTTTTTGATACAAGTAATCATGTCATTTTGTTTTAATGATTTGTATACAAAAATAAAAATAAAATGTTAATTAACACAACAATTTTTTTATAGTAAATTGTTAATAAAATTTGTGAAGTTATATAAAATAAATTAATATATATATATGAGCGTGGAAAGGGAGATATGAGCGTGAAGTAAAACAAGATCCTTACTTCGCAACTCATCATAGCCCATCTCTCTCCCTCTCTCTCTCTCTCTCTCTCTCTCTCTATATATATATATATATATAGGCTGCGGCTAATTTGCTGCTGGCAGCAGTTCGGCCGAGGTGTTGCCGGGGCATTATTTAGCCGTGTGATGTTCAAACAACAAATCCAAACCGTTAGATGTTTAATCTATATTATAATCTACTTGGAGACCAAATTTTACATTTTTTGGAATTTTTTTACTATATATTAAGATGGTTTGAAAACCGCTGTTTTTAACGTTGCAGAAATTTACTAAAAACAGCGGTTTTCAAACCAGCTTAATATATAGTAAAAAAATTCCAAAAAATGTAAAATTTGGTCTCCAAGTAGATTATAGTATAGATTAAACATCTAACGGTTTGGATTTGTTGTTTGGACATCACACGGCTAAATATAGCCCCGGCAGCACTTGGCCGAACTGCTGCCGGCAGCAAATTAGACAGACCCTATATATATATATATATATATATATAGAGTAGGGCTATTGTACTTCGCGAAGTAAAACTTCGTTTTACTTCACGCTCATACACCCATTTCCAAAATCCAAATCGTCGATCTGACCGTTCAAGTTGTTCTCCATATTGAAATGTGCTTGGAGACCAAATTTTACATTTTTTGGAATTTTTTTACTATTTATTAAGCCACTTTGAAAATCGCTGATCCATTGTGAATAGTAAAAAATTCTGGACCAATGGATCAGCGACTTTCAAAGTGGCTTAATAAATAGTAAAAAAATTTCAAAAAATGTAAAATTTGGTCTCCAAGCACATTTCAATATGGAGAACAACTTGAACGGTCGGATCGACGATTTGGATTTTGGAAATGGGTGTATGAGCGTGAAGTAAAATATTGGTTTTACTTCATGAAGCACAATAGCATAATTCTATATATATAAAATGTTGATAGATTTTAATAATATAATAAAATCTTTTATTGTTGTAGTTCTCTTACAAATAATATAATAATAATGAATACTTATTTTGTGAATCTAACTTTTAAGGAAAGAAATCATATAATAATATGAGAGAAACATATTTTAAACAAATAATATACTTTATAAATCATAACTTTTAAGGCAAAAAAAATATTTGGTGATATATGAGAGAGAATCAGTTTTAAAGAAAATAATTAATGAAGGATAAAATTATATATATAGTAAATTATTTAGATAACGTTGTGTTAATAAACAAATAGTAGTTTTATTATCATTACCTCTGAATCGTAGTATGTAGGAGACAACATTAAGATAGGATAGTGAATTTGTGAAAATAATTTCTCAATCTCCAGATATACATATTCTATAAATTAAGGAAGCTGATATGAGTACCCGCGCTACAGTACCCGCACTATACCCACACCTAAACTGCCATAACTGCTTGTGGGGGCCGCAACTATTCCAAAACTGTAATTTTGTTTTACAAATTTTAATAGTAACACTGTGAAGTATATAGCTCAAACAGGGCAAGTACCTATACAATGAACTATATATGATATATGAATTTTCCTAAAATAATTGTACCTGTACATTTTCTTGAAAAATTCTCGTGTTGTACCTGTATTAGGAGACCACTCAAACGGCATGTGGGGATTGCAACTGTTCCAAAACTGTAATTTTGTTTTACAAATTTTAATAGTAACACTGTGAAGTATATAGCTCAAACATGACAAGTATTTATACCTATACAATGAATTACATATGATATATGAATTTTCCTAAAATAACTGTACCCGCACCTTTTCTTAAAAAATTCTTGTGTCGTACCGCATTAGGGGACCACTCAAACGGCATGTGGGGACCGCAACTGTTCCAAAACTGTAATTTTGTTTTACAAATTTTAATAATAACACTGTGAAGTATATAGCTCAAACATGGCAAGTATTTATACCTATACAATGAATTACATATGATATATGAATTTTCCTAAAATAACTGTACTCGCACATTTTCTTGAAAAATTCTCATGTTGTACCCGCATTAGGGGACCACTCAAACGGCATGTGGGGACCGCAACTGTTCCAAAACTGTAATTTTGTTTTACAAATTTTAATAGTAACACTGTGAAGTATATAGCTCAAACAGGGCAAGTATTTATATCTATACAATGAACTACATATGATATATGAATTTTCCTAAAATAACAGTGCGGGTACTGTAGCGTGGGTACTGAAATAATTATTCTTAAATTAAAAGACTAAAAGGAAAGATCTTCTACTGCAATGTCATAAATGGGGTCTCTTAAAATATCACTTGAAATAAGGTTGTAAACGGAGCAAATTTTTTGATTTTTTTTAAATCTTAGCTGGCAGAGGTTACGAAGTCGTGAGCGCCGCTTCTTATTAGAAGCTTTGAGTAGCCACAGTTTTAGGACCTTTATTTTCTAGCCAACTATGCTACCGGCTCATCTCCTAACTAAACGGAGCAAATTGGGAGCGAATAATTCTGAAGATTGAGACATTATTTTCATAAATTTACTTTCCTAACTTAATGCTGTCTCCTACCCACTGACACCTTGATATAACAAGGATTCGATCTTTATTACTTCTCTGGCCTTTATCTCTCCTTCTTTAATGGCTACAATACAATATATGGCATTAAATGTGTTTTAATTGGAAGGACGTTGTAAACAGGGCAAATGCTTAAATGTGTTTTATCTCTCCTTCTTTAACGTTCCGTATTTGGTATAATAAAAAAATTGAAACCGGGGAGCAAATGCTGAAATTTATTTTCTAACTATCCCCAATTTGGAGGTTTGGAGATGTTCTGAAAAATATTTCTAGTTTGCATAATTTACTTGTTTCTCATCTTTGGTGGAACAACAACAACAACAAAGCCTTTGTCCCAAACAAATTGAAGTAGGCTAGAAATGAAACCCAACCAGAGTCGAACTAAAAGGAAAACAAGAAAATAATTATTTTGGTGCGATACAATTTATAGTAATAGAAAAAATTGCATTGAAATTTTTACCAAGTTATATTTTATTAATGTCAATATATTATTTGGTTTTGAAGCTAATTAATGACAAGTATAAAATTGAAAGACGTTAAAATTTGAAAATATTAATTTTTTTATCAATCCAACAATATAATTTGTTTATTCCAAATTCAAAATTATTAAAAATTTAAATGTATGATTTTCATTATTTTAAATTCAAAATTTATTTACTAATATCTCAAATTATTGTTTGATAGAACAACCCAAATATTTTCATATAAACACTCCTACTGTGAAGTACACTACTGGAGTATGTCAATGAAGAATAACAATGTCTTAAGAGTATTTCTCTGCTATGTTAAATAACAATTTTGTTTGTTTTAGGCACTTGATAATTTATAAAATAAAGAAAATTAGATAGCATATGTCATATATAAATTCATTTTATGTGATGCTTCATAGTTATTTAATCACTTCTCATGAAAGTCACACGTGCTTAAAATCCTTTTTCTATTTTTCATTATTTTATTTCTATTGTGTACTATAATCTTTTTTTTTTGTTTTGTTTGTGCCGTAATGTTTATTCTTATATATCGCTGGTTGCTATAGTAGCTTAAACATAATTTAATTATATCACAAAAAAGCCAAAATGAATATTATTGAATCATCAAAATACAGTTTCTGGAATATTAATTATCAAAACTATTTAATCATCAAAGTAGTTAATAATTTTTCGTTTCTGAACGACTAGGTGATCTAGTTAGTAGCTTGACATAGTTTATAGCATTAAAAATGTGTGTTGATGTTGTAATGCTTATATTATATTATATTAGTAGGTTATTTAAGTGTAAAATTTTGCTTTAATATATTTTTCTTATTTTTTTATTACAAAACATATTTCTTCCAAATAAAATTTAAGTTTTCGATCCGATTCGGCCGAATCCTATCGATTCATCTGATTCCGATTCCACGGTCAAGTGACCGATTTCGATTCCAATTCCGATTTTCAGAGACATGGTTTGAATTTGGAGAGGACAATCAGCATTTAATTCATTAGGTAGGTTTTGGTACAGAGATGTCCGGAAAGTATTAATGGTGGGCAGAATTTGTAGAGTGGCGGGTATGAAGTTTGGTAGTTGGCTGTGGTTTATAGCTTCCACCCCACATTTTTCTCATTTTCCTTCCAGATCGCCATTAATCGCCATTGCTCTTACGTTATTGCTCACTAAAAAGCCATCTCTATTGACCAGCAAACTAGAAAATCAAGCAGCACAGGCAGCCTTCCAGGTAAACTGCCAACCTAAACACTTTCTAGTAGTTTCTTTTTCAGAGATGGACGTCGTTCAGGTTAAATAGGAGACGATGCCACGCTGGCACTGTTAAAAAAAAAAAGAAGACTTTTCTTGTGGAATTCCTATGCAGCTCTTAAAAGAAAAAAAATTAATATACTTCGGTTTAAACTGAACGGGGTTCGATTCTAGCTTAATCGGTTGTTATGTTTGATGAGTTCGGTTCGATTTTATTTTTGAAAACCAAATAAAACTTTGATTTTTTTATTTTTTTTCCGGTTTCAACAAACCAAACTGATGAACACCCCTAGCTTAAAATCTGCGAATGAAGCACATATAATGTTTTTTTAACGAATCAATTATTTATTTTTAATTTTCTGCCTTGATGTTTTTGTTTTTCTAATCAAGCATTTATTTACATTCTGTACCAGTTATTTATGCTGTTGTAAAATGGGAAGCAGTTGTTTTTTTTTACTAAAAGTAAAACAGACGATGGCAAAAATAAGGTTGCCAATATTAATTCCTCCCAACCTATTTAAGTAATTCACATAATATTTGTCAAGGATACATAAAACATAGTATGCCTTTTTTTGAAGCTATAGAATAATAAGCGCAATACAGTAAGAATGCAAATTAACAAAGATATCTATCTACTAGTAGTCAATCAAAGCAGATCATGCCTTTACTACAAGTTAAGATGGTTCATATGGTATAGTCATTGCTCGGTTTCTAGTAAAATATTTTCTAAGAGTAAAGGTAAGCCGAAAGCCAATTAATGATTAATAACAAACAGTAGACTGCTTCCTTTTACATAATCTTTACATTACATATGCATACCACCATAAACAAGCAAGTAATTGAAATACAATAAAACCATCAACAACTTCCCTATTCCTAGCTGGCTTCGGAACCAACAAACAGCTTCTTCCTTTTCTTTGCTTCGTTTCAGCAATAAGGGTGAACTCGAGCTTCCTGAAATCACTCAAACAAATAACATTAAGGAACAAACAAGTGAAAGAGCATTTAGCGACACAGCAGTGGGTTGGGTTTCAGTCCAACCCGACCGAAAGAGCATTTGAATTGGTTCATCTCCTAGGTCGCATCAGTTGGTTTAGGCTTTGGGAAACAGTACGTAAGAATGAAGTATTTAGCAATATTACTAAGATATGGATGTCTATTAAATTGATGAAAACACTACATCCTGATTTCTATAATGAGATTACAATTATGTTTTTGCAATGTAAAACAATATCTAGATATCATCCAGGTCAGGTCAGTTCTAGTTGTGACAAGGACCTGACCAGAAGGAAGGGTCCCGACTCAGGTCAGGCACCCACGGTTGAGTCAGCTATTGTTGTAAACATGACATCCCTACCTTTTCATAAATCTGTTATTCATACGGGTAATTAATCAAATGATTAATATGAAATGGGCAGATAATGAAAAAAAATGGCACCAGTATACCAGAAAAAGAATAGTTGACAACTAAATGCAAACCAATCATAAAGAAATGGTGCCTTAGCTACTCCAATAACTTCAATTTAGTAGAGTACCTGTACTGGCTTTCCATGGTACAGCATTAATTGGTACAGAAGACTAGCAGGAATTGTCGATGCTGGAAGGGAGAAGGGGCAGAGATGGTGAACAAGACAGGGTAAAGTAAATAAGTTTGTGAACAATTATATTTTATATGGAGAGACTTGGCGACGAATTAGTTTGATAGCAATATAATTAATCTAGCAATATATACATTCTAACGCAACCAATTAGTTTGATAGCAATATAATTAACCTAATACAACTAATTAGTTTATTAGTTGCAATATATGGTTGCAAATTAAAGACCCAATTTCGCGTAGTCAGTAATATATACAAGAAGAAAAAGCTTCATGTACACGAACTTGATGTATTCCTTGCTTTAATCAATGTTGCCTACGGGCTTTCAACCATAAAAAAAAACAAGAAGAAAAAGCTTCATGTATATTCCTACACAACCTTGTAATAAATGTATTCTGTTGCAAAACCCGATCTAGCGTTAGCATTGCAAACAGAACTTTGGTAACTTCTGTCAAAAAATTCACACTAACTGGACTAAATTTGAATTTTTCATTAATATATTAAAATATGCTGAAAATAAGCGCAGCGAATAAATATGTGAGACATCTATATGTCAATAAAATTACTCTTGTTTACAAGGTTCAATTTGTCAATTATTTGAAGATGGAACATCCACAATTCTTTTTTACCAAATTCACTTCAGACAGAGCTGGTAAACCATAAGTTGCAACTGAAATAATTCAGTATGGCAGGTTACTATTTTGCAGTTTTATATTTGGAAGTAGGGGTGTCAACGGTTATGGTACAGATCGGGTGCAAGATTTTTCATATTCATATCCATTAAGCTCATGAAAAAATCTTTACCAATATCCCTACCCAATAAGCTAACAAAAAAACTATACCCATACTTGATAAGCTATTGAATACAATATGAGTCGGATAAATGAATAAAAGGGCCATTGACAGTCCTATTTGTAGTTCCAATAAAATATTTTTTTTCAAAGCAAGAGAAAGGAAGAAAAAATAAATGAAAAAAATGGATGAAAAAAATTAAATTTAGAGTTATATCATATATACTTGGATATTGAATAATATTGAATTAAATTTAGAGTTATATCTATATATAATTTTATATATAATTTTATATTTTACGTTTACTCTATAGGGTAATGGAATAGTCGTTACTCGTACCCTTACACATTAAACTAACGGAATGGTGTGAATGAATCTATTAACCGTGAATGAATCTTACACGGATATTGAAAGAAATCCATATTTGGATATTTGCACAAAACATACACAGTTTCTAAACTATTAACCGTGCATAGAAGCCTCAAGTCATACACAGTTCAATAATAAAAACCATGTACAAATGTTGGTGACTTTAGTACACGGTTGGATTTTAAAAGACCATGTGGGTATGTATGAGGTTTTTTTCGCGCAAGCGCCTCCTCCCATTACACACTGTTAATTTGGAATTTTTTCACATCCGTGTATGATACGTCGTGTGTGGTCGCGTTTTTTGCACTAGTGCACCCTTTGTAAGATATTGCAAAACCTTCTATCTAACCAAAGTTGTTTGCATCCCTGCCCTTTACAAAAATACAACCACAATTTTACTTCCTCAATCATTCTCTTAGAAATCAACTCTGCAGGCATCGACTTTCCTCTAAAAATAATTTCATTCCTCCGGCGCCATAGAAACCAAACCGTACTAGTCCATTGAGGCATGTTTGCGGGATTTGAAATTGTCACCTTGCAATTAACTCCAATGTGGCCATGGCCCCAACACTTCCCGCATCTTTTTGGATTTCTACCTATGGCAGCCGTATGTCCTTGACGGCAACTATGAAAGCAACGTGCCCTCCATTCACTGAAATTTGTCAAGGGAGGAAATCGAAGCTTAGTCGGGTTATGTGTCGAGATGTAATAGGTTGGTTGCTTTGGGGTTGTTGCAAAGCCAGTCTAGATCCCGACGACGCTTGGAAATGTCTTTCCCTTCTCAGTGAGGAAGACCTACTAAGAACCTCCGCGTAAGTTGGTTTATTGTATGGTTGATACGGCTTTACTACCGGCTTTGCCACCGGGGTCCTTCATTAGTTCCAGTTTGCTGGGTATTGTGCCTGGCATGTCACCGTCTGACATCCACCTCCTTTAACTACCTCTCCCTGGTTTGCTGTTTGAGTCGCTTCCCAAGTCGCCATCTCTTTTTTGCTTTTCTGTCAGAGCTTGAGCGATAAGCTGCGGAGATCCCATTGTTCGAATTTTTTTAATTAGGTCTTTTTCCATGCATAGACAAATTAATCTGGTGTTGTATCGATGCAGTTAACTTTAACAACTTACCAAAATAATGCCAAATACCCATGTGTATAATATAAATTATTAAATTCTGGTAGTAAGAGGTTTAGTTAGTTATTTTAAGTTAGGCTGGTTTAAATTATTTTTGTATGATGAGATTTAAAATTAAGAAGAGCTAACCAAGAGAGATAATATCAAAGATATGCTTTTACTGACATCAGGCCTCACAGATAGGTAGTTTAACCAACTTAGGCCAGCCTAAAATTTATCTTATGTTATCCTAGATCTTATTAAGTATTTCGGGTTTGGCAGCATATAGGATTTGGGACGTGTCTATGAACGCTACAATTGCCATTCATTAAAATTGTCTGGTTTAAAATCCAACATATAACGGTCTATTACTCTTGTCTGTGATTGCCCTAAATGATGCATAACGGTTCTCAATTGTAAAGATGGTTCCAAACTGTCAAAAGTTTTTTCACCTTCTTTTCACTGCTAATTAGTTGATCCATTAATCTTAATTGATTTAATTTCAAGTACCTCATGATAATTATATTTTCTCTACAAGTACTATATAGTTGACACCCTACTATGGAACTCTTCACTTGTGATCCTGGCTTGCTTGTAGGGATATACACTTTCTTCAGACGACTGCAGATCGTTGCACAGAATCCAACACTTAACATAAGGAGCTACATATATAAATTGCTGGTCTCTCTCTCTCTCTCTCTCTATATATATATATATAAGTCCGAACAGTCGATCCGAACCGCTCAACATTATCTCCATATTAAAATGTTCTTGGGGACAAAATTTTAAAATTTTTTACTATTTTTTCAGATAGGTACAAAATCACTGTTTTGGTTTTTGTACTATTTTTTGTACCTATCTATATAACAATGATAATATTGAGCAGTTCGGATAGACTGTTCATACTTCAAAAACAGAGACATGAAGTGGAGCATGATTGGAGCACAAACCAATAGTGAATTTTATCCCTAATATATACACACACACATATATCTCAAAAAGTTAGAAGTGAGAACTTGCTCCAGTCAAATCTTTGTAATTCAATTTCTTTTGCCAAATCTTTTAAGGTAATTCAATTTTCTAATAGTCATATAATTTTTTCCGTAATTATTTCTTCCCGGTTTAATTAATTTTCTGTATTTTGCAAGCCATGAATGCTGAAGAGACCGCTGAAGCCTTCCTTATTGCTTTAAAATCTGATGATGCCAAGCTTGCACGTGCAGAGTTTCTAGTTGTGGTTGGTGCCATCCTAATGATGGCATTGTTCATAATGGATGGGTACCGTCTCCGCAGTAACAGCTCCTTTGTCAGGGCAGTCTTGCTTATCCTTGAAACAGTAACAACTCCCCTTGTTATCTACACAATTGGTTTACTTCAGAACTTATCTTTTAAGAACCAGTTCTTAGCAATATGGGGGGTACTCTTGAACCTCCTCCAGCCAGACACAGAGTTTATCACAGCATACAGTATCACAGATGCCAGTATCCAACTGCGCGCAGACGTCAGACAATTAGTTATGACCTTCTTTTCTGGCAACCTTAATGCCACCAAGGGGAGCAACTTCCAGGGATTACTCTGGGTTCTTTGGTCACTTGGACCAATCATGATCTTCTACAAGATCATCTCTTATGAACTTGCCCGTAAATCCTACTCCCATGGCCAGAACTCCAAGTTATTGGTGGATTACATGAAGACTGAGCCTCTAATTAATCAACAAGTCGAGGTTAGCATGTTTTCACTTTTCATAACACGTTACTATATATTATGCACCATCAGAAAAGAAAAGTAAATAATGAAAAGCTGCTTGTCCGTACGTAGAAGCATGCATAGCTACCTTGTACATTGATGTTATATATTATGCCATTAGCCTATAACCATATGGTCATACAAATTTATCTTTTTTTGTTGTTGGTCAAATGATGTTTCAAGACATGCCTAGTATATCAAATTATAACTTACAAGAACTTATGTAACCATAGATTTTAAATAAGATGTCATAAAGATGCAAAACATGATACTACGTCTATGATATGAAATTTGACTACCCTATTCTAACATAAAGCAATAATGCAAAGAAAGTAGGAAAAAAATATATATTTGTAAAATATAAAGAACAAGACAAGTTGAACCTAAGTTATTTGACTACCCTATTCTAACATTAAGCAATGGTTTGCTGATTAGTGCACCAAAATCTTGTTGTTCTAATTGAACCTAAGTTTGACAATTCCAAAATCAATACCAAATTAGACTAACAATTACACAAGTTGCGATTTAAGAAAAAAAAATACTCTCTGTAGTCTGTACAACATACAAAAATTGAAATTCAAAGAGATACTAGTTGAAGAAATCAATAACCAAATGGTTGCGAGCCCAGCATACGCTAGAGTTTAAGGTAAATCGGTTGTCGGACATTGCTAGCCTGAACTTAATTTGTTAACAATTTGACATGTTCTTTATTTATTTTTTCTGTATTTTACTTGGTTTTGTCAATGAACTTGTTTTTGCATCAAGGCTTGCTTGCCTAGTTGCCTTGTTGTTCTTTTGTTCTCCCTTAGGTTGCATAACCCAATAATGTTAATATTTTAAAAAAAAAGTATAATATAAAAGCACAAGATCGACAAGGCAACTAAAAGCTGTCAATAGTATATATAGTAATCAGTGCACCAAAATCGCTCATCAACTTCTATAATTTCTGTTTATATAACTTTTTAATTACTAGCATGCGCATTTAATTTAATTTGGAGGTTGTTCCAAAAATTCATTTTATCAATAAGTACATTTGAAAACGGTAATAACACATATCAAATAAGTAGCTAGCTAGCTTATCCATGTTTAAGTATTAAAGTGGAACCTATTTTAATTGATAAGCTACTAATTAAATTGACTTCTAAAAAGGGTTTGAGTTCATGTTTTTCTGTAGGCACAATATGGTGAGACATTTTGGTGCTTTCCCACAAAAGAACTATCAAGCTTTTTATCGTTTTGCTACCTTTCTCTCATCAAGTCTGTAGTAATTAATTATAACTGAATATTGGATATAGTTATATACGGTACAGGTACATAATTATGACTTAACAAAAATCACAAATTGTTGGTTAATTAAGACTTGTTATTTGCCCATATATATATATATATATATATATATATATGAGCAGGGATCGGATTACACCCTTTTATATATATATATATATATATTAATGTTGACTGAATAGTTTATCATTTGAGCGGCTCGAATTAATTGAGATATCTACTGTAAATTTCAATGAAAAGAGTTCATATCACATATATTTGCTATTAAAATGAAGAAAATGCAAAACAGCTCCTCTCCATTCTTAAAACTTAAGCTGCCGACTCAAGCGGCACAATTGATCTACTTATTAAAATCTTGCAGAATATGAAATTTTTACTTTTTTTATTTTTGTAATTATGTTTTGGATATGGAAAAAACTGCTGCTATTTTAGGGTAAATTCCCACAAATTAAAGTTTGTAGATGGCATTGAGCTATTTGGATCGGTTGTTTTAATTTTTTAAACTAGTATATTAAGAGCCTGTAGCAGTACAGCCACTACTTTGGACCTGTAACAGAACAGACTGTTGAAATTTATGTCCAAATTTCTGAGAGGCTTGGCCTGAACACAATCATTTAAAACTCAACTCCATCAAGTACTCGACTATTATATAGTAGAATAACTTCTTGGTGCAAGGATCCTGGCGGGCTTCAAAAAATTTAATCCTTTTATAGTTATAATAAAATGATGTGAATAATTAAATTAGAGTCCGTACTGGCGAATACTTCTGGTTGAAGACAGGATTTATGTTTGAGTCAAAAGCCAGCATGAATAATGAGGTTAACACAAATTTAGACTTGTACTCACTAAATCTTTTAAAAACAACACGAGTTAAGAAATGGATATAATAGTAATTAAAAGTTGCACACTCCATTCGGTAACTATTAAGGAAACAATTTTGTGTCAAGACTCAAAAGAGCATTGCCTAACAGTAGTTTTCGTTTCTGGCAGGCCAACCCAACCAATATGAAGGGGTACAAATACATGGTTTGTGGTGAGGATGATCAGCAAAAAATCATAACCCTTGAATCAGTTTGGAATTGCCCAGGCCATCTGCTTAAATACCTTGACCGAAAACTGATTTTGAAGGATGTTTGCCTGTCATATGCTTTGCACAAGCTGCTACGCTGCGAAATGGCTGACCTGTCCTTAACTAGTGAATGCCATAAAAAGACCCAGAAATTGTTATTTGAAGGGGTTCTTCAGGATAAGAAGAATGACAAGAGGGTATTTAGAATTATGGAGATGCAAATAGCATTTCTTAGCGACTATAGCCACACTAGACTCCCAATGACTATCTGGTATGGCTATCCCCTCATCAAAATTGGTATCCTTCTAGGGACTATGGTAATTGTTGGCCTGCTTGCTTTTAATGTACATGAAACGGATACCAAAAATGATTTCTACCACCTCAAAAAGGGTCCAAACATTGATCGGATTATCACCTATGTCCTGTTAGTATTGATTGTACTGAAGGACACCTGGGAGATGGCTCTTTACATTTTTTCAGACTGGACAAAATTAGTTATCATATGTTGGTACGTGGAAGGTTCACGGTTTCTGAGGAATTGCCTGGTGGAGCGCATTATACTGCTCCTTTGCAGGACAAATCTCGTGATGCGTTGGCACAACAAAATGTCCCAGTGTAATTTTCTGGAGTCGTTTAATTATAAATCATGGGTAAAGAGAAAGTTGCATTACTTGACCCTTCACGTGGTAAATGAACCTACTGAAGGAGGCAAAGTTGGTAAAAAGATCAAAATTTTTGAAGAAGTGAAGGAAAGCATTGTTGAAGCCCTTCGTTTAATTAATGGTGATGACCTGACAAACGGCATGCCCTGGTTGTACAAGCGCAGGGTTAGATATAATAACCAAAGGGTGTGTACACAAGAAACATGTTCTCGCCTTTTATTGGTGTTTCACATTGCTACAAGCATGTGTGAAATTCAGCTATCTGAAGATCTCATACTTGAGATTAAGAGACCTTGGTTGAATTCTCTCTTGCAAACACTTAAGGTTTTATGGCCACACAGAAATCCTTTCCTTGTTGATCTAGAGAAGCTTAAAGACAAAAAATATAGAGCTCATTACATAGTAGCAAACAGCATATCACGTTACTGTGCCTATTTACTTGTTTCTGCTCCTGAGTTGCTCCCAGATCATGCCATTCGCTCTGGCTCTGTCTTTAAAGAAACAGTTAAAGATGCCCGGAGTCTTCTTCGTGATTGTAGTTCACTAAAAAGTGTTTTGGAGGTACTCAAGGAAAGAGGGGAGGGTACAGGAGAGACATGTAGTGAGGTGAGAACTATAGTAGACGACGGTGCCGAACTTGGTAAGGCACTATGCCAGGAAATGGATGTGGAAGCTCGATGGAAGATGTTAGCCGAATTCTGGGTGGATCTGCTGCTATTCCTGGCGCCTTCAAAAAAGACAGAAGATCATAGATTGCACCTTACCAAAGGAGGGGAGTTTATTACTCTTTTCTGGGCTTTGTTTTCTAATTGCGGCGTCTTTGATAGAGCTGATCAAGAAGACCAAGTACCAGTAAAAGATGGATCACCTGACTTTAGGCGGACAGGAGTTGGTGAAGAGAAGCGAGTTGGTGAAGAGAAACAACATGAGATTGCAGAAGGGTAGTAGTTATTGGCTAAGGTTATTTCAAACTTTATTATTGTTTACATCTTTTGGAACTATAGCTCTCATTATCAGATTGTGTAATCAGGTAGTGCATGATAAGTCTGCAAGTATTTGTTGGTTAGTGTTATATATATTAATGCTTGAAAGAATTTTGTGTATTTCCGTGGAAATACAGTGTAATAATTTGATATCAATAGTGCGGAACATGCACAGGGACTAAGTACAAGTTCTCTATTTGTTTTGAAAATGTAATTTAGTTTGAAAAGGTGTAGATGCTGAGGGTTAGGGTTACGGTGAAATCAAAAGATTTGGGCTTTTGGCCCACATAGCATATTTGAGGAAAGAGAGAAGTTGATGGCGGATGGTGAATGAAGAACCGCCTCTGTTCCGTGTGTCAAAATAGAGAACGGAGTAGGTTCGATGCCCATCGGATCTACTTTTAGGTTCAACGAGCATGATAACCGTCCGATCTAACTTAAGATTTACTCTCACGATAATTGAAACAGACACGCACGAAACCTAAAGCGTTTCACACGAATCTTAAAGCATATCGACGGTGATTAAACCCATCGAACCAAAGTAGGTCCGATGCCCGTCGGACCTACTCTCAAGTTGTCAAAATAATCATCATTGTCAAGTGATCTCTTTTCTTTTTACACATAAATATATACTCATTACCATTGTAGCGATCTGGGCTTTTGTTAATTGCTTTAGAGGGCCCTATTGTACCAGATGTAGGCTTACTTTTCAATTTTAGATTTTATTTGACTTTTCTAAGAATATATTATTAAACAATGATCCTCTTTCTTTTTACACCAAAATCTATACGCGTTATTATTATAGCAGATCTAGGCCCTTTGTGAATTGTTTCTCTTGGGTTCAATTGTAGCAGATATGGGCGTAGTTTTGGTTGGAGCAAATTTGGACCAACCACATATCAACTTAACTTGTGGCGATCCATTTATCAACTTAACTTTTACTATTTTTTGTTAAACAGAGAGGCAGTGAGGGAAATTAAGTTTGACAAGAATCAAATTGTTCAAATGAAAATCCTAAATATAATTTCTAATTTACTAATTTAAATTATAACTCCAAACTTGTTGCATGCTTTACTTTTTAAGGCCCTGATCGATGTTACTTGTCAAGTGAATGCCAATTGCGGACAACCCATCTAACATTGTTTTCGGCGGAGCTCTCTTGAGGCGATTTTTTAGGCGATCAAAAGCGATCAAACAAAAACAAGAAAAAAAGAGAAAAAAACAAAATACAAAATCAGATCCACAAATTTCGTGGCGAGGCACAGAAATGTCGGTCCAGCAAATACAACTGGATCGACTATCCCTCAAATTCGCGAATCTCGCCAGAAATAAAGGCCCAGAGAAGCTTCCGCAGCCATTAATGGCGCTAAAACCCGGCCCAAAACTTTTTGCTGATGTGGTGAAACTCCCCAAACGACAAATCCATGTGTGGAAACCGATCTCGCAATTTCCAGTAGAATCACGAGGTAGCCTTATCCGACGGAAACTAGAAGAGATCCGTAGTAAATCTACCGCTACACACCCATGGTGTATAAGATGTGTAGGTGCGGGTCATCTCGCGTCTGATTGCCGCAATGCACAACTGTGCTTTGTGTGCAACAAGTTTGGCCACAAAGCGATCATTTGCAGAACCTCTACTAGTACAGTACCCGTCTCTCCACCAAAGGCATCGCTACCAGAATCTTCTGTTCCCAGATCTGAACCATCGGAGATAGCGGCTCCGATCATGGCTCCAACTCGCAAGAACTATGTCGCGCGCCCTCCGATCCCACCGGCGACTCGCCCGATCGATCCAACCGCTGGCGCGCGATCCACCGGCTCCACGTGCTCCAGTACCTCCCGGCAACCGTTTGACCCCTTTTCGACCTCAGATCCAGATCTTTACCCCGTCTCCTGCTGCAGAGGCACAAGCTCGAGAGTTCCAGCAAAGTTTTATCCTAGAGGATGTCGCCGGTTGGGGTCCGGAGAATATCGAACAAGCTTTATCTCACCTCTTTGAGCAGTATCACTGGAAGGTTGCTGTTTTCGCTGAGTTTCGTTACATTATCAAGGCGCCATCGATGGCTTGGAAGAACTCCACCACTCGTCGGGGTTCGATCCTGATTGATGGGGTTCAGTTCCCAGTGGTGGCATGGGATCCTAGTCTCACAGCTGGTAAGAGACTTACTTCTCTTTGGCTTCGCATTCATGGTTTGAACAAGGATCTATGGGAATGGATTGAGTTTGAGAAACTTCTCAACCCTTTTGGAGCCGTTGTATTAGAACTGGATCCAGCCACTCGCAACAAGTACGACTGGCGATTTGCACGAGTGCGCGTTGGTGCGTGTGATCCCACCTTATTCACGGAACAACACTGGCAGCTCTACAGGGATGTCACTGGCTATGTGTCCAGCTTTGCTTTGCATATTGAAGTGGAAAATGAACACACCGAACCAGTTAATGCCTGGCGGGCTCGCGAACCTGGTCGTCGCAACCGAAGCACGGTGCCTCCTCCCGGCGGTCCCCCGGTACGCCTTGACCCCCCTCTTCCAACTGGTATGGACGAAGACCTCCTTGATGATCAACAGGCTCAACCGGAAGTGGGTGCTAATGGCTGCCATGACCAGACTGATCCGCGCGATGGACAGTTCACAGATGATTCTGATGAGGATCACGAACGTTTCATCCATGCTGTCACCTCTATGATCAATAATTCTAGCAAGGTAGGTGATTGCTCCAAAACTTCCCCAAAGAAACAGAAAACCACCCCTGTTACAAGATCAGGCGGGTATAACACTCGTTCTGCAACTACACATGGTCCAGACTCGAACGCTGACCATCTGTTGGTTCAAGCTCCACGATTAGGGTGGCACTCTACTGCTGCCCCACCCACCAGGGTCCCCGATCCTGCACCACTCTCTCCCACATACAAAGGGAAATCTACTCTTAAGTCCCAACCTGTGACTACTCCTTCGGTCCCTTCTGTGTCTCCTTTCTCTCAAACCCCAGTAACGGGCTCCAAAGTGAAAACACCTAGTTGCATGAAGCGCAGTGCAACAGTCAAGAAGAGGCCGCACCATCGCTCCCTAGGGGTCAAGCATACCCGTAAATGGAAGACCACTGTTATGAGACCCCATATCCCTGCTCCTCCCCCTCCAGCTGCTGAGATCATAGAGGTTTCTGACACCTCTTATGAGGGTCCCTCTAAGCTCTGGAAGGGCGTATCTCTGAGGAAGAGTCTCTGCATTCAAGCACAAGGTGAACCTGCCTCTACCCTCACTAAGGCTCAACTGAGAGCTCGAGCCAAGGCGACAGGCAGCATTAGATCTGCAGGTATTCCTTTAATAAAAAAATTTCCTTATACTAGACTCACTCTGGAGCAAGTTGTCGATTTGTTTCGCATATACCAAATTCAATTAGGACACACGGCTGATGCCGCACCTACTATTATTCATCATATACAACAGCTGAATAGAACCACATTTGAAAATTTCATTCATGATATGTTAGCCAAATCAAAGGTATTAGATATTTCTCAATCTTTGATTATAGATACACATAATATCCCATCTCAAACCAGTGATGCTATGTCCGACTTTTGTCCTGAAAATATTTCTCAGGTATATGATACCTCTTCTGACTTGTTAGGGCCCTCCTTAGTGGATATATGAATTTTCTGACTTGGAATGCCCGAGGAATTAATTCCTCCCACAAGCGACAAATATTGCATGATCTCATTGTAGCTAATCATATTGATATGCTTGCCATTCAAGAGACTAAAAAAGAACATTTCTCTTCCCGAATTTTGAAATCTATTTCTTCCAAATTTGATATTTGGCACTGTATACCCTCAAACGGTAGATCTGGAGGAATTTTATTTGGCTGTGATAGTTCCCATTTTAAGTTTCTTTCTCATTCCACCCATCAATATGCATTGAATCTGTTCCTTGAAAACAAAATGGATGGTAAACAGTGGCAGGTTACCATTGTTTATGGACCCGTAGTTCGTAATAAGAAAAAAGAGCTTTGGCTCGAATTAGATAATATTAGACACTCTTATACTGATCCTTGGGTATTATGTGGGGATTTTAATGCAATTCGACATCGGAAAGATAAATCAGGCTCGTTATTTGATATGACAACAAGTTCCATGTTCAATAATTTCATCCATAAACATCAGTTGATCGAACACCAATTAAGGTCTAGGAAATACACTTGGTCGAATGGTCGACATTTTGCATTATTCGATCGTTTCTTTACAAATATTTCTTGGGAAAATTTATATCCAGCTAGCTATATTTCTGATTTAGGCAAATATGGTTCAGACCATTGCCCCCTTATTTTACACATCTCCACTCACTTTGATCATTCTTCTCCCATCTTTCGATTTGATCCCTTATGGCTGGAACAACCTGACTTTAGTCCACTTATAGCTAAATGGTGGAACCTATTTCCTCTAGACCCAAATGATATTGCTAAGAGCTGGAATGCCAAACTCAAATTCCTTAGGAAAAAAATCAAAGGTTGGACCAGAAATTTTTATAGTCAAAAAAAGAAAGAAAAACAACAACTCCTAGCTACCCTTCATACTCTAGAACTCATTTTAGAAGAGAGGGCATTTACCTCAGAGGAACAAGATGATTGGTTCATGGCTAAGCATACTCTAGACAATATCTATCTAGAGGAAGAAAAACATTGGCAAGCCCGCTCTAAACAGCAATGGCTTGCCGAAGGGGACCAGAACACAAAATATTTTCACACTATTGCCTCCCATCGTGCTAAGAAAAATAAAATTCTTGAGCTCGAAATTGATGGTCACATAAACACCACACAATCTGATATTACCACTCACATTCTCTCCTTTTATAAAAATCTCCTTGGAGTCCCAGGAGACATTTCTGCTCATTTGCAACTTGATTTTTGGGATAACAATGATATACTGACAGTAGAGGAACAACATAGTTTAGAACTCCCTTTTACTATGGAGGAACTAAAACATGCCATTTTTGCTAGTAATCCCTCTGGGGCCCCTGGACCAGATGGTTTTACTTTTAAATTCTATCAAGCATTTTGGGATTTGATCAAAAATGATTTCCTAGAACTATGCATGCACTTTTATAATCATACAACCAAACTTACTAGTCTGAATCGATCCATTATTTGTCTCTTACCTAAAGAGAAAGAAGCTAAACTCATTACTAAATTCAGACCAATAAGTTTGGTTAACTGTAGTTTCAAAATCATTTCAAAAATGTTGACTTTTCGCCTTGAATCCATTATGCATCGCATTATTGACAGTAGTCAAGCCGCTTTCATCAAAAATAGATATATTCTAGATAATGTCATACTTAGTCAAGAGATATTACATCACTGCCATACTACTCAAGAACAAGGTGTAGTGATTAAAGTAGATTTCGAGAAGGCATACGATAAAATCAATTGGCAATACCTCCTTGACATATTACACAGTAGAGGTTTTTGGACCTAGATGGATTCACTGGATAACTACTTGGCTGTTTAGTTCTCAATCTTGCATAAATATCAATGGCCATCTCACTAATTATTTTTTCTATAAACGAGGTGTCAGACAAGGAGACCCCCTCTCTCCTTATCTGTACATTCTTGCAGCAGATACCCTTAATAAGATTTTTCAAAAGGGTAGATAGTCCCAAACCCTAATAGGTATAGGTCCCCCAGCTGCGGATAATTGTTCTCATACTAACTGCCATTATGCAGACGATACTATTCTTTTTCTCAAAGTTGATGCACACAATATAGAACATGCCTGGTGGGCTTTGTTTGCCTTTGAAGCCTTATCTGGTATTAGAGTAAACTATTCTAAAACATCCATGTACCCTATTAATACCACTGATATTGACTAGTATGCTCTGATTTTTCAATGAAAAACCTCCTCATTTCCCATGCAGTACCTAGGGTTACCTTTGCATTTTCAAAAACTGAAACAGAAAGACTGGTTTTTTCTCATTGATAAAATTGAGAAAAAATTGCAGAATTGGAAAGGTAGTCTATTATCTATAGGAGGGAGGATAACTCTTCTCAATTCGGTTTTGTCAGCAGTGCCCCTCTATTTCTTATCTGTTTTTAAACTTCCTATATTTGTACTTAAACGCATTGACCAAATTAGATGCCGCTTTCTATGGCAAGGGACTACAGTGAGGAAAAAATATTCCCTGATTAATTGGCAAACTGCTTGTTTAGCCAAGGAATTTGGGGGTTTAGGAATCCTTGATCTTAAACAAATGAATATATCTCTTCTTAGGAAATGGTGTTGGAAATTGAAGGACCCCACCTATGTTAGTGCATGGAAACACATGATTAGTACTACATACCCTGTCTCTACTAATACTCATCAGTCTGCATTTTGGGCAGCCATTGTTTCTCTATCTCCTTTAGGTACAGCTAGTGTAGAGATAGAACCAGGCATATCTACCAATGTCATGTTCTGGAATGACATTTGGTACCAACATTGTTCCTTAGCAACCAAATTTCCTTACCTTTATGAAATCTGTTCTAATCCTTCTATATCCCTACAACAGGTTATTAATTCCCAAGGTCAGGCACTTACATTTCGTAGGGCATTATATGGGATTCTTTTTTCAGAATGGATTGAACTATTACACATTATTAGTCACTCTTCGTTTACTCATGCAGAGGATAAACTTAGTTGGCAATGGAATTCACAAGGCAAATTTACTGTTAGATCCCTTTATAAATTTCTCAATTTTAGAGGAGTCAAATCTAGAAATACTATGATATGGTGGACAGTACCTGTGCCGCTCAAAATTCGGATTTTTATGTGGTTAGCTTATAAAAATAGGATCCTCACTACTGATAACCTCCTTAAAAGGGGTTGGCAAGGTGGCGATACTTGTCAATTCTGCTCCCAACCAGAATCCATTAATCATCTCTTTGTTGTTTGCCCATAAATCCGACAAATCTGGTTTTTTATGGGGGCCTGCCAATCAGTTAGTACTACTTGGCGTTCATTTTCAGATGTTGTGCGTTTTGCTAAACAATTACCTCATCCACAGAAATCTGCATTGCTCCTTGTGCTCAGTGCTTTGTGCTGGACCATCTGGCGACATCGGAATGATCTATGTTTCAACACAAGTAAACACAAAAATTCCCCCCGACAACTCATTTTATTAATCATTTCTTTGGTGCATTACTGGGCAGGACAAGTGCGACAGGATGTGAAGGATGCCACGGCTCTCTAGCTCCCTGTCAACCTGGAGGCAATCCCACTAGCCACTTGGCATCTAGATGATGAGATGGCAGAGGCAGCTACACCATATGCGGCCGACCCAGGGGACCAACTTGTGGAGTATGATCCAGCAGCTCACCTCTGACTCTACGGCTTTTCAGTCTCATTTTGTTGATATAGTGCTTACCATTAGCCCCTGTGTGAGGCTTAGTTTTTGGATTTATCTAGTTACATGGTTTAACATTTTGTTGTTTGCATGCTCTTGTGTTTCGACATGCAATAGAGATAATAAAAGAAGATTTAAATCACGTGATTTTAATGAGAATTGATAAAATAACTTTGATGCATCACATAATTTATGTGATCTTGTATATTTAAACTTGATTGCACTTCAAACTTTACAAATACAACAACAGATATTTTTTTCCCTAATTCGAACAATTATATATATATATATGATGAAATATTGGAGAAGACCAAAGTATTTATACTTATTTATATATTTTTTAATTAAAACAAATATTTATAAAATACAATCTAAGAAAATATGTTAAAAAAATAAAATCAATCTTTAAATAGATAGTATAATATTTTTAGGGAAAAGATTTCTTTCACCCGGTCTATTTCCTCCATTCTTCCCCGTGGTCCCAATTAGCACACTAACTACCTTATCCGCGCCGCAATTAGCGCTAATCAAACAGAATTAACTAATTGCGGTCCCCACTATAACTGCGGATCCGCCGCAATTAACCCATTTATTACTTTCCATATTTTGAATTTGAAACTTTCCTTTCTCTGCACTCTTTCTAAAAGGCAATTCCATTGCAATTTTGAGGAAATCTCGATTCTCCAGCACCGGCGTCTCGCGTCTCTCGTTCCGTCAGTCTCTCTCAGGTGATCTTGCATCATGCTCAGGCGTTGTCGCTCAGGCGATCTCGCATCACGCTCCGTCGTTCTCGCTTAGGCCATCTCGCATCACACTCAGGCGTTCTCGCTCAGGCGAATTTCGCATCAAACTCAGGCGATCTCTTTTCTCAACTGTACTGTGAGATTGTTCACTTTTAGCGATTTTGATTTCTTATCTGTTAATGATCGATCATTTCATAACTGTCAGGTTAATTATTGCTTTTGTAAATAATTACAAAATTGAATTATGTTAATTCTGATTGAATATGATAGATCCGATCGTTTTCTACTTTATAGATCTGTTATCAATACTAGAACTGAATGTTATAAGTAGTTTTTTCATTTTTATGTTTATTTTCGTTTGAGTTTGATCGTTTTTACGAGATGAAATAATGATTTGTATTTTTTTGTTAGATCTTTGATACGTCCAAAGGGTATATGTAAAAAGCTTTATCCTCAAATACACTTTCGGCTCAGATTGCAAGTATACAATCCTACCGTGTAGTATATTATCGGGTATCGAACCACAAGGAGTAAGATAAATACTTAAATTTCAACCTTAGATGATAAATTTCAGAAAAGAAAGAAAGTAAAGTGCAATAAAGTAAATTTGGGGGGGTTTTTACTAAAAATCCTAATTGTTGGGTTCAATACCCAAAAAGGAGAGATTGTAATAATTAAACCAAAACTAAAAATTAAAAGAGAGTTTTGGTTGCTTTTTTCAAGGTTTGGAAGTCTAGGGGCATTCGGTCTACAATCCCTTGCTAATTCTATCTACTCGGTTTATTTAAATTCATGTTTGATTTTGACGAGGTTTCTAACTTATGTCGTCCTTGGAATAAATATTGATGCTACTATCTTGGGTGAACGGATTAATGTTCCTCAAATTCTAGGGTTTTTACACTGCCTAGCGGGATATTTAATACACATAATTCAAGACGAACATCAATATTTATTCTAAGAAAGCTTAAGAATGGTTTATAACTTGTGTTAGCCTATGAACAAATATTGATAAATACTTTGGGTGAACGGATTAATGTTCCTCCGTTGTTAGGGCTGTCACTCACCTAATCGGGATTTTTAATACACATAATTCAAAGTATATATCAATATTTATTCTAAGGTGTCCTAATTAGGTTGTGATTTCTTCCCATCCTCCTAACCTTAATTTCTGGAAATCCGGTTTAGATATCAAATTTTTAGTAAGATAAACTAAATCCTAAGATATATATTTATGATTTCAATTAGTACTTCCCTATCTTGACCAATGCCGGAATTTAATAAACTAAAGCGGAAAGACAAGACATAGCATGATTTCAAGCTACTTCAATTTACTAACCCTAACCAGGTGAACTATAAGTCAAGTACTAATGAAATTCATAAAGAATAATTCACAGAAATTAACAATCAAATCAAACAATCATAATAAAAACTAAGATCCGAGTAAGATAAAATTAAACAAGTTCATGCATAAGACCTAAACCCCTAGAGAGAAAACTAGCATCTCATGGAGATGCAAGAATTCATCAAAAGATTAAAACAAAACATGGCTAAAACAAAGAGAAATTAAATAGAGAAATAGTTTACACCCTTCTCTAGATGAAGAACCTTGATCTTGCCTTTGTTTGCTGTGAACTTCTCTTCTTCTTCCTTGATTCGGCTCCAAGAGATTGAGAATTATGGCTAAGTATTGAGTAGTATGGTGGATTGTAAGTGGATGATTTGGAAGGAAAAGTTGTAGCCCTTTTATATGAGATGTAATGCTTATTCTGGAGCCAATGGACGTGGGGAGTCATTAGATACTTGCCCCACAAGTTCCCCCACGTCCCCACTTTCCATATTTCACTCCCGGGTCGTTTTTAGAAGCGCCGAAAATAGAAAACCTGATTTTTAGGCTGAATGCGACCCTAGTGCGTCCGCACTGTGCTTAGATGCTTCAATTTCTGCTTCTGCGGCATAAGTGCGTCCGCACTAGTGGTCCCTGCGACCGCATCCTGGGTTTGGTTGACATCTGTGTTTTTCGCTAAGTCCTGGATGCGTCCGCACTTGGCCACAGTGCGTCCGCACTAGGCTCGGACTTTTGTTCCTTTTCTTCGGGAGTGTGTTGAATTTTGACTAAGTCTGGAATGCGGCCGCATTATGGGTCTGTGCGTCCGCATTCAGGAAGCATTTATTCTCCAAATTTTGGCTAAGTGTGGAGTGCGTCCGCACTGGAATCTTGTGCGTCCGCATTGCGCTCGGACTTTTTCTCCTGTTGTATTCTGAGGGCTCCGGATTTGACTAAGTATTGAGTGCGGCCGCATCACTGGCCAGTGCGTCCGCATTTATGGTCATTTTTTCTCTTTTTGCCTCCTTTTCTGTAGATTGAAAACAAACAAACGCAGTAACTTGATTCTATGTGTATTCTATCCTTTTTGTATGAAAATATAAGATATTTGGTATTGTTTTGTGATAAAAATCGGATCGAATATGTATGTATTTTAGACTTATCAATCTTGTATTCACACTTATTTTTCTGGTATGAATACGTGATATGAATGTTATAAGTAGTTCATTTCCTTGTTACATTGATCATCATTTGAATTTTGATAATTAAATCTGAGTAGATGATTGTTTGAAATGAATACTTCATTGTTATGTTATTTATATTTTGTTGATTATGTATTCTTATTTGTTCAAGTTAATATGTAGTTGTATTTTTCTGTTTGATAACTGATTTTTAGGGTGTGGATCTCTGTCTATACAGGTCTGAATGCTTCAGTGCTTCAGTTGGAATACCTAATTCTGTAAGGATAAAATCAAGTTTGCTAGTACATATTTCTGTCAAGTAACATATTTATGTTTTAGAATAGGAACTTATTTATGTTTTGTAACATAACTGTGAGATGTCAATAATTAATTTCTCTTACTTATATAA
This sequence comes from Carex kokanica, assembly GCA_025461125.1. NCBI lineage: Eukaryota > Viridiplantae > Streptophyta > Magnoliopsida > Poales > Cyperaceae > Carex > Carex kokanica. The sequence continues at coordinate 704,439 of JAJGRX010001069.1, read as the reverse complement.
GTATGAATACTATATATGATCAGAGTTCATACTTGAATGGTTGACCAATCTGACTTAAAAAGTTGTACTGTTAAGTATTTGTAAGACATATAGAAATGAATACTTCGTATGTTAAGGCTGTGTACATGGTAAGTTTGTTTTTCATACTTAGTATGTATTTGGTAAATATGTTAGATTATATGTTGATTGTTCATTGATTTTTTTTTTATATTTTTGTTAATTTTCAGGATGAATTTTGACCGTAATGAAAAATTTGGAGATGATTTGTTGATGCAAGATAGTAACAAAGAAGTTGATGAGGTGTATTTGTATCGGTATTTTGAAGAGGTGTATCGTGCAAATGAAGCAATTAATGATGATGTTGGTATCAAAGAGAATATATTTGAGTGGGATTTGAACATAGAACCTATGGAGAAAGTGCGACCAGAAGAGTGTGAAGTGGAAGAAGAATAGCGTGAAGTAGATGTTTTGGATGAGGAATATAATGAAATTAGTGCACCTCAAGTTGGTGATCGATTTGACTCAATTGAGGAAGCATATAAATATTACCAATTATTTTCAAAGCAAGTTGGTTTTGGAGTAATCAAAAGATCAAGCATAAGAGGGCTAACCAGATCAACCACTATTGTTTTATATGTGGCAAGCATAAATCGACTTTTGCAAAATAAATGCAGATCAAACCAGAAATTCACTATTGTTGGTATACAGTACTTATACTTGGAGTTTTTTTTTTATTCTCGTTGTATCTGTTCTGAACTTACAACTTTTATTCAGTAAAACAATTCTTTCATTCATATTTGTGCCGGTGGATTTCAGTCACAAATTCTGCTACATTTTTCTCCAGAGAAAAAGTAGAAGTGTTGTCTTTCCAAATAGGATTATTTATTTTTTACAGAAAACCTTGTATTCCAACCATCAGCACTTGAAAGCAATAACATATTAAAACTTTTTCTAATTCCATTTACATATTTCAATATGAGGAGGGATCTAGTTATCACAATTTTGAGTTACAACAAAGTTACCACAACCATTTTTTACATTTTCAAACTTCAAATCATCAATCCAAACCATTCAACGTGATCTCCACAATAAAATGTGCTTGCAGATCAAATTTTACATTTTTTTGAATTTTTTTACTATTTATTAAGATGGGTACAAAATTCAATTGTCTGAATTTGACTAGTTTTTGTAAAATACTTAATAAATAGTAAAAAAATTCAAAAAAATGTAAAATTTGATCTGCAAGCACATTTTATTGTGGAGATCATGTTGAACGGTTGGGATTGACGATTTGGACTTTGAAAATGTAAAAAATGGTTGTGGTAACTTTGTTGTAACTCAAAATTGTGGTAACTTGATCCCTCCTCTTTCAATATATGTGTTTTCTCAGAAACGTCCATGTAATGAGTAAATAGAAATTTACGTATTTTTGTTAGTAATTACTGCTGCCATTGCGATATTTATATATTATCAATTTGATAGTCATATTTTTTTTCTTTGCTTTGCCAATGCTATAAGATGCTAATTTTTTCTTCTAATCTTTGTTTCTCTTGCAGAAGAAAGCAACCGTTTTTAGGCTGGACTTGGTGGCTCACTCTCTTCAATTTCTTCTTTGTTGTCTATCAGTATCTCCAACTGCCCCTTCACAAATTCGGCAACCCTCCAAACCACCTCATCCAAAAAAGAAAAAAAAATAAAACCAAAATAAAAAATCTAAAAAAATCAAAATAACAACTACAAAAAGAATAAAAAAGAAATCTCCATTGATTATGTATTAGAAGAAATTTGTTGCTTTGATGAACACAAGTTCACTGATAATCATATACTAATCTCCATTTTTCTTTGATGAACACAAGTTCACTGATAATCATATACTAATCTACACTTCTGTTAACCGGGTAAGAGTCTTCACTTATTAAATCACAAAATAATATAATATGTTTCTTTCACTTTCCCCTCTGCAATAAAGGAAACTGACTATACAGAGAAATAATTCCTGCTGCTTTGATCCAAGTAGGAATTATTGAATGTTTAATCCAGAAATAAGAAGGCCCAACCCAAATAGGCCCAAATAATTAGCGATGTTACTCACTCTAAAGATAGTTAACAACGGCCCAAATTACATATTGCAATTCTAACAAATGTTACAAATGTTACAAATGCACATGGGTCCGGTATAGAATGGAAGGTAATTCTAACACAAAAGGTATAGGAGGCAATAGAGAGAATGAAGGGAGATAAGCGAGCAATTTGAGAGAATATTTCATCTCTTCTTCTTTATTTTAATTAGTCCTTGTCGACCCTTGTTATGGTCGTATTAGAAAAAAAAAAAAATTAAGTCGGTAGCTTGATAGAGAAAAATAATTAGATAAATAATTGTCTTAAAAGAAGAGATTTGAAGGTAGGCTCCAAAATCCAAATTGGGTGGGTTGTCAATTCCCACCTCCTACGGGCTACAATTGGAGTTAGAGAGGTTACATTATCCTGTGCAACATGCATGCAGTAGCTAAGAATGTGATTAAACATTCTCTACCACAGACTGTGTTGTACAGAATGGCCACAGGAAATCTGTATCTCACACGATAAATTAATTAATAAATAATTAATTAGTGATGGTCATGTGAAGGGATTTTTTTTATTTGTTGTACAACCAAAGCAGAACGCACTTCTAAAAGTTTCAGATTATTACAAGTCCTTTTCTCTATCCACCCACAAAATTTAATACATTTATCTCATGTGGTACCATTCCGTTCCACTTTCCTCAACTTTCCTCAACTTTCCGTTCCACTCTCTGTTTCCAGCAAAACACCACTGTTCTAATTTTAAAGTAGAAAAAGAGAGAACATAGAAGAACCATTGAACTCGATCAGATCAAAGTTTGTTTCCCCTTGCTACCCACCAACAAAATTTCCCACATTACCATCTCAATATCTCATCTCGTACCATTAATTTCTTTCTACTTTTCTCAACTTCCTTCAACTCTCTCCAAAACTAAGTGACAAAAATTTCCTTAAAGTCTGTACGAAGAGAAGGCCAGCCATGGCTGAGGCGGCTCTACTCACCTCCTTAGAGTGGGTGGCGTCCCCCTTGATCAAAATGCTTTTCGACAAAGCGCATCGCCTGCTTGGCACTAGCATAAAAAAGAAGAAGAAGAAACTTGAGGCCTCAGTACTTCCTACCCTCTCGCTGGCAATTGAGAAAGCCGAAAAGAGCCCCAACAAGGAGAAGTTAGTGCACTGGCTCAGAAGGCTCAAGGATGCATACTATGAAGCTGAGGAAGCAATCGACCTATTGGAGTATGAAGAGCTTAAGAAAAAGGTAAAAGATCATAGAAAAACACTAAAACAAAAGGCAGAGAATGAGACGGGAACCCCAATTAGTTTACCATTAAAATATGTAGCCCAGCCTATTAATTCTGCTTCGGATAAGTTAAAATCTGGCTTATCTGTATTCTCTACGCAAAAAATGCTAAAGCGTTGTATAGACAACCTTATTGAAATTGCAGGGGAGGCCAGGGTTTTCTGTGATTTGTTAGGGGGCCCCGAAAATGCTAATGGTAGTGATACCGATTGGGAAACATGCTCACATCCTCCCGACAGAGTTTTCGGTCGTGAGATAGACATAAAAAAGATAGTCGGTTTACTTACGAAAAAACCTATAAATTTTGAGTGTGGACCGAGCACCATGGTTCTGAAACTCAGAATTAGAATTGGAATCGGATTCTTGACCGTGGAATCGGAATCGGGTGAATCGGCCGGAATCGGCTGAGTTGACTCAACAACTCGTTTTTTTTGTCAGAAGCTTGTTTTGTAGCAAAAAAATAAAAAAATAATTGGTAAAAAAATAATTTGTCAAAACACTATATTAAGAAAAAAAATTACACTCAAATAATCCACTAATTATATAATGTAATACAAGCATTATAAATATAATATATATTTTTATTGCCAGAATACATTTTTGATCTCCAATTTATACAATATAAAAATTACTTTAATATCACAGATGCACAGTATTTTAAATATATGGAATAAGGACTTCACGGATGTTATAATCCGTAATTTCAAATGTGGTTAATTAGCCTAATAATTAAAATTTGCAACTATTTAAATTTAAATACTTAAACGAATTAAGAGAAAAATTCTTTAATTAGACATTATTTTGTTTAGGTATGTAAATTAGATTTTATACAATTAGTAAATTTCATATAATTTATAATTATTTTTGACAAATAAGTAACACTCAATTAAGAATGCTAAAATGATAACATATGTAAATTTTATGAATAATGAATTGGCAAATAAATTTGTGGAATAAATTCTAGAACATACGAGAATTTTATAATTTTTAATTAACTAGCATATCACGATTAAGACTAATTAAAATATGAATTTTGTGACTCGATTACGATTATGAAATTATAATAATAATAAGTTATTGTTATAACTTAATTCTATAAATTACCGCGACTAACGTTCGAAATTTCGTATTAAAACTTACTACGCAAGTCTCCATTATTTTCTTCAAATTAGATGTAATGAATGCATAGGATATCACCAAACTAAACGTCTTTTGAATTTTGAAGTTATTTCAACCGTTCATCTTATTCTGCAGGAATCTCAAAGCTCCTAGAACTTCCTGTTGAAAGTTTGTAAACCATTGTTTTAACCAAATTGAAGAAGGGTTTCGGGTCCGCACCTCTCTTTCTCTCTCTCTGACTTGCAGCCCCATCTTTCTCCTCTCTGTCGCTGATTACTGAACCCCACCCCTGAAACTCAAGCCTCCGCGCCTCCGCGCCTCTGCGCTTTCGCTTCTTCTGAATTAAACTCAAGCCTCGGTCGCCACTTTCTTCTCCAATCTCCGCCTCTGCAACTTAGGCCTCCGCGGCTCCGCCTCAGCAACTCAACTCAACTCAAGACTTGGTCCAGGTTGGTGAGAATCGGCTCAACTCGGTTGAATCGGCTTGACTCGGCCTAAAAATCGGCTAACTTGGCCGAGTCAAGCACTGTTCATCCGAGTTTTGCTGAAAAATCGCACGGGCGAGAAACTCAGGTGTTTATCGGATCTGACACGGCCGATACTGAGTTGACCCGGATCGGCCAATTTTCCAAACCACGCTATACATGATCAATTCCCGATATAAACATTTAAAAAATCTTCAAAAAATAACTAGATGAATAAATGTCTCAAAAGAAGAGTTTCGAGGGGTATGTAGGTAATTTGACCCTTAATCATAAACGTGTGGGCCCCAAAGTGGGTGGGTGGGTAGTCACGTCAATTTCTAGAGATTGGTGTGGCTTGACCTCTACTCACCACCAACTAAATTTCCCACATATCATCTCATTTCGTACCATTTCTTTCCAATTTTCTGAATTTTCTTCAACTCTACTTTAACCATGGCTGAGGCAGCTGTTCTTGCCTCCGTACGGTGGCTGGCGGCCCCCATGATAAAATTGCTAATCGACAAAGTGCAAGAACACCTTGGCACCGGCATAATAAAAAGAAGGAAGAAACTTGAGGCCACAGTACTTCCTACCCTCTCGTTGGCAATTGAGAAAGTCGAAAAGAGCCCCAACAAGGACAAGCTAGTGGACTGGCTCAGAAGGCTCAAGGGTGCATACTATGAGGCTGAGGAAGCAATCGACCTATTCGAGTATGAAAAACTTAAGCAAAAGGTAAAAGATGATAGAAAAAAACTAGAACAAAAGGAGAAGAATGGGAGGGGAACCCGAATTAGTTTAAGATCCCAATTTGTACCCCGGCCTCTTAAGATTGTTTCGGTTAAGTTAAAAGGTAGCTTATCTATTTTCTCCCGTCAAAAGATCATGCTAAAGGGTTGTATAAACAAACTCATAGAAATTGCAAAGGAGGCCAATGAATTTCGTGATTTGTTAGAGGTCCAAGAAAATGCTAGTGGTGGTGGTGCTAATAGGCAAACGATCTCAGAGCCTCCTGGTAGAGTTTTTGGTCGTGAGGTTGATAAAGAAAACATAGTCGGATTACTTACGAAAAATCCTGTAAATTCTGAGCCTGGACCAAGCACTAAACCAGCTATCCCTATAATTTCCATTACGGGCCGTTCTGGTGTTGGGAAAACTACCCTTGCCCAGTATGTTTATAAACACATGGATGAACAGAAGCATTTTGGTCTTCTTATGTGGGTGCATGCCCCTCGCAAATTTAATGCCAGTGATGTGATTAAGAACATGATAGAAATCATAAAGGCAAACAAAGGTGCTCGTAATGATAATCACTTTACATCTCTTGAAGCCCTTTTAACACAATTAAGAAGCATGTTAGGGTCTAAGAAACTTCTACTTGTGTTAGATGATTTTTGGAGTGATACTGATGATTTTGTTACACAATGGGAGAATTTCATTGGTTGCTTAAGTAATTGCTCCCCAGGGAGCAAAATGCTACTTACAACTCAATCCAATATTGATGGAGAACAGGCCAACCTTGTCGGTGTTACAGAAGTAGAGACCTATTATTTACGAGAGATAGAGGAGGATAAATTTTTTGAACTCTTTATGCACTATGCTTGGCCTAACAATTCTGAATTGCAAAAAGAGGAATTTGAAGAATTAGGTCGAAAAATAGCTGTTAAACTAAAAGGAGATCCTGGTGCAGCAAAGCTAGTGGGTCATCAATTGAGTGGAAAACTTGACCTAAGGCATTGGGAGAAAGTAGCAGAAAAAGATTGGTTGGGAGATAACATTATGAAAGCAAGGATTTGGAGCTATCAGCAGCTGCCTTCAGATCTCCAACGTTGTTTTGCAATCTGTAGCTTGTTTCCAAAAGGCTTTCAGTTGCCAGGTCCATTTTTAATTGATTTATGGATGGCAGAAGGTTTTATCAGGCCAATTGATAAGCAAGAAAGGTTGGAGGATATTGGTGGAAATTACTTGCATGAGCTCGTATCAAGGTTTTTTATTGATGAAGTTGTAGATAAGATAAAAGGAATAATATTTTATAAACTACATGACCTGCTTCGTGATCTCGCAGAGCAGGTTCAAGGTGATGATTTCATCAGAATAGACTCCATTAATTCCAGAGAAATTCCTTTCGACAAAAGCGACATGTTATCTAGAAGTGAAAACATTCGCCACATCTTTTTACCCTCAAGCATGATAGACGAATTAAAGGAAACATTATGCCTCATGAAAAATATACGCACTTTTTTTGTGCTACAGAATGGTTGTTTGGTCCCAAAGAAAGTACTACAAGAGATATTGAAACACATGGAAAAACTGCGGGTGTTAAATGTTTTTCAATGTGTTGATTACTGGCCAGACTTTATTGGCAATTTAAAGCATCTTCGTTACCTGGAATTTCATTGCTCTCAACCTATTAAGAAACTTCCTGATTCCATATGCAAACTTTACCACCTCCGGAAGCTTGTCATGCAAAATTGTGAATCCCTACCCAAGAATTTTTCTGAGCTAATTAGCTTGAGGCACATTGTAACATGTGGGGAGCCAATGTCCCATATTTCTCATGTTGGAAGGATGACATCCCTCCAAGTCCTTGATCAATTCGTTGTAAGGAAGGAAAGTGGGAATGAATTACACCAACTAGAAAATTTGAATCAGCTTCGAGGTAAAATGTGCATTACAGGTCTTGAGAATGTAGGGAGTACAAAGGATGCTATAAAGGCCAATATGCAAAATAAAAAACATCTCAAGGCACTAGAATTTGAGTGGAACTCTGATGAAAGAGACACCAATAATGTTGCAGGTCTCTCTACTCAGCATATTCAATTACTAGATGCATTGCAACCTCAACCTAATATATGTGTTCTAACACTTAAAGGATTTGGAGGAGATAGATTTCCAAATTGGCTCCAAAGTCAGAATTCATTAAAGGATCTCCGGTCGCTAACATTAATGGATTGTGATAAAGTAAAAGAAATCTCATCCATTGATGAATCACTTCCCAATTGTGAAAGACTTGTACTACGGAGGCTCCAGAACCTGAAAGAAATGCCTTCTCTTCCTCCAAACCTTACTTATTTAGAGATAGACCATATTCCACAGCTTATTTATTTCTCTGAGGCTGATGATTTGTCAAAGAAGGATGAGTCCAAGTTGGTTTTTCCGTCTTCACTCACTATCCTTAAGATATCATCATGTAGCATTACTAGTGATGCATTATCCACTCGCGTACAATACCTTGTTTCCCTATCTAAACTGGAACTATCTGAAATTCGTACAATAACGTCTCTTCCTCCCAAGGAAGTCCTATGTTCATTGAAGAACCTCATGTCTCTTACCATTGAAAAATGCTTTTTGCTCAGTTCCTTGGGAGGTATTGGAGCCGTGACCTCCCTGAAAGAGCTCATATTAACATTTTGCCCCAATTTGAACCCATCAAATGAACCACTGCCTTCCTCCTTGGAGACACTAAGTTTGACTCGATGCTCAAACGTTGATGTTACTTGTGCCATTGATGTTGGTAACCTGTCTCGTCTTGAGAATCTGTATATAACTGGTTGGGGTGGTCGTTTGGAGGGATTGAATTCATTAACTGAACTTCATTCTCTAATTGTATCGCGCTGCCCTGGAATCAACCCCTCATATCCCATGGAAAAGTATCCATTTGAAATTCACATGGTTGCAGTTGACAACCTGTTACTATTGAAGTTGATCTTATCAAATGAATCTCTCTCCTCAATACTACGTTTGGCAATTTTTTACTTCCAAGGAGATTCCTCAGATTATGATGAGGTTTTTCAATCTCTTACCTCTGTCAGGGAGTTGGCATTTCATGGTCCCAATATTGCTAACCATCTGCCGAAGAACTTGAAGAATCTTCCATCTCTCGAGTGTGTGATACTAGATAATTTTCCAAACCTATGTGAATTGGAAGAACTTCCCAGGAATGTTCTATTGAAAATTTCAAACTGTCCAACCCTAACTGAGAAGCTCAAGAAGGGTGGCCCTTATTACCGGATCAATTTTCTCGAAGGAAGCACCAATGTGATACTTCCACCAGAAGGTATGCTAATTTCGACACCCCACGCTAAACCATTTTTATTAAAAAAAAAAAATTTCTTTATTGATGGATATATACATCATTTGATCATAGAGGAATCTACAAAATGTATTCGGACCCCTCTATCCTTTTGGTTCAGCAAAGCACTTGAATTCCTGTTTTTTAGCTCCGTGACTTGAAAATTGATAGAAGTTTTAAAGGCCACCTAGAATAATTAATCTAATAAGTCCTTATTGGTACGGCCTGTGGCACTTAATATTAAGAAGCACAATTGTCCAGATTATGGATGAAGCCATAACTAAAGAGGAGGCAAGGCATCCTCCTGTAGTTTAAGTTTGTGTTGGACTGCTGGTATGGTTCAGCACTCATGAACTGTACCACTATTTCTGACCTTTTTCATTTTTCCTTTTTCATGCTTTGATTTATGGCTTGTTGGTATACTGTACTTGCACTTCCTTGGAGTTTTTTTTTTATTCTCATTCTGTCTGTTCTGAACTTACAACTTTTATTCAGTAAAACAATTCTTCCATTCATATTTGTGCTGGTGGATTTCAGTCACAAATTCTGCTACATTTGTCTCCAGAGAAAAAGTAGAAGTGTTATCTTTCCAAATAGAATTATTTATTTTTTACAGAAAATATTGTATTTCAACCATCAGCACTTCAAAGCAATAACATATTAAAACTTTTTCTAATTCTGTTTACATATTTCAATATATATGTTTTCACAGAAACGTCTATGTAACGAGTAAATAGAAATTTACGTATTTTTGTTAGTAATTACTGCTGCCATTGCGATATTTATATATTATCAATTTGATAGTCATATTTTTTCTTTGCTTTGCCAATGCTATAAGATGCTAATTTTTTCTTCTAATCTTTGTTTCTCTTGCAGAAGAAAGCAACCGTTTTTAGGCTGGACTTGGTGGCTCACTCTCTTCAATTTCTTCTTTGTTGTCTATCCGTATCTCCAACTGCCCCTATCTCCTCCAATTCCGTAACCCTCGATACCACTTCATCCAAAAAAAAATAATAATAAAACCACAACAAAAAAACTAAAAAAATCAAAATAACAATAAAAAAACCAAAAACAAAAAAGAATCTCCATTGATTATGTATTAGAACAAATTTGTTGTATTTATCTTCTTAAGTCTTCACCCTCTAGTACAATTATTGCTGGGAGATTGTATAATTTTGTGTAACTGTCGAACTTAATTGATGGTTTAAATTTTTTTGGAAAACTATACAAAAAAAAAAAAAATGAAAAAAGAAAAAAAAGAAAGAAAAATGAAAAAATATTGTAGGTAAACTAATTTAAGTTCGGGTGATACAATATTATTGTCTATGTGCTATTTGTCTGTTTCTGGTACTTTTTTTGTGTGTTGTATGTTTAAGAGGTGTTGTTTTTTTAAGTGTGTTGAGTTTATCTGCTGGTACTAGCCACTTAATTCTACGGTGTGTTTTTCTATGGTGTATATTGTCAGTTTATATATGTGGGCATATGTATGATAAGACTGCTTGTTGATTTTTATATGGGACATATTTGGTTTGATATAATGTGATTGTTTCTGGTTATAAAAGATTATGTTGAAAGTATTGTTGCTTGTTAAGTAGTACGGGTGTCATTGTAATTGTGTCCTTTATTTTTTCTTATTTTTTATGTTCACATTTTTAATAAAGATATCCAACATGGTTTTGGAAATTGGTCGATTCCGAGTCAACACGGTATAGGCCGTGTCTGAGCCGATTTTCACCCGAGAACTCGGACCATGTGATTTTTCGGCAAAACTCAGATGAACAGTGCTTGACTCGGCCGATTTTTAGGCCGATTCAACCGATTTTAGGCCGATTCTCACCAATTTGGGACAAAAAGTTATCTAGGCTTTCGATTTGGGACAAAAAATCGCAGGAATTTTGGAGAAGAAAGACGCATTGCTTGCCAAAGGAGACGGTTTATCTGCGTAGACTCGTTTCACTATACTATTGCTCAACAATTTTAAATACGCTTCATGGTTCAAGCTACACCATGTTCGCCTAGATAAACTGAACACATTTAATTTTGGGGGAATTTCACGTATACCCCTCAAAAACTTCAAAATTACATATTTCCCCCTCTAAAATTTGAAATTACATATTTCCCCCTCTAAACTTCAAATACTCACAAATTTACCCATTTTATTGTCTTTTATATTAAAACTCATTTTAAATTTATAAAATACCCATTTTACCATTTATTAAAAACATATAAAGCCCATCAGACTCAAATTTGAATATGAACGGTTCATCTACTGTCCGAACTGCTTTTAGATTTGTGCGCGCAAGATCGGTACAAATCATGATGCGAACACACACGCATATTGTAATGACATGCACAGATCTTAATGCGATGCACACAGATCAGAATTACTTTAAGATCCGTGTGTGCTAGATCAACACAAATATTAAAGCGATGCACACAGATCTTAATGCGATGTGCGCAGATCGAACGGTAGAGGAACCATTTAGATTCAAATTTGAATCTAATGGGCTTTTATATGCTTTTAATAAAGGGTAAAATAGGTATTTTTAAATTTTAGAATGAGTTTTAATATAAATGACATTAAAATGGGTAAATCTGTGAGTATTTGAAGTTTAGAGGGGGGAATATGTAATTTCAAACTTTAGAGGGGAAAATATGTAATTTTGAAGTTTTTGAGGGGTATATGTGAAATTCCCCCTTTAATTTTAGTTCTTTACATATGTCCATTTGGAACTTCTGTTTTTAAATGCTCTCAATGTAGCAGGTCAATTTTATATACTTTCTCTAATTGCCACATTACTGGTCACAGAAAAAAAGCACGTACAAAATAATATAAAGTACTAGTGGATTCTTATACATCTGTCCATTCTATTTTTTTTTCCTCTAAAATTCAGCTTCCCTAATTTAAATGTCATGTATATATATAGGGAAAATTGATTATTTGCCACTCCAAAACCTTTAAATTGTAAAAATGTCATCCCGAAATTTGAAATTGTAAAAATGCCACTCTAAACTTCATTAATTTCTAATTTTGCCATTTATACTGTATTAGTCTTCTTAAAAAAAAAAAATTTGGACTAAAATACCCTTCTTCTCAGACCAGCAATACCAGTAGCCTCACTGGGCTGTACCTACTAGTACAAAGCATCACAACCAACACAGCAGCAAGGTAACAAAATCGGCACCACAGCACAGCACAGCAAAACAAGAAAATAGGCACAATCGGGTCAGCACACAGGAACTAGCAAAATAGCCCCAACAAAGCACACAAATCAACAAACCAGCACAACCATACCCTTCGCAAACCCACAAGGCACGAAGGCCTTCAAAATAAAGAAAAAGGCTCAAGGCCGCAGGTCAAAGGCACAGCAGCCACCAAATAGAAACAAGGCGCAAGGCCATAGGTCAAACAAGAAGGCACGAAAGGCCACAGATCAAGGCAACAGCCACAAGCCACAAGGCAAAAATTGTATGAAGGGTATAATTGAAAATACAGAAATACGTATACCAAAACAATATTTTTCAGTTAATTTTTAATAAAAGCAGTATAAAAATACAGTATAAATGACAAAATTAGGAATTAATGAAGTTTAGAGTGGCATTTTTACAATTTCAAATTTCGGGATGACATTTTTACAATTTGAAGGTTTTGGAGTGGCAAATAACCAATTTTCCCATATATATATATTATGTATGTTATTAATTATATACTATAAAAGTTGAATGGGGTGTTACTGTAGCAATGAACAGTGACACCCCTCTTGTCTACCGTCAGATGGGTAACGGACGGATTCAGATTCGTTTAGCTTACGTCGGATGATGTCATATTTTTGATTTATTTTTTTGCTTGATCATATTTCAGATTAAACCCTCCCTTTCGAATTTGTTCGACTTTGTGCCATGTGTAATCCTCTCCTTCTCCCGCCCTCGCCACGTCCTCGCCCCTGCTACGTGTTCTTCATTCCGTCCTCGCCGACCTCTGCTATTGTTTGTCGCCTGTTTCTCTCGTCGGAGACATCGGCTTCAATTTCTAATATTTTCTCTTGCTCCTCTCCTCTTCACTATTGAGCTCTTCCTCTCCCTACCCTCGCCTCCGCCAACCTCCTCTTAGTCTCAAGGGCTCCACGCTGTCTACTCTTGCTTGCCTCTTATTTCCTCCGCTGGTGAGATTTTTTCAACCGTTGCAATTTTCTTTTAACGTTAAAGAGTGAAGACTTTATCCAAAAAAAAGATCGCCACTTCAATTTCCTTTGACTTCAATTTAACTATTCATTCTCCTCCTCCTCTTCTCCCTCTTCTCCTCTCTACCGCCCTTTCACAATTTACAAACTGACTAGGGCTCTGTTGACTATTGAGTGCGGTGCTTGCAAAGCTCGGAGACGGTCTCGAACGCAAGGTGGGGAAGGCCGATCTAGACCGACTCGGTGTCGATAAGCCTCACCCAAAGCACAAATTGGAAGCGCCATCCGATAAACGGTCTTATTCCTTGATATTCTTCCCTTTCTACTTTCGGATGTGAAATGAAATTGGATTTGCTCTTTCCGTTATCAAATTGAGCCTTTGTCTTTAAACCACAGAATTGCACGCTGCTTTTCAATCATGCTTGGGTATGACGCATTGTGCTCATGTGAACGCCTTGGCTGATGAAAATTGGGAAAAATCTGAAACTTTTGTGCTTCTCATCGACTGATGCACTATCTTTGATTTTACTGAAATTAATTAGTGTTGTGGTGCTCACATTTTACTGGCCTCACAAACTTCTTTGTGTATTTGTTAAGGCATGAACTTCAAAAGTAATTGATTTTCCCCTAAATCTATTTCAGCTCGTCCGTTGCTCAGACTGTCTGCTTGCTGGGAAAGAAGGACACTTCTACCATGTTGTTTGTGCAGTTTTTGAGGTATTTTTCCTATTCCAGGAATTTACTATGTACACAGTTTTCATATTACGTTACCACGAATCTTCAAATGTCAATATAATATCATGCATTGTCGCATCCTCCAAATGAAGAAATGAAGAATCTCATATTGTCGACTGTTACTAAGGTACATCTCTCGATGTTGCAAAGATTGGTAGACCAAAGGTTCACAAAAGAAATAACTTGTACATTACAACAACAAAAAAGGCACATTAGTCCCGTAAAGACATATAGCAATCTTATATATGCACTGTGGCAGAAAGGAAAAAATTGAGATTGCATTTAATTGCCTGTACAATATGAAGGAGTTGCTACCTTACATCATGACTATTGTCCGACTAAAATCATTGCTACCATTTCAGCTATTTTGTGCAACTCTCTAGATATATTAATTTGGAGATTGGACAATGTGGCCAAATTTGTAGTTAGGTCCTTATATAATTTGGCCGAGTTCTCACGGGTGAATACCAGTTTCACCAAAAAAACAAATAATAAGAAGAGATGGCTGAGACGTTCGGCTTGCTGGGCAAGAAAGTTCAACTTATTAGTTGCTTGAAAGCTAAGATAATGTTATTATTTCTTACTCTTCTTATGTATGAATTGACGGAGGAGCTCTTGGAATACACAAATGACAAAGCACATGAATGTTGTAAAGGAGTACATGCTGCCAATTTGCGATGATGTCATGGCCGTCGATTGGGTAGCTGAGGGACCCACTCGCACCAGGGTCTGCAATCTGGCTTACCCTTGCGAAGCTCAACGAAGGTAATTTGCTATATGTTGTTACTATTATATGTTAATACTCTATTTTCAGATAAGCCTAGATTATGTAATGGTAGACCGATGCTAACAATCTTTAATCATAATTATGCTTTATGGATTATAGCATTAATGACATGTCGATCTGTTGGTGGAAGAAAATATTGTCATTATCTATCAAAGTTATTGTTGAGTTGGTCAACTTCTTCAAATTCTCACAGAATTTGAAAGCGTTTTATATTATTTGATATATTCCAATACCTGGTATATATTGTAATACCTAAACATAGTTAGGCTTCCATTAGATCTTAGATGTAATTAGTCCAAGAATAACAAAATAAAAGAGGTAGACCAGTATCGATTATTTCAATAGTACCATAAAACGATACTATTTTTTAGTACTGTAGCGGTTTAATATAATATTGTATTTGAATATATATAACATATCTCAGTATTTGTATTATAATATAGGTACCAGTATTTCACTTGGAGTACTGTAGCAATAAAATAATATTTCACTTATTTATTTAAAAAAAAGGTAAAATATTTAATATCAAGTACTTACTGGTGTAACTTATTAATGCAAATATGAGTAGTTAATTTTTTAAAATATCAAATATGATGGAATAGTCTATTATTGGTACCAGTTATTGACACTGGTATAGTCAAATTATACCAGTAATATGTTACTGAATATTCAATGCATTGTGAATAAGAGGTAACATGTTATTGGTACTTACAAATATTATAATAATTTGACTTGTAACACATTATATGATTGTGAATTATAACTACACCAGTACCAATTTTATTGGTATAATTCAAGTATTGGTACTTATAAATATTTTAGTATTATACCAGTACTCAATGCATATAGTACGAAATATAATAAAATAATGGTATTGATGCGTTGAGTACTGGTACAAGTCAAAGTATACCAGTAACGGACAAAATAAATATATAGTACGTAATATAATAACAAAGCATTGTCAATTATAATCATATTGAAATCAAATATTCCTAAATTATTGGAATATCCTGATATAATATGATTTATAAAAATTACAGCATTTACACTTGTCCCAAAATTCGATTTACTGATGGTACCACCTACACATCAGCAGAGTTGGGAGAGCCGAGTATTGGTATAATAGAAGTATATGGAATATATGTATTATAATATGATTTCAAATCCAGTACTCGTATAGCTGAGAAGGACTTCAAGATGAAAATGTGTACTTACTGAGGCATAGCTGAGAAGGAGATTGGCCAGGCGAAGCAGTTACGTCAAGAGCCCCCGCATAACCGCTAGGTACTGGTATAATTTTACAAATATATTCTATTCTTGAGCAAGGTTATAAGTGGTATTTAAAACCTTATCTTCACTCTTGAAACATTTCATTATAATATATATGTACACACAGTAGGAATGTTGGTTAGGTCATATTTTTGTTGTGAAATTAAGAGTGAAAAAAGTTGGTGAAAGATTCCTCTTAGAAATTGTCTCTCCGAACAGACTGAACTCCAGAGTGCCAAATTGGTAAGTTTGATTTCCTCCTTTAATAGCTTTCATGTAAAATTTG
The DNA here is from genome assembly GCA_025461125.1 of Carex kokanica. NCBI lineage: Eukaryota > Viridiplantae > Streptophyta > Magnoliopsida > Poales > Cyperaceae > Carex > Carex kokanica. The sequence goes on along the minus strand of JAJGRX010001069.1, from coordinate 688,169 downwards.
TTTATATATTACCATGGGATTTGTGGAAACTGTGTTCAATTGTTCATTAAAGCACAATCAAGCATGTTGCATGATGCTTTCATTTTCCAGGTCAAAGCAACAACTGAGAATGTGAATGGAGCTGTGAGGGGAACTTCCTGATCCCAACTTGGTAAGGTACATATAATTGTCCACTTTCCATTTGTTGCTTAAATTAATCTCACATGTGTGAAGTAAGCACCATTCATTGACGGGAACTCAGAATTTAAATCCATGTTCTTCCCAATAACATAGTATATTTATGTTATGTAGATTTGACGGGAACTCAGAATTGGTTGCCGATTTGATGACAACTATTGCTTGAAGGCTGCTTATGCAATAGAACACGGAGCTGCAGGACCACGAGATTGGCAGGTATTCCAATAACTCCCAAATATATATTAGATTTTATGTTTTCCAATAACTCTCAAATATATATCAGAATTTATGAATTTTGAATTTTACAATGTGCAATATTTACAGAAAACTTGCAAGTTCAGATTTAACACTTTGTCGTACATTCATGTGTGTGTGCGTGTGTCGGTCTGTTTCTGTGTGTATGTGTATTTTCTCATGTGCTTTGTATTGATCACAATAGTTGGTTGCTATTTGACAGTTAGAGCAGATGATATATTTCGATAGTGCACTAGAGCTGGTAGAGTGCAAAATTATACTATACGTCCCCTGCAAGGTGGCAGTTGTGGATGTGCACGTGGCTAGGTGCACTCTAGGGAAGTCCCCTTTATGGAGAGACACCCTTCAACCACACACCTCTTACTCTTTGAGTCTAAGATACAGTAAGCCCTTCATCACATTTAATTCAAGCTATATTATATTTACATTAACATTTTGGTATTATTGTTTGTCCATGTCATTCAATTTTGGAAAGGGAAATTATTAAGCGCCTCTCAGTGTAACAAAATTTCTAATACCTGTATTTATTTGTTCTACACGTAGGGATTGTGCATAAATTTTGGCAAAAGCTCATTTGGTCGCACCAAGTAGCACAAATAAATTGAGAGTGATTTATACTAATTATATGCTCAAAGAGTATGGGGGTGTTACACTCTACCCACCAGCAGCAACTTACAGTTGCTACTTGCAAGGCAAGTATTTTGCTATTAATTTATAAGTTTGATTTTGAGAGAGGAGAGTTGGGCCCAAACAAAAAGCCGGTTGCTCAGCCCCAAGCCAACCTATCTAACACTGTGATTAACTAACGAGCCCAGTTGTAAATTTGTTGTTTATGCATTCTAATGGTTCAGGTATGGAGGGGAACTGACCCGATGGTAAGGAGAGTGGCAACATCAAACAATCATTAAAAGGATGAATTTGTCTAGACACCCGCTTCTCGAAAGCATTAAAAAGTTGTCTGACATTTGTATTATTAGTGGACTATCAAGATAATTTTAGATGCGATGACATTTATATGTAAATATTTTCCAAATATTTAAATATTCACCTGCCACCATACAGAAGGAAAAAAAAATGTCTCCCATATACACCACCATACATTAAAAAAAACAGTTGCGGCAGAGCCGCAACGACGCCTCTAGTTATTGTAATATTTTATTATCTATGTAATGTGTAATTAATTCTGCATGAATATTTTGACTATTTATGTACGCTTCTATTTTAATTTATTATACTAGTGGATAAGGGGAATTATTTTAGCATATTTGAATAAATTATTATTTTTATTTTTTCTTATATTTTTATACTATGTGAGACTATTCACATATTATCTGATTAGCTTTGAATGTTCATATTTCATTTTATTAGTGGATTATATTAATGTCAAAAGTGATCTTAACATCATTTTTGAACTAATTATTTTATTACATTATTTATTTATTTATTTGTCTTTTGTTAATTTATTAATCTTTTTTATTATTTTATGAAATTCTATTTAATTTTTAAATTAGATAAATATTAATTTTATAAGTAATAAACTGTAAATTTGATGGTTACTCGTCCAAATTTAATTATTATGAGTGTTGGAGTGGGTTATTTGACAAATTTAGTACAAAACAAGCTTTTGGCAAAAAAATCCGAGTTACCGAGTCAACTCGGCCGATTCCGGCCGATTCACCCGATTCCGATTCCACGGTCAAGAACTCGATTCCGATTCCGATTCCGATTCCGAGTTTCAGAACCATGATTTCCAAGGTTGTTTGTCAAACTGAAAACTGACTTGATTCCGGATCGTCTCTGTTTCGTGTCTCTCACTCTCGGGGGCGCCATGCTACAGCTTCCTCTAGCTCCTTCTCCGGCGATTGATCATCTCGGCGGAGGCGCTGCCATAAGGACTTCTCGCTCAAGGAGCGTAATGATCAGCGCTCCGCGTAGAAGGGATGCCATAGCCACTGCCACCGGAGATCTCCCATCGATTCGTCCTCTTCCTTCTCCAATAGCTACAGCTTCAACGTGCTCTTCGCCATGGTTTTTGTCTTGTCAGTTGATTGGCTTGTGTCCGTTAACCTAGGTAGGGTTGAGCGAAGCCTCAAAGTGAAGCAGTCTTGACCGGCATGGTCCTATCATCCTTTGTTGCATTTTTCTATTTTGCTCCCTGGCCTCGAAATCAAATATTTCCATTATGATGCAATCAACCGAATATATGATGATACGATAATTGTTTTTTCCACACCAACTGTTGATCAATTAGGTTATTATGAGCGTTGTTTAATTAGCATCTTATTTACAAAAATCGATGCCAACTTAACTGCAAATGACACAGTTCAGGCGACAAATATCTAATAACATGCACAATGTTACAGCCTACATGAAAAATGTTGACAATGTTACAGCCTAGATAATAGATTATTTTCTTATTACCAAGTTTGCTTATGTCGGTTAGCTCTCTCTATAGATTATACATATACAACTCTTACAAAATACCACAATACAATAGTAAATTCCAGTACATCTATAATATGTCGGTTTGGCATTTCTTGAATACTCCAGAAATGAACTATTGGACACAGCCAGTTCACTAATGATTAATGAGTTTATTTCACTTCTCTCTGCTGCAAAATGGCAACTGACTATACAAAGAAATAATTTCTACTGCTTTGATGCAAGTAAGAAGGAATAATTAAGTGGGAAATCTACAAAGAAACAGGCCTTAACCAAAAATAGGGCCCAAATAATGAGCGATGGAAGTCACTCTAAAGACAACTAATAACGGCCCAAATTGTATATTCTACCTAGTCAATATATAATTCTCTTCTTTTTGGGTTACAAAATGCACATGGGCTCAGTCCGGGAACAAATTGTAAACGGACAAAGAAATATATGCATCCTTCCCTAACAGATTTTCTGGAGAAACGATATCTCCATTCCATTATTAAGCACGTTGGGTGTCCGATCCGTCAACGGCTGCGATTGAAAGATTAATTTTTGGATTTAATCTCAGCTCTCCAATCACATAATCTATCTTCTTTTGATTAAATACATCTGTTTTATATGTAGAAGTTTAAATTTAGCTACAAACATACTCGCCACACATACTGCCACACGATGCGTTACAATTAAAATTAAACGAACTCTAAAATTTAGCGATATAATTCTCCGTTTCCTTATTTTTTTGTTTCCTTATTTCTCCCTCTCCAATTGGAATTTTCTATACGGCGGATCACAATGCAAATCAATTTTTTGTTCACTTCCTTATTTATCTACTTCCTTATTTCTATACATATTATTGTGATAAATGTAGAATATATTTCTAATTTTGTTTTTTTATGAAAATTTGTCATTTTGTATGAGAATTTATTTTTGTTATCTTATCATATATTCCGTTGCAACGCACGGGCACGATACTAGTATATATATATATAGAGATGGACTTAGCTACTTCATGGAGTAAAACGACTTTGTACTCCACGCCATATCTTCATTTTCAAAGTTCAAATAGTCGATTCGAACCTTCCAACATGTTCTTCATATTGAAATGTACTTGGAGACCAAATTTTACATTTTTTGGAATTTTTTTACTATTTATTAAGCCACTTTGAAAATCTGAAAATCCGGATGAACAGTAAAAAACAGTAAAAATTTCTGGACCGCCGGATCAGTGATTTTCAAAGTGGCTTAATAAATAGTAAAAAAATTCCAAAAAATGTAAAATTTGGTCTCCAAGCACATATCAATATGGAGAACAACTTGAGCGGTTCGGATCGGTCGTTTGGATTTTCAAAATGAAAATAATGAGGCGTGGAGCACCAAGTCGTTTTACTCCATGAAGTAGCTAACCCCAGCACTATATATATATATAAATAGTAAGGCTATTGTACTTCACGAAGTAAAATGAAGTTTTACTTCACGCTCATATTTCCATTTTCAAAATCCAAAACGTCGATCCGAACCATTCAAGTTGTTTTCCATATTGAAATGTGCTTCGAGACCAAATTTTACATTTTTTGGAATTTTTTTACTATTTATTAAGCCACTTTGAAAATCGCTGATCCATTGTGAACAGTAAAAAACAGTAAAAAATTCTAGACCAATGAATCAGCGATTTTCAAAGTGGCTTAATAAATAGTAAAAAAATTCCAAAAAAATGTAAAATTTGGTCTCCAAGCACATTTCAATATGGAGAACAACTTGAACGTTTCGGATCGACGTTTTGGATTTTGAAAATAGGAATATGAGCGCGAAGTATTCGTTTTACTTCGCGAAGTACAATAGCACAATTCTATATATATATATATATATATATATATATATATATATATATATATATATGAGGAGGGATCCAATTACACCTTTTTTGGTGACACATCATGACACCGTTTTTTATATCGGTCAATTTTGCGATTTCAAAATCCAAACAGTCGATCCGAACCGTTCAACATGATCACCATATTAAAATGTACTTGGAGATCAAATTTTACATTTTTTTGAATTTTTTTACTATTTATTAAGATGGTTACAAAATCGCTGTTTTTCAATGGTCTAAAAACAACGATTTTTGTAACCATCTTAATAAATAGGAAAAAAATTCAAAAAAAATGTAAAATTTGATCTCCAAGCACATTTTAATATATCCATCATGTTGAACGGTTTGAATTGACTATTTGGACTTTGAAAATAGTAGGTGTCAAAGTGTGTCACCAAAAAAGGTGTAATCGGATCCCTCCTCTATATATATATATATATATATGAGGAGGGTTCCAATACCTCATGATACCTCATATTGTATATTTCTGTTTTCAAAGTCCAAACTGTCGATCCAAACCGCTCAACATGATATCCATACTAAAATATGCTTGGGGATGAAATCTTATAATTTTTGGAAATTTTTTACTATTTTTTAAGATAGGTACAAAATCACTATATCTGGATCGTTCAAAAACAGTGATTTTCTGCCTATTTAAAACAGTAGTAAAAAAATTCAAAAATTATAAACTTTGATCCCGAAGCATATTTTAGTATGGATATCATATTGAGCGGTTCGGATCGACATATTAGATTTTGAAAATGAAGATATAAAATATGAGTTATGATGAGGTATTGGAACCCTCCTATATATATATATATATATATAGTGCTGGGCTTAGCTAAGCCATGGTGTAAAACGACTTGGTGCTCCACGCCTCATTATTTCTATTTTGAAAATCCAAACGACCGATCCGAACCGCTCAAGTTGTTCTCCATATTGATATGTGCTTGGAGACCAAATTTTACATTTTTTGGAATTTTTTTACTATTTATTAAGCCACTTTGAAAATCACTGATCCGGCGGTCCAGAAATTTTTACTGTTTTTTACTGTTCATAAGGATTTTCAGATTTTCAAAGTGGCTTAATAAATAGTAAAAAAATTCCAAAAAATGTAAAATTTGGTCTCCAAGCACATTTCAATATGGAGAACATGTTGGAAGGTTCGAATCGACTATTTGAACTTTGAAAATGAAGATATGGCGTGGAGTACCAAGTCGTTTTACTCCATGGAGTAGCCTAGTCGGACTCTATATATATATATATATATAGGAAATGGCTACGGTGCTACGCGTAGCATAGAGGGCCTCCGTGCTACGGCTCAATATTTGAGTTTTCAAAATCCTAACGGTCGATCCGAACCGTCCAACATGATCTTTATATGAATATGTACTTGCAAAACAAATTTTATATTTTTTAGAATTTTTTTACTATTTTTTTAGATAGGTAGAAAATCACTTGATCTGAATGGTATAGAATTTTCAGATCAAGTGATTTTCTACCTATCTAAAAAATTAGTAAAAAAATTCTAAAAAATGTAAAATTTGGTTTGCAAGTACATATTCATATGGAGATCATGTTGAACGGTTCGGATCGACCGTTAGGATTTTGAAAACTCAAATATTGAGCCGTAGCACGGAGGCCCTCTATGCTACGTGTAGCACCATAGCCAATTCCTATATATATATATATATATATATATATATATAGAGAGAGAGATGAGGGTTCCAATACCTCATGTCTTTCATACCTCATCATACCTCATCATATCTCATATTGTATATTTTCGTTTTTAAAGTCCAAACTGTCGATCCGAACCGCTCAACATGATATCCATACTAAAATATGTTTGGGGATGGAATTTTATAATTTTTGCAAACTTTTTACTATTTTTTAAGATAGGTACAAAATCACTGTATCTGAACCGTTCAAAAACAATGATTTTCTGCCTATTTAAAAAAATATTAAAAAATTTCATCATCAGGCATATTTTAGTACGGATATCATATTGAGCGGTTCGGATCGACATATTTGACTTTGAAAATGAAGATATAAAATATGAGGTATGAAAAGTATGAGATATTGGAACCCTCCTCATATATATATATATATATATATATATATATATGAGTGAGGCTACGGTACTATGCATAGCACAGATTGGTCCGTGCTGCGGCTCAATATTTGAGTTTTCAAAATCCTAACAGTCGATCCGAACCATTTAACATGATTATAAAATGAATATGTACTTGCCACCCAAAATATACATTTTTTTCGAATTTTTTTACTATTTTTTTAGATAGGTAGAAAATTACTTGATCTGAAAATTTTGGACCATCCAAAAACAATGATTTTCTACCTATTTAAAAAGATAGTAAAAAAATTCAAAAAAAAATGTAAAATTTGGTTTGCAAGTACATATTTATTTTATAATCATGTTGAACGGTTCGGATCGACCATTAGGATTTTGAAAACTCAAATATTGAGCCGTAGCACGGACCAATCCGTGCTATGCATAATACCGTAGCCTCACTCAATTATATATATATGAGAATGGCTAATATACAAACGTTTGTTCCTGGACTCAGGAACAAACGATTCGGTTCTCTGATTTTCAAAGTTCAAACAGTCGATCCAACCGTTAGATATTTAATCTATATTAAAATGTGCTTGGAGACCAAATTTTACATTTTTTAGAATTTTTATACTATTTATTAGGATGGTTTGAAAATTGCTGATTTTATTAAAATTCTGCATCATTGAAAAACAACGACCTTCAAACCAGCTTAATAAATAGTAAAAAAAATTCTAAAAAATGTAAAATTTGGTGTCCAAGCACATTTTAATATAGATTAAATATCTAACGGTTTCAATCGACAGTTTGAACTTTGAAAATCGAAGAACCGAATCGTTTGTTCCTGAGTCCAGGAACAAACGTTTGTATATTAGCCATTCTCTCTCTCTCTCTCTCTCTCTATATATATATATATATATAGAGAGAGAGAGAGAGAGAGAGAGAGAATGGCTAATATACAAACGTTTGTTCCTGGACTCAGGAACAAACGATTCGGTTCTCCAATTTACAAAGTTCAAACAACAAATCCAAACCGTTAGATCTTCAATCCATATTAAAATGTGCTTGGAGACCAAATTTTATATTTTTTGGAAATTTTTTACTATTTATTAAGCTGGTTTGAAAACCGCTATTTTTATTAAATTTCTGCAGTATTGAAAAACAGCGGTTTTCAAACCAGCTTAATAAATAGTAAAAAAATTCCAAAAAATGTAAAATTTGGTCTCCAAGCACATTTTAATATGGATTGAATATCTAAGTGTTTGAATTTATTGTTTGAACTTTGGAATGGAGAACCGAATCGTTTGTTCCTGAGTCCAGGAACAAACGTGTGTATATTAGCCTCTCTCTCTCTCTCTCTCTCTCTCTCTCTCTCTCTATATATATATATATATATATATATATATATATATTTTTTCTCTTACCAATTTGTTATTGAAATAGTTATAAACTAATTAATCAATTGAGCTGACATGAGTGTAGTGTAGCAACTTATTTACAAAAAAATCATGCCAATTTAATCATAAATGACACGTGACATTTATATCTAAATGTTATTTCAATCTAATATTTGTGTGTCTAGTATTATATGTTAAGGTTGTGAAACATAAATAATTGAAGAATTAGAGAAATAAGTTTCGGGCTAGAATTTTAAAAATATATCGAACTCAACGAAGGCAAGTTCTGTAAAACTCCAGAAGCAAATACACTATATATATATATATATATATATATAGTTGAACGGTTGATAAGATAAAACAACGACTGATGTATTGATCGGTTGGTAAAAATACAATTAGAGATGCTTCAAGCAGCTAGCCGTTTAGGTTAGAGCGACAGATGAAACTGTATTTTTTTTTTTAAATGACTTGCTTAGAGTGTTCATTGGTTCTGTTCAGTTAAAACCGAAATAAAATAGAAAATTAAAATTTTATTCAGTTTTTAAAAATACATCTGAACTGATCGAAATAAACTTATTAACCGAATTATAAAACCAAACCAAACAAATTGAACTAAATTTCGGTTTGTTCGATTGATCGAAATAAGAAAGATTATATACTCTTTTCGGTCAATTCAGTCTAACCAATTTTAAATTTTCTAAACCAAACTGAACTGAATCAAATAATTAAACTGGTTTTAAAAATGAACCGAACCAATCCATTTAACCGGAACAACCGAACTGTTTAATCCGAACTCTCTTAATTCGGTTTAAAATCGATTAAACTGGACCCGATGAACACCCTTGTGGCTCGCTATCAACCAAAATCTAGGAAAACTTTGAAATATCGTTGGGGTTTTCAAGCGGTAATTTTATTTTACATATTGACCGTTTTACTTTATATCAACCCTTATAATATAAATACAAACCATTTTATCTATATTGGAATTTAGAGGTTGTGCCTTCAGAATTCTCTATAAAAACCTATCTTCTATTTTATTCCATAATTGGGGACTGTTCAACAATTTGAAAACCTATCCTTGCTTAAAAATATATTACAATTCCATACTTTTGATCTTGATCCTATCTTGCTAAATCATTATTCTGACAAGAATTAAAGTTTGTTTGTGAATTGTTATAATCTTGTTGTTAGACATTTTAATAAGTTATTATTGATTTGAATAGATTGATTGTAGCCCATTGATCATAGTGAAATGTCTAACAACAACTCTTGTAACATTTATCAGTTGGAAAATATACTTTACTCTGTACTCTATTTCTTTATTTACTTTACATATTTACATAAACTACACTGCTGCTTACATTAGAATCTGGTTGATAAGGTTCAACCAAATGTAATCGAAAAGAAATAAAAAATAAATAAATCCCGCTTTGAATATCGCTGCACAAATTAATTATCAATAATAACATGCACAATAAAGAATTCGTACTGCCTTTGATGCAAGTAGGAACGAATAATTCGGTTTTTAATATAGAGAGAAACAGGCCCAACCCAAATCAGGGCCCAAATAATCAGCGTTGGAACTCACTTAATACTTAATAGACAGCCTATAACGGCCCAAATGAGATACAGGATATATATAGTTCCCAATGTTAAACATTAAAAAAATGTTCCAAAAATAATTAGATGGATAAATGTCTGAAAGGAAGATATTCTAGGGGTATATAGATAATTTCACCCTTAATTATAAACATGTGGTAGTCAATTCAATTCCCTCCTACAGGCTACAGTCCTACTTGGAGGCCCTACATTATTATCCTGTGCAGCATGTATGTGGTGGCGAACGATCTGATTTGATTCCATAGTTGCAATCCAAGAAACTTCGTCAATGAATCTGTTGAATCTTCAACAGTTCAACTTCTAGAGATTGGTGTGGCTTGACCTCTACCCACCACCCACAATATTTCCCACATTATCATCTCATTTCCTACCATTTTCTTTCCAATTTTCTCAACTTTCTTCAACTCTCTCCAAACCTTGTTTCAAAATTAAGTGATCTAGAAATCCAAAAAAAAAAAAAAAAAAAAAAATTAAGTGATCCAACTTTACTTTAGCCATGGCTGAGGCGGCTCTTCTCACCCCCTTAGGGTGGGTGGCATCCCCCTTGATCAAAATACTTTTTGACAAGGCACATCACCATCTCGGCACCGGCATCGACGAAAGAAGGAAGATACTTGCAGCCACAATACTTCCTCGCCTCTCTCTGGCAATTGAGAAAGCAGAAAAGAGCCCCAACAAGGAGAAGCTAGTGGACTGGCTCAATAGGCTCAAGGGTGCGTACTATGAGGCAGAGGATGCAATTGACCTATGTGAGTATGAACGGCTTGAACAAAAGGTAAAGGATGATAGAAAAACACTGGAACAAAAGGCAAAGAATGAAAGGGTAACCCCAATTTGTTTACCGTTAAAATCTGTAGCCCGGCCTATTAAGATTGCTTCGGTAAAGTTAAAAGATAGCTTATCTATTTTCTCCCGTCAAAAGATCATGCTAAAGGGTTGTATAAACAGACTCATAGAAATTGCAAAGGAGGCCAATGAATTTCGTGATTTGTTAGAGGTCCATGAAACTGCTAGTAGTAGTGACCCTGATAGGGAAACAATCTCAGAGCCTCCCATCAGTGTTTTCGGTCGTGAGATTGAAAAAGAAAACATAGTCAGCTTACTCACGAAAAAAACCATCAAATTCTGAGTCAAAACCAAGCACTAGGCCAGCTATCCCTATAATTGCCATTACAGGCCGTTCTGGTGTCGGGAAAACTGCACTTGCCCAGTATGTATATAAACATATGGATGGAAAAAATCATTTTGATATTCCTGTATGGGTGCATACCCGTCGCAAATTTAAGGCAACTGATGTGATTAAGAATATGATAGAAATCATAAAGGCAAAAGAATGTGCTAGTAATGATTATCCCTCTTCATCTCTTGAATCTGTTTTAACAAAAATAAGAACCATGTTAGGGTCTAAGAAACTTCTACTTGTGTTAGATGATTTTTGGAGTGATACTGAGGATTTTGTTGCGCAATGGGAGAATTTCATTAGTTGCTTAAGTAGTTGCACACCAGGGAGTAGTATTCTACTTACAACTCAATCTAAAAATGTTTCAGAGAAGGTCAACCTTCTCGGTGTTACGGAAGTAAAGACCTTTTATTTACAGGAGATAGAGCAGGATCAATTTTTCGATCTATTTATGCACTATGCTTGGCGTAGCAATTCTCATTTGCAAAAGGAGGAATTTGGAAAAATAGGTCAAAAAATAGCTATTAAGCTAAAAGGAGACCCTGGTGCGGCAAAGCTAGTGGGTCAACAGTTGAGTGGAAAAAACCTAAGGTATTGGGAGGAAGTAGCAAAAAAAGATTGGTTGGGAGATAACATGAAAGCGAGGATCTGGAGCTATCAACAGCTGCCTCCAGATCTCCAACGCTGTTTTGCAATCTGTAGCTTATTTCCAAAAGGCGCTGCGTTCCTAAGAAAGTTTTTAATTAATTTATGGATGGCAGAAGGTTTTATAAGGCCAAGAGATAAGGAAGAAAGGTTGGAGGATATCGGTGAAAATTACTTGGATGAGCTCGTATCGAGGTTTTTTATTCAAGAAGTTGAATTTAAAGAGCAAAAACGATATCAACTTCATGACCTGTTTCATAATCTTGCAGAGCGGGTTCAAGGTGATGATTTTATCAGAATAGACTCAACTAATTCCAGAGAAGTTTCTTCCCACATAAGAAACAGGTCATCTAGATGTGAGAACATTCACCACATCCTTTTGCCCTCAAGCATGATAAACGAACTAAAAGAAAAATTATGCCTCATGAACAACATACGCACTTTTTGGGTGGAACCTGACAGTGTTGTCCCAAAGAATGTATTGCAAGAGATATTGAAACACATGAAAAAACTACGGGTGTTACATCTTTCCAAATGTTTTGATGATTTGCCAGACTTTATTGGCAATTTAAAACATCTCCGTTACCTTAGTATTATTGGCTATGAGCCTCTTAAGAAGTTTCCTGATTCCATTTGCAAACTTTACCACCTCCAAAATCTTGACCTGTCAAATTGTGAATCCCTACCCAAGGAATTTTCTGCACTCATTAGCTTGAGGCACTTTGATACAACTGCAGAGACAATGTCCCGTATTTCTCATGTTGGAAGGCTCACGTCCCTCCAAGAGCTTCATCATTTCGTTGTAAGGAAGGAATGTGGGTATGAATTGCACCAGCTAGAAAATTTAAATCAGCTTCGAGGTGAAATGCACATTGCATTTCTTGAGAATGTAGCGAGTACAGAGGATGCTGTGAAGGCCAATATGCAAAATAAAACGCATCTCACGACACTAGAATTTGAGTGGAACTCTGATGAAAGAGACACTTATAATGCTACAAGTCTCTCTACTCCACATGTTGAATTATTGGATGCATTACAACCTCATCCTCATATAAGTGGTCTGACACTTAAAGGATTTGGAGGAGATAGAATTCCAAATTGGCTCCAAAGTAAGAATTCACTAAAGCATCTCACGTCGCTAACATTAATGGATTGTGATAAAGTAAAAGCAATCTCATCCATTAATGAATCCCTTCCCAATTGTGAAAGATTTATACTACGTGGGCTTAAGAACCTTAAGAAAATGCCTACCTTTCCACCAAATCTCACTTCTTTAGAGATTAGCAATATCCCTCAAGTTAGTTATTTCTCTGAGGATGATTTGTTGAAGAAGGAAGAAAGAAACCAATCCAAACATGAGGTCGTGAAGCTAATAGTAGACTGCCTGAAACCAGAGGATGTACTATTACACAAAAATTTTGAGTCAAATGTGAACCTTTTTTTTCTTTTCGTTAAACACAGATTGGAAGGTGCATTTGATGATTATACGGATACGCTTTTAGATGAGTGGGCAGAGATATTGACAATTGACCCTCGGAATAAAGATTATTCTCGAGGTCAGCTTTTGGATGAGTGGGTTATGTTCATGCATTGTCACATGGAAACAATGTTCTATAAAAATGAAGAGTCCAAGTTGGTTTTACCGTCTTCACTCACTTACCTTGAGATATCATCATGTAGCATTACTGATGATGCATTATCGACCTCCATACAATGCATTTCTTCCCTTTCTAATCTAAAACTATCTAATATTCAAACGATAACCTCTCTTCCTCCCAAGGAAGTCCTTTGTTCATTGAAGAACCTCCTGTCTCTTACCATTAAAGGATGCTATTTGCTCAGTTCCTTAGGAGGTGTTGGAGCCTTGACCTCTTTGATAGAGCTCGAATTAGTGAACTGCCCCAATTTGAACACATCAGATGATTCTTTGCCTTCCTCCTTGGAGATACTAAATTTTTGTTATTGCTCAACTGCTGATGTTATTCATGCCCGTAATGTCTCAGATGTTATTCGTGCCCTTGATATTGGTAACCTGTCTCTTCTCAAGAAGCTGATTTTAAAGGGATGGGACGGTCATTTGGAGGGATTAAATTCCTTAACTACACTTCGTAGTCTACGGGTATCACAGTGCCCTGCGATGAACCTCTCATCTCCCATGGACAAGTACACATTTGCACTTCAAGTTGTTTTAGTTGATGACTTGAAACTATTGAAGTTGATACTATCATATGATACTATTTCCTCAATAGATATTTTGTCAATTTTTGACTTTCATGGAGATTTCTCAGATGATGAGGTTTTTCAATCTCTTACCTCTCTAAAAGATTTGGTCTTTTATAGTTGCAAAACTACCCATCTGCCGAAGAACTTGAAATATCTTACATCTGTCCAGTATCTGAAGCTAGCTGACTGTCCAAACCTTATATGTGAATTGGAACAACTTCCCATGAATCTTCGTAAGATGAAAATTAAAGATTGTTCAACCCTGATGGAGAAGTTCAAGAAGGGTGACCCTAATTTCCAGGTCTGGTTCGAAGAAGGATATACCATTGTGACATTTCCAACAAAAGGTAAGCTACTTTTGAGTACCCACAATAAACCACTTGTATTTTTAATTTTATGTCTTCTATTTATTGATGGATACGTCATTTTGATCCGTCCTTAAGGGAAGGCATCATTATCTAAAATAAATATTTTTAGCGCCCTCTATCCTTTTGGTTCGCCAAAGCATATAAATTCTTGTTGTTTTTCTGTGACTGGAAACTCAATAATCTCATAAAAAAAACCTTATTGGTACGACCATGGCACTTGACATTAAGAAACATAATTGCCCATATTTTGGCAAAAGCTATTAACTAACAGAGGAGACAAGGCATCCTCCTGCTGGTCTGGTTTTGTGCTGGACTGCTAGTATGGTTTAGCACTCATGAACGGTACCACTGTACCAGACCTCTTTTCCTTTTTCCATTCTCATACTCTGATTTCTGATTTGTTGGTATACCGTGCTTATTCTTCCTTGGCCTTTTATTTTAAGTCTCAATGTGTTTGTTCCAAACTTGCAACTTGTATTCAGTAAACGTTTACATATTTAAATATATATCTATTTTCACAACACACAATGGTACATTTTCGTTGTTAGTAATTAGTGCTGCCATTGCAATATTTATATATTATCAATCCGATAGCCATAAATTTTCTCTGCTATGCTAATGCTATCAGATGCTAATCCTTTTTTCTCAACTCTGTTTCTTTTGTATTAGGCTCACTCTCTCGAGTTTCTTCTATGCGGTATGACAGGTCTAACAGTATCTCCAAGTCTTGCAGTAATTGATTAGGCTCTGCTATGCTAATGCAATAATTGATTATCAATTAGAAGAAATTTGTTGTATCCATCTTTTTTAAGTCTTCACTCTCCAGTACAATTATTGCCGGGAGATTGTATAATTTCGTGTAACTGTCGAATTTATTTGATGATTTAATTGTTCTTTGCAAACTATAGAAAAAACCAAAAAAAAAAGGAAAAAAAGGAAAAGGAAAAAAAGGAAAAAGAAAAAAATATTGTACCCTAATTAAGTCCGGGTGATACAATATTATTAATGTCTATGTCGTATTTATTTGTATCTGGTACTTTTTTTTGTTACGGTGATTATTACGTTCTATATCTTGTATGACTTTATATGTTTTGATAAAGAGGATATATGAAGGTGTGCTGCTCATGAATTTGATCATCTGAAAATACTCTGTAATAATTTTTTTTGAAACTAATAAAACAAAGGGAGGGAAGGGAGCTTCATGGGAGTGCTTGTGTTTGTGTTATATTTTATATAATTCTAATATTTTTTGTCACTGTCTATGTCCTATTTATTTGTATGTGGTACCTTTTTGTGTGTGTTGTATGTTTAATATTGTTTTGAGTTTATCAACTGGTGCTAGTCACTTTATGCGGTGTGCATTTTATATGTGTGTATTGTGAGTTTATTTATGTGAACATTTGTACGATAAGACTGCTTGTTGATTTTTATATGGGACAAATTTGGTTTTAAAATATTATGATGAAATTTGGTATTGATGCTTGTTAAGTTGCATGCATGGATGTCATTGCAACTTTACCCTTTATTTTTATTTTTTTTATGGTTGCATTTTAATAAAATTTTCTGAGGTTATTTGCCCAACTGAACCTTTTTCTTTAAAGAAAAAAGTAATTTTCTTTCAAAGTCCTATTAATTATTATATTAGTTTTTGCTAATTATGATGGGCCTTAACGAAATCATTACTTTTCAATGAAATTTCAAATATTTCATGTCAAGTTTCTTCTTTTTCTTATACTATTCTTCCTAAATAATAAAAGAAAAAACATGACATTGTTTAAGCTTCTTGCTTGATTTATAGCATAATAGAGACGAGAACAATTCACTATTAATTATATCTAGATAGAAATGACAACTGAATTTGATGGCAACAGAAATAGTAGAGAAGGGAACAATTTCATCTTCACTCTTCAATCTACAATGAAAGAGGTCCAGCCCAAATGAGGGCCTGTTGAATCAGCTACTCATACAAATCAGGGCCCATATGAAATTTAGCATTTCTGAGCAGAGATGGATGCACTTTGGGAGATTAATTAAATAAATGGACAGCTGTCATGTCTCCATCTCGGAAAGATTTATCAGACTTGTTGGTTGCGTGTAAGTTAACTGTTCTGATAATTAACATGATCTCTATATGAAAAATTAGTTTAAAATTAGTTTGAGATCAAATTTTACATTTTTTAAAAAACTTTTTACTATTTTTCTAAATTAGTAGAAATTCACTTCATAATATTCTTGGTAATTTTTTTTCTAGCTATCTAAAAAAGATAGTAAAAAATTCTTGAAAATATAAAATTTTGGTACCAAGTGCATTTGACAGCTCTCTGCCAAAGAGAGTTCGAGACAATTCTTTTTTTTTTAAAGGTCAGAGGCTTTTGGTCCTGACAATTTCATTGAATAAAGAGTATCTACAGCTATGGTTCTGAAAATCGGAATAAGTCATTGACGGTAGAATGAGAATCTGATGAATCGGTCAGAATTGGATTGGAAACTCGATTTTTTTTTTACATAAGCGTGTTTTGTACTAAATTTGTCAAATAATCCACTCCACACTCATAATAATAAAATTTGGACTAGTAACAATCAAATTTATAGTGTATTACTTATAAAATTAATATTTATCTAATTTAAAAATTACATAGACTATTCCATAAAATAATAAAAAAGCTTAATAAATTAAAAAAGACAAATAATTTTTTTTAATTTTAACTTTTACATTTTCTATTTTATTTTGTATGCATTAATTTACCATCATAGAAAATATTTTATTTTATAAACAATTTATATTTTATTTTGCTTAAGTAAAAATAAAAAAACAAAAAATAAATTACTATTGTCAACAACTATATGCACCGTTTAATTACTTTAGTCAAATAAAAACAATAATCCTATGAAATTTCAAATATTTCATGTCAACTTTTTCCTTTTTATTTTGGTTAACCAATATCTTTTTAGGAAGCACAGATAAAAGTTTGTTTGTTTTTAGGGGTCTTAGTAAGAACTGTGGTATTATTACTATACTTCCTGCATAATAAAATAAGATTGAGGCTATGGTATTATGCATAATGCAGATTGGTTCACACTGTAGATCATTATTTTTGTTTTCAAAGTCCTAACGGTCGATTTAAACCATTCAATATGATCTCTATATGAATATGTACTTGCAGATTATTAGAATTGTTTTACTATTTTTTTAAAAAGTAAAAAATCATGGTTTTTTTATGTCCACAAATGTGAGATCAAGTGATTTTCTACCTTTAATTCGAAATAAATACTAAATAGTAAAAAAAATCTAAAAAAAATCTAAAATTTAGTTTGTAAGTACATTTTCATATGGATATTATGTTGAATGGTTGAGATCGATCATTAGAACTTTCAAAATGAAGATTTGAATCCATAGCATGAGCCAATGTGCACTATACATAATAGCATAATCTCACTCAAGAAGATAAATAAACTTGACATTGTTACCACTCCTTGCTTGATTTATAGCATAAGAGAGGGGAACAAAATCAGTATTGTACAAAAAAGGCCAATTTATTTCTCTTCAATATAGAACAAAAAGGCCCAGCCCAATCCCAAATGAGGGCCCATAATAAATTTATCATTTCTCATTAGAAAGCGAAGCCAGAACCCTTCCAGATCGATCTGTTTCTAGTGTGTCTCCCTCTCCGGTCGCCATGGCTGCTTCTTGCGATAGCTTCCTCCTATTGCGAATCATCCTGGAGGAGACGCCACCACAAGGATCTCCCGTCGATTCTTCCTCTTCCTCTTCGTCTCGAGTGGTTACAAGTAATCTACTCCATGGGAGCCCACAACATAGGAGTAGATTAGTTGTTACCACTCGAGATGAAAGAGTTACGAACGGAATGAGGCAACAAAATCACGTCAAGTAGAGAAGTTATCTGACGAGGATGGCTGGGTCTTTTTAATTAATCAGGTATCACTGCAAACTATTATGGTACTTCATAAATTTCTCTTCCAAATTAATTACCAGAAGCCTACCTACCTCGATCTGATGAGGTGTCGCCGATTAGAACTGGTCTTGCATTTAGAGCTGGTATGCTTTCCGTCTTGTACTGAAAATTTGCCTGATTTCGCACAAAGTTTGTATCAGTTTGTCCGGTACCAGACTAGGTGTAACACTGACTGCTTTTGGTGTGAGAGATAATTGAATTGAATTAACTTACTACTTGCAAACTTTTGAATGTCCCCGTCCCACTACTGTCAGAAAAGGTGCAACATTCAATACCATCTCTAATTTTCCATCATCTGAGCTGAGAGCTGATCTCTTTGCATCTCCCTAGGCGTTGTCAGAGCTGTCCACACTGGTAAAAATTCTCTACCAATATCTTCTCAGATTAGTATTATCAAAAACCAGTAGAGATGGAGATCTCCTCTCAATTCCTCCTCTTCATTCTCTAAAAACTGAGCATTTGTTGCTATGATTGTAAATTTTGAAGCTGAATAAAGCACAGCTGGACAAGGAGGAACGCAGCAAGTGAACTAAGCTGTTGGCATTTCTTATTGCCAGCTATGATTAATTTACTATTTGTGTGTTTCATCAAGTTTAACACAGGTGAAGTATGATAGATCCTGTTTTCTAAGCATACAATTTCACAAATGGCTATTAGATTAGATCCAATCATAAATAATACCTGTGATAACATAGTAGTTCTGATTCATTTCCATCGGTTGCTCAAGAATATACTGATAAAAATATGACAATATTTATTACATCTGCAATTGAAACCCAACAATTTCTGAGATAACTGACAGCTCAGTGCTGTGGGTTAAGTATACTTCATTCAATATTAATAAATTTGGCTCAATCATTGACCATTAATTGGTAAAGGCTTTAAGGTGTCCTTTGCAATATAAAAATTTAATAATGCTGGATGATCATTGCAAATGTGATTCACTTCAGGTTTTATATCTAGAAATTGCAAATACTTTGTTTATGAATTATAGGACTGTTATCCTGATCTTGAGATTCTGGAGTTTATTTATATTGAACCAAGAAAATAATTTAAAAAAAATATATGTTTCTTATGACCTGGTTAACATTGTTGTAGGTTTTGGATATTTGGGAATAATGAAATTAATTAGTAGTGGCATCTAGATCTCCTCATTTCTATCAGATTAAATTGGTAAACTTTTTGGAGAATACATGACCAATACTATAACTTTGGGTGCTTTTTTTTTAAATTTGTCATTCTGTCTTTTGTGAATTACAGGTTTGTCCTGATAGAAACATGATAGAAGTTGAAGCTGTTTGTATGTGGCGGTATGTACTATCATGCGCCACTTATTGGGTTTTTCCACCAAAAAAGTTCCAAGTTGTTATCTTGTTTTAATTATTATAACTATTTTTAAAAAGAGAAGGGATTCAATTACACCACTTTTGAGTTACCACAAAGTTACCCTCCTCATGTTCTATATTTTCAAAGTCCAAATCATTGATCCAAACCGTTCAACATGATTATCTAAATAAAATGTGCTTGCAGATCAAATTTTACATTTTTTTTGAATTTTTTTACTATTTATTAAGATGGTTACAAAATTCAATGGTATGAATTTGACTAGTTTTTGTAAAATACTTAATAAATAGTAAAAAAATTCAAAAAAATGTAAAATTTGAGCTGCAAGCACATTTTATTTAGATAATCATGTTGAACGGTTTGGACCGACGATTTGGACTTTGAAAATGTAGAAAATGAGGAGGGTAACTTTGTGGTAACTCAAAAGTGGTGTAATCCCTCTTTTAAAAATACTATTTTATTCACTTGTATCAAAGTATAAAATGCTGTCTTTAGTTCATTTTTTCCTTCTCTTCTTTGTTAGTTTTTTTTTTCCTTTTCTAAACCATTTGAAGATCGCATGTATGCATATCATATTATGCCCTCTCTTCCGTTTTTTTTTTTGTAAATAATATAAATAAATATGACACAAAGATATTCAATTATCACGTAATGTAAGAAGTTGTTAGTCTAAATCGTAGTACTGTTTAGTGTTTATAATATGAGCAGAGCGTAGTAACAAAGATTGTACATCGTTTTATTATCTTTCGAAAAATTTCAGGATTAGCAGTGATGCATCTGTAAAACACTGTTTAGTGTTTATAATATCAACAGTGTATAATATTGGTTTGAAACTTTTAATAAAATTCGTACAATTGAGGAAAAGATAGGCCTGCTAATGGGCGAGTTGGCTCATAAGCCAATGAGTCGAACAACTTAATAAATTATATCACGTCAAGTCCCAAACTAAATAAAGACCTGAACTCGGTTCGTTCAGACTAAAATTTTATCGAACCAACGAATTTCTGCTGTGTACTACGATCTAGACAAACTGAATTATATCGAACCAACGAATGGAGCAAGCGAATTTGGGCCACTTTTTTAAACAAACTGTAGGCAGAACACAAATGCAGTCAAATCACATAATGGTTAATAATCCCAAACCGTTGCAAAATACAACAATATATAACTCTCAAATTTATATATCCACAATCGGTTTCTTAGTAATGAATTGTTAGTAATCACAATATACAACAACGGTTTATTATTATTATAAACAGATGGTGAATATTACAACAATTGTACATACATTCACCTACTGTGCCATTACCAACCGCTACAGCAAAAAAGGTTGAAAATCCAGCTCATTTCAAGTGAAATCCTATTAAATAAAGCATGGCCAATTGCATCTGAATAGAGGGACTAGTGTTTGGAGTAGGGGTGGCAAAAAAGCTCGTAGCTCGTGGCTTGATCGTGACTCGCACATGACTCGCTCGGTTCAGAATTAACGAGTTCAAGCTGGGGCTTAGCTTGCTCGCGAGCTAGCTCGGCTAGGCATCAATTTGTGAATTTGTATGAATTTGTGTGTATTTTATACTGTCTAGCTCGGTCCAGCTCGGTTAAAACAAGATCCAGTCAGACCCAGCGAGCTAGCTCGGGCTGGCTCGTCACGATTTCAAGCTGAAGTTTTAGCTCGGATGCCCTAGGTCCAGCTCGCTTGGTAAGAGCTCGGTCCAGAATTAACAAGTTGAGCTAGGGCCCAGCTCAGCCCGAGCCAGCTCGTTGACAGCCATAGTTTGGAGCAAGATTTTATATCTCCTGAATTAGGCTAATTTCTGAAGTCAAATTGGGAAATTTTGTTATACCAAATCCGGCTGTTTACAATGTTATATCGAATCCTTGTTAAATCCAGGTGTCAGTGTAATAAAGATGCGAGTAATAAATGAAACTAAGGGAAAGCGTACATAAATTTGCATGGGTAGGCATACCTCAGTGTAATATTATTGACACCAGACATTTATATGAACACAACATCTTTAAAAAAAAATTAATGTATGGACAATTTTACCCCTTTTAAATGTCTTTTTAACTACTATATTTATTCATAATTTAATTAATATAGTAATCATTTATTAATTATTTGATATCATAATTGCCAGATACTTATTATCTATATGTTTATTTTAATTCTGCATTGGTGTAATTTAAAGTTTGAAAATTGTGATATGATCTCTGGATTTACTTCTTGCTGATTTAACTTTTTGTACATATTGTTTAAAGTTTGATTTCAGTCATCACAATTTTCCAAACAGCATATTGAATTCAAGTTTTTCAAGCAGACAAGGTATGTATTTAAATTTTTTTTCATAAATTTTAATAGTTTGATATTATGATTCGCTTGCTTTAATATGTAAAATGATCCCACTCAAATATATTGTTTAATTTTTATACATTTTTCTCTTATTTTTGATACTTATAATCTATATGTTTATTTTAATTAAAATTGTTTGAATTAAAATTGTTCGAACTATTTTTTTATTGATGTTTTGCAATTAATCTATATTTGTTAACTGAATAAATGGATCAAAACAAATTAAGGAGATAATATAAACTTGGATGACTTTTTGCCAATATGATATTAAGAATTTATATAATATTTTAGCAATTTAATTTTAATGCAAACAGTTTATTAATTTAGCATTTATTGATGTACTTTTTTTTATTGTAGTATTATGTTGTACTTTTATTTTATTTTTTTAGTCATAAGTTGAATGTCAAAATTATTCATGATAGTTTGTATTTAATACCCTTTTTGATACAAGTAATCATATCATTATGTTTTATTGATTTTTATACAAAAATACAAATAAAATGTTAATTGACAAAATATTTTTTTTACAGTAGATTGTTAATAAAATTTGTGAAGTTAGATAAAATAAATAATGAATACTTTATTGTTGTTGTTCTCTTATTAAATGTTGATAGATTTTAATAATATAATAAAATATTTTATTATTGTAGTTCTCTCACAAATATAATAATAATGAATACTTATTTTGTGAATCTAACTTTTAAGGAATGTAATCATATAATAATAAAGGAGGGTTCAAATGGCATAAATATATGCCTTCATTTTTTGTGCCTCCACCATGCCTCTATTTTAAAAACTTTAATAAATCAAAATTTAAAACTTGAAAAGTCAAAATAAAACCGTTAGATGAGATCCATGTTATTTTATCTATGCACATGTAAAAAATTATCACATTTCAATTTTGTTATGGTTGTCATCAAGAGCTTGTAAAAAACGTACTAATGTGAATAATTTGTAGATGTTGATTTTTCAACTTATTGATTCACATAAAAACAAAATCGAAATGTGATAATTTTTTGTGATCACATAGAGAAAATAACATAGATCACATCTAATGGTTTTATTTTGACTTTTTAAGTTTTAAATTTTGAGTTATTAAAGTTTTTAAAAATGGAGGCATGGTGGTGGCACAAAAAATGAACGCATTTGAACCCTCCTCATAATAATATGAGAGAAACATATTTTAAACAATAATATACTTTATAAATCATAACTTTTAAGGAAAAAAAAATATTTGGTGATATATGATAGAGAATCAGTTTTAAAGAAAATAATTAATGAAGGATAAAATTATATATATAGTAAATTATTTAGATAACGTTATGTTAATAAAAAAATAGTAGTTGTATTATCATTACCTCTCAATCTTAGTATGTAGGAAGACAGCATTAAGATAGGATAGTGAATTTATGAAAATAATTTCTCAATCTCCAGATATACATATCCTTTAAATTAAAAGATTAAAAGGAAAGATCTTCTACTACAATCATAAATGGGGTCTCTTAAAATATCACTTATAATAAGGGTGTAAACGGAGAAAATTCTTTTTTTGGATAAATTTTAGGAAAGGTTACGAAGTCGTGACTGGAACTCGAACTCTCGACTTTTGAGTAGCCACATATTTAGAAGAGGAGGGCTCAAATGCTCCATTGCTTCATACCCCAATCGTACCCAACATCTTTATCTTCAATTTCAAAGTTCAAACAAAAGATTTGAACCGCTCAACATGATATTCATGTTAAAATATGCTTAGAGATCAAATTTTATATTTTTTGGAATTCTTTCACTATTTTTTAAGATAGGTACAAAATCACTGTTTTTCAGAAAATTGTGGACCATCTAAAAACAGTCATTTTGTACCTATCTTAAAAAATAGTAAAACAATTTCAAAAAATATAAAATTTAGTCTCCAATCATATTTTAACGTGGATATCATGTTGAGCAGTTCGGATCGTGAGTTTGAACTTTGAAATTGAAGATAAAGATGTTGAAGTACGATTGAGGCATGAAGCAATGGGGCATTTGAGCCGACATTTTTATTTATATCCAAAGTTAATTCAAAAATAATAAAAATGCCCAGAGCCGCTTGGTTTTATTAAAAATGCCTATCCCCGGCCAGAAAATGGCCAGTCCCTTATTTAAATAGGAAACCGGTCATTTTCTGGCCGGTTCCCTATTTAATTAAGAAACCGGCCATATTTAAATGGCCGGTCCCCTTGCTATATATATGTGGGCACTGTTTGCCGAATTTCTCACAAGTTATTTTATCAAATTTTTACACTATCTCTCCTCAGTTGAGCCATTTCTTCCAGATTTCTCCTTCTCTTCTCAGATTTGCAAGTAAGTCCCTCTAATTAATTAATTAGAAATTATTTTTTAGTGCAAAATGGTTGTTAAATGTTAGGATTTGTTAGTAATTACCAAAATTAGAATAATTATTTGTAATTAGAGTAATTAGAGTAATTAGTTAAATTTAGGATTTACGGTTTATGATTTAGAGTAATTTAGTATAATTAGCATTGGTGACCATATTTCAGCGTATTTTAGCATGTTTTACCATAATTAGGACAATTAAGCCTAATTTTTGGCAATTTAGCATAATTAGGATAATTAGACCATTTGAACATATTTTACCGAAATTAGCTTATTTTAGGTTATTTTAACCGCAATTGGTCTATTTTAGCATGTTTTACCATAATTAAGCACATTATGGCATGTTTTAGCCTATTTTAGCCTATTTTAGGTTATTTTAACCGCAATTGGCCTATCTTAGTGTGTTGTAGCATATTTTAGCACATTTGAACATATTTTAACGATTGTTGACATCTTGCAGACTGGGAGAGGCATCATCAACGCATCTCTCATTGCAGGATTGGTTGAGCGATGGCGTCCCGAGACGCACACGTTCCACATGCCATTCGGAGAGATGACAGTGACTCTCCAGGATGTGAGTTCCCTTTGGGGTTTGCCAATCAGTGGCACCCCCGTCGGTGGCGTATCTGACAACACCACGTTTGCTGCTCAGATCAAGGAGTTGTTGGGAGCTGATTCTCAGTCTCTCATTGAGGATCATGGAAGATCAAAATTCCACATAAGAATGAAGAAGTTGCGACAACACTTCAGCGCGGGTCTGACATTAGACTCAACCGATGAGCAGATTCAGAGGTAAAAACTACAAATTAATTATTTGTATTACCTTTGTTATTGATCTTATATTACCTGTTTGTTATTGCAGATATACACCGGGCTTCGTGATGTATCTCTCGCTGCTGGTAGACCTAGAGAATGTATCGCCGTACAACTGGGGTGCGGCCGTCCTGGCCCATCTATACTCCTACCTGTGCCGTAGTTGTATGGTAAATCTGTAACTATTTTCTTACTTAATTATTTAATCAACTAATCCAAATGACCTCACGGCTAAAATTCTTAAAAATGCAGAAAGATAAGAAGCAGATGTATGGTCCAGTATTGTTACTTCAGCACTGGTTGTGGTCACGGTTACCGGTGGGCTGGCCTATCCTGAATGAGGCTCCGGAGTGGGGAGGACCCAATAATCTCAAATGCCCAGCATACGCTAAGAAGTGGCATGGTTATCACAACTATCATGATCAGACTCACAGTTGTACCATTGGTATCAGACCGGTCCAGTCAGAGCTGCAGAGTTTGTCGGCAGAGCAGGTTGACTGGACACCGTACGACAAGCTGTACAAGGATGAGCAGCTACCGGTGAGTTGTCTCTAGTCTCGGGAGATGTGGCATTACAAAGGTCCACTCGTACATTTCTGGATAGTGGAGCACCACTATCTAGATCGTGTACTCCGCCAGTTTGGACATCCGCCGTTCATTCCCGCAGATCCATCTTTGCCGAGGTCCACCATCGTAGACCTGCATAAGTAAGTCGTATCTCTTTTCTACTATCCTATATTACTTGATTTATTTGTGTTGCAACTAACGTGTTTCTTTGTTGGGTATTGTCCCCCGATGAGCAGCCAGAGTGGGACTACCATCGTTGGTTATTGTCCATATCTGGCTGGCACGCATTTTACGATGCCTAGGGACGTCTGGTTGAGCCCCTAGTATGTTTTATTTCATTAGCTGTCTGGGTTAGTGCAAATTTCTTCGTTCAGTTCAAATTCAGTAAATTATGTGTGTGATTGCAAGGTCCAGCCGAGATGCCGGTACCGCATCCGAAGTCTTTTCCTATAGATGCGACTAGTCTAGATTTCAGTGTAAGTCTGGATGAGCTCAGGGTTTTTGAGTATGAGATGTTGGTATCGCCGTATGCGATGGAGATGGCCCATGATGGAGAGGCCAGTGGTAGCGGGGCTCAGCATCAGCCTGACTTTGGGACTGAGTTCGTTGCATCTATCTTCGGTACACCCCCGCCGGTCTGGGATACTGTCGAGAGGATGCGCTGAGAGGCCGAGGCTAGTGTCAAGACACCGAGAGATAGAGTTTGGCCGCAACGAGCGAACGTCGGAGTTCCAGCTGAGTGATGGTCCCCTTCTCCGTTTCAGCGCTGATTGTTTGTATTATTTATGCTATGTTTTATTGTTTTATGTTTGGATTATCGTATATGTATGCTATGTTTGGTGTTACATATTTGGTGTTCTATGTTTGCATTATCGTATGTTCTGTTGTTCTATGTTTCGCGTTTTATGTTTGGTGTTTTATGTTTTGTTGTTCTATGTTTCGTTATTCTAACTTACGCAAAATAATAAGTACGCTAAATTATACTAAAACATAAAATCTAAACAGAAAATACTTACGCAAAATACTAAGTACGCTAAATTATACTAAAACATAAAATATAAACATGAAATACTTATACAAAATAATAAGTACGCTAAATTATACTAAACACAAAATACTAAATACTGTATTTATTTAATTACCTGCCAGAAAATGGCATACCCATCTTTCTCTCTCTCCCCCTCACACTTACCTTAAATCAGTGAAGAGAAAGGGAGGAAGGGACAGAGAGAAAGAGAAGATGATTTTTTTTGGCAAAAAGGGCGATATTTGAAGGGGCCAAAGGTATGATAAATAGAGAGCGAGGTAGGTTGTCCTATTGTGGCCTGGCGAGAGGAGGGTCAAGTAGTGATCGAGTTAAAAATGAGGGAGAAAAGAACAAATGTCAAGTATGCCTTGATACAAAAAACTGTTACGTATGTAAGATGGAGAAATTTATTAAACGGCCCATTCGGTATGAAATTTCGGACAATGACTTTGTATAGAAAATCCCTACGGCTATTTTTTTTAAAAAGAAGAAGGTTGATCCAGAGCCTCCAGCATAGGACGATGAGTTCATTCTGTGTACTTATATTAGTAAAGTTTCCACTCCGTCTGCTGTGACTGGTTTAGATTCGGCCAAATCGTCACGTTCTAAGAAGTAGTACTGTTATGTTTTAAAATTCAGATGCATTTTTGTTTTTTCTATGAAGTAGTTGGATGAAAACAAAAAAACAGAGTCCAAAACAGTATAATTTGTAGGATAAAAAAAATAAAAAATTAAGGTACCGGCTAGAAAATGGCCGGTTTTCTATTTAAATAAGGGACTGGTTATTTTCTAACTGGTATGGGCATTTTTAATAAAACCAAACGGGTCTGGGCATTTTTATTATTTTGTAATTAACTTTGGATATAAATAAAAATGTCGGGCATTTGAGTACTCTATTTAGAATCTTTATTTTATAGGCAACTGCTACCGCCTCATCTCCTAATTAAACGGAACAAATTCGGAGCGAATAATTATGAAGATTGAGACATTATTTTCATAAATTTACTTTCCTAACTTAATGCTGTCTCCTACCCACTAAAATTAAGGCATGCTTTTCCTTAGTTATATTTATTACTCGCATCTTTATTACACTGACACCTGGATTTAACAAGGATTCGATCTTTATTACTTCTCTGGCCTTTATCTCTCCTTCTTTAATGGCTACAATACAATATGTGGCATTAAATGTGTTTTAATTGGAATGAAGTTGTAAAGAGGGAAAATGCTTAAATGTGTTTTATCTCTCCTTCTTTAACGTTCCGTATTTGGTATAATAAAAAAATTGAAACCGGGGAGCAAATGCTGAAATTTATTTTCTAACTATCCCCAATTTGGAGGTTTGGAGATGTTCTGAAAAATATTTCTAGTTTGCATAATTTACTTTTCTTGTTTCTCATCTTTGGTGGAACAACAACAACAACAAAGCCTTTGTTCCAAACAAATTGAGGTAGGCTAAAAATGAAACCCAACCAGAGTCGAACTAATAGGAAAACAAAAAAATAATTATTTTGGTGCCACACAATTTATAGTAATAGAAAAAATTGCATTGAAATTTTTACCAAATTATATTTTGTTAATTTCAATATATTATTTGGTTTTGAAGCTAATGACAAGTTTAAATTTAAAGACGTTAAAATTTGACAATATTAATTTTTTTATCAATCCAACAATATAATTTGTTTCTTCCAAAATTCAAAATTATTAAAAATTTAAATGTATGATTTTCATTATTTTAAATTCAAAATTTATTTACTAATATCTCAAATTATTGTTTGACAGAACAACCCAAATATTTTCATATAAACACTCCTACTGTGAAGTACACTACTGGAGTATGTCAATGAAGAATAACAATGTCTTAAGAGTATTTATCTGCTATGTTAAACCATAATTTTGTTTGTTTTAGGCACTTGATAATTTATAAATAAAAAGTTAGATAGCATATGTCATATATAAATCCATTTTATGATAAAATATCCATAAATAAATTTTAAATTGTTGCTAATTTGATATTTATCATTATAACTTTAATTCGTACTTTCAAAAGTTGACTACTAAAATTGCTTAATATACTTTCTATTTAAATGCTAGTTACATTTATTTAATATTTTTTTCTTTAGATTGTGTTGTATACTTTTTTATCATAAACAATTATTTTCAAATATAAATGTCCATTCTAATTAAGATATTAATGATTAGACATACTTTGGTCTTATCCAATATATGGTAATATAGATTTAACTGTTATAACGAAAAATAAAAATACTGTTGCTGTTGTTTCCGTAAAATTTGAAGAGCAAACAAACTTAAATTAGTATACAATATCACATAAATTATGTGATGCTTAATAGTTATTTTATCAATTTTCATGAAAGTCACACGTGCTTAAATCCTTTTTTCTATTTTTCATTATTTTATTTCTAACCTATTTTTTGTTTGTTTGCGCCGTAATGTTTATTCTTATATCGCTGGTTGCTCTAGTAGCTTAAACACAATTTAATTATATCACAAAAAAGCCAAAATGAACATTATTGAATCATCAAAATACAGATTCTGGAATATTAATCATCAAAACTATTTAATCATCAAACTATTTAATAATTTTTCGTTTGGCTCTACAATATCTCATTTTTCGTTTGACATATATAGTTTATAGCATTAAAAATGTTTGTTCATGTTGTAATGCTTATATTATATTATATTAGTAGATTATTTAAGTGTAAACTTTTGCTTTAATATATTACAAAACAAATTTCTTCCCAATAAAATCTAAGTTTCCGATCTGATTCGGCCAATTCCTACCGGTTGATCTGATTCAGATTCCACGGTGACATGGTTTGAATTTGGAGAGGACAATCAGCATTTAATTCATTAGGTAGGTTTTTGTACAGAGATGTCCGGAAAGTATTAATGGTGGGCAGAATTTGTAGTTGGCTGTGGTTTTTAGCTTCCACCCCACATTTTTCTCATTTTCCTTCCAGATCGCCATTAATCGCCATTGCTCTTACGTTATTGCCCACTAAAAAGCCATCTCTATTGACCAGCAAACTAGAAAATCAAGCAGCACAGGCAGCCTTCCAGGTAAACTGCCAACCTAAACACTTTCTAGTAGTTTCTTTTTCAGAGATGGACGTCGTTCAGGTTAAATAGGAGATGATGCCACGCTGGCACTGTTAAAAAAGAAGAAGAGACTTTTCTTGTGGAATTCCTATGCAGCTCTTAAAAGAAAAAAAATTAATATACTTCGGTTTAAACTGAACGGAGTTCGATTCTAGTTTAATCGGTTGTTATGTTTGATGAGTTCGGTTTGATTTTATTTTTGAAAACCAAGTAAAACTTTGATTTTTTTTTTTTTTTTCCGGTTTCAACGAACCGAACTGATGAACACCCCTAGCTTAAATCTGCGAATGAAGCATATATAATGTTTTTTTAACGAATCAATTATTTATTTTTAATTTTCTGCCTTGATGCTTTTGTTTTTCTAATCAAGCATTTATTTACATTATGTACCAGTTATTTATGCTGTTGTAAAATGTGAAGCAGTTGTGTTTTTTACTAAAAGTAAAAAAGACGACGGTAAAAATAAGGTTTCCAATATTCCTCCCAACCTATTTAAGTAATTCGCATAATATTTGTCAAGGATGCATAAAACATTGTATGCCTTTTTTTGAAGCTATAGAATAATAAGCGCAATACAGTAAGAATGCAAATTAACAAACTTAGATATCTATCTACTAGTAGTCAATCAAAGCAGATCATGCCTTTACTACAAGTTAAGATGGTTCATATGGTATAGTCATTGCTCGGTTTCTAGTAAAATATTTTCTAAGAGTAAAGGTAAGCCGAAAGCCAATTAATGATTAATAACAAACAGTAGACTGATTCCTTTTACATAATCTTTACATTACATATGCATCCCACCATAAACAAGCAAGTAATTGAAATACAATAAAACCATCAACAACTTCCCTATTCCTAGCTCGCTTCGGAACCAACAAACAGCTTCTTCCTTTTCTTCGCTTCGTTTCAGCAATAAGGGTGAACTCGAGCTTCCTGAAATCACTCAAACAAATAACATTAAGGAACAAACAAGTGAAAGAGCATTTAGCGACACAGCATTTAGCGCCACATTAACGAACTTGATGTATTTCTTGCTTTAATCAATGTTGCCTACGGGCTTTCAACCATAAAAAAAAACAAGAAGAAAAAGCTTCATGTATATTCCTACACAACCTTGTAATAAATGTATTCTGTTGCAAAACCCGATCTAGCGTTAGCATTGCAAACAGAACTTTGGTAACTTCTGTCAAAAAATTCACACTAACTGGACTAAATTTGAATTTTCCATTAATATATTAAAATATGCTGAAAATAAGTGCAGCAAATAAATATGTGAGACATCTATATGTCAATAAAATTACTCTTGTTTACAAGGTTCAATTTGTCAATTAATTGAAGATGGAACATCCACATTTCTTTTTTACCAAATTCACTTCAGACAGAGCTGGTAAACCATAAGTTGCAACTGAAATAATATCAGTATGGCAGGTTACTATTTTGCAGTTTTATATTTGGAAGTAGGGGTGTCAACGGTTATGGTACAGATCGGGTGCAAGATTTTTCATATTCATATCCATTAAGCTCATGAAAAAATCTTTACCAATATCCCTACCCGATAAGCTAACAAAAAAACTATACCCATACCTGATAAGCTATTGAATACAATATGAGTCGGATAAATGAATAAAAGGGCCATTGACAGTCCTATTTGTGCTTCCAATAAAATATTTTTTTCAAAGCAAGAGAAAGGAAGAAAAAATAAATGAAAAAAATGGATGAAAAAAATTAAATTTAGAGTTATATCATATAACCAAAGTTGTTTGCATCCCTGCCCTTTACAAAAATACAACCACAATTTTACTTCCTCAATCATTCTCTTAGAAATCAACTCTGCAGGCATCGACTTTCCTCTAAAAATAATTTCATTCCTCCGGCGCCGCCATAGAAACCAAACCGTACTAGTCCATTGAGGCATGTTTGCGGGATTTGAAATTGTCACCTTGCAATTAACTCCAATGTGGCCATGGCCCCAACACTTCCCGCATCTTTTTGGATTTCTACCTATGGCAGCCGTATGTCCTTGACGGCAACTATGAAAGCAACGTGCCCTCCATTCACTGAAATTTGTCAAGGGAGGAAATCGAAGCTTAGTCGGGTTGTGTCGAGATGTAATAGGTTGGTTGCTTTGGGGTTGTTGCAAAGCCAGTCTAGATCCCGACGACGCTTGGAAATGTCTTTCCCTTCTCAGTGAGGAAGACCTACTAAGAACCTCCGCGTAAGTTGGTTTATTGTATGGTTGATACGGCTTTACTACCGGCTTTGCCACCGGGGTCCTTCATTAGTTCCAGTTTGCTGGGTATTGTGCCTGACATGTCACCGTCTGACATCCACCTCCTTTAACTACCTCTCCCTGGTTTGCTGTTTGAGTCGCTTCCCAAGTCGCCATCTCGTTTTTGCTTTTCTGTCAGAGCTTGAGCGATAAGCTGCGGAGATCCCATTGTTCGAATTTTTTTAATTAGGTCTTTTTCCATGCATAGACAAATTAATCTGGTGTTGTATCGATGCAGTTAACTTTAACAACTTACCAAAATAATGCCAAATACCCATGTGTATAATATAAATTATTAAATTCTGGTAGTAAGAGGTTTAGTTAGTTATTTTAAGTTAGGCTGGTTTAAATTATTTTTGTATGATGAGATTTAAAATTAAGAAGAGCTAACCAAGAGAGATAATATCAAAGATATGCTTTTACTGACATCAGGCCTCACAGATAGGTAGTTTAACCAACTTAGGCCGGCCTAAAATTTGTCTTATGTTATCCTAGATCTTATTAAGTATTTCGGGTTTGGCAGCATATAGGATTTGGGACGTGTCTATGAACGCTACAATTGCCATTCATTAAAATTGTCTGGTTTAAAATCCAACATATAACGGTCTATTACTCTTGTCTGTGATTGCCCTAAATGATGCATAACGGTTCTCAATTGTAAAGATGGTTCCAAACTGTCAAAAGTTTTTTCACCTTCTTTTCACTGCTAATTAGTTGATCCATTAATCTTAATTGATTTAATTTCAAGTACCTCATGATAATTATATTTTCTCTACAAGTACTATATAGTTGACACCCTACTATGGAACTCTTCACTTGTGATCCTGGCTTGCTTGTAGGGATATACACTTTCTTCAGACGACTGCAGATCGTTGCACAGAATCCAACACTTAACATAAGGAGCTACATATATAAATTGCTGGTCTCTCTCTCTCTCTCTCTCTCTCTCTCTATATATATATATATATATAAGTCCGAACAGTCGATCCGAACCGCTCAACATTATCTCCATATTAAAATGTTCTTGGGGACAAAATTTTAAAATTTTTTACTATTTTTTCAGATAGGTACAAAATCACTGTTTTGGTTTTTGTACTATTTTTTGTACCTATCTATATAACAATGATAATATTGAGCAGTTCGGATAGACTGTTCATACTTCAAAAACAGAGACATGAAGTGGAGCATGATTGGAGCACAAACCAATAGTGAATTTTATCCCTAATATACACACACATATCTCAAAAAGTTAGAAGTGAGAACTTGCTCCAGTCAAATCTTTGTAATTCAATTTCTTTTGCCAAATCTTTTAAGGTAATTCAATTTTCTAATAGTCATATAATTTTTTCCGTAATTATTTCTTCCCGGTTTAATTAATTTTCTGTATTTTGCAAGCCATGAATGCTGAAGAGACCGCTGAAGCCTTCCTTATTGCTTTAAAATCTGATGATGCCAAGCTTGCACGTGCAGAGTTTCTAGTTGTGGTTGGTGCCATCCTAATGATGGCATTGTTCATAATGGATGGGTACCGTCTCCGCAGTAACAGCTCCTTTGTCAGGGCAGTCTTGCTTATCCTTGAAACAGTAACAACTCCCCTTGTTATCTACACAATTGGTTTACTTCAGAACTTATCTTTTAAGAACCAGTTCTTAGCAATATGGGGGGTACTCTTGAACCTCCTCCAGCCAGACACAGAGTTTATCACAGCATACAGTATCACAGATGCCAGTATCCAACTGCGCGCAGACGTCAGACAATTAGTTATGACCTTCTTTTCTGGCAACCTTAATGCCACCAAGGGGAGCAACTTCCAGGGATTACTCTGGGTTCTTTGGTCACTTGGACCAATCATGATCTTCTACAAGATCATCTCTTATGAACTTGCCCGTAAATCCTACTCCCATGGCCAGAACTCCAAGTTATTGGTGGATTACATGAAGACTGAGCCTCTAATTAATCAACAAGTCGAGGTTAGCATGTTTTCACTTTTCATAACACGTTACTATATATTATGCACCATCAGAAAAGAAAAGTAAATAACGAAAAGCTGCTTGTCCGTACGTAGAAGCATGCATAGCTACCTTGTACATTGATGTTATATATTATGCCATAAGCCTATAACCATATGGTCATGCAAATTTATCTTTTTTTTTTGTTGGTCAAATGATGTTTCAAGACATGCCTAGTGTTGAGAAATAAGATCAATATCTCAGATTAATTATCATCATCGGTCTAGAATCAAAGGACTAGAATTAAATCAAGGAACTTAAGGGATCTTTTTGCTTATATTTAGAAATAATATTAGAATAATGATACCTTGGTATCTGTGCATACCATTTAGAGGAATAGTACCGTTGGAACACCAACGGCTCTTTGAGCCTATGTAAATATAAATAGACACAAATGTAATGAAAAAAATTCAAGATATCAAATAATATTTTCATCTCCTCAGAATTCATCTGTCACATAAAAATCAACATGGTATCAGAGCGGGTATCCAAACCCTAGAATCAAGCACTACAAGCACACAAAGCAAGAATGGCTCAAGCTGGGCAGCACTCATCTGATGCTACCTCAAAGCTGACCAATACCGTGCTTCATGACAACAATGATTTGTCGGGAGCAAGGGTCCAGCTAGAGGTCATCACAGGAGAAAAGGCAGCACCAAGAGCCAATACTCAATAACCCGATAAAGCTCTAAGCTTCCGATAACAATATCCAATAACCCGATAACAATAACCAATATCTATACTGGTACCTGTTCTAATCAGGACCAAGAGAAAACCCAACAAAATCCAAAATTCCAAGATCTATTTTTTATTAGATCTACACCAGAAAAATTCGATCGAATATCAAAAAACCAGCAAGTAGAATACCAACAAAACCATAACACAAAAAAAAAAACTGATCAATACTGTTCAGTTCATACCCTGGCTCAGATTCATACTGAAAAAAAACCAGAATCAGCAGAGCCGAGTCATACCAGCATACCAGCAAATACCAGGAAAAATTCAGAAAAAACCCATAATACCAGAAAACTGGTACATACAAAAACCATAAACCAAGAAAAATCTGTTCTTATCAGATTTATACCATAAAACCAGAAAAACTCCCATCACATACTTTCCACATCTATCAACTCAAAAAGAAGTGGGAAGAATTAAAGGTGTACCAACCTCACACAACTCGAGCTTGATGCAGTGAGGTCACAAATTCCTCTCACAACCGAACTACCACCATCTCGCTCAACCGTATCCACTATGATTCAACCAGAAGAGTTACGGCGCAGCGCCATGGGTGATCCACAATCCCGCTGAGGCGAGGGACACGAGACCCAAGCCTTTGCGGTAGAGAACCTTGCTCCCCGTCAAAACCCTAGCTCTAAAATTGAAATCCAAAAGTGAAAAAATTGCAAAAAAGAAGGGCATATGGTTGACCGTCGTTGGTTCCTCTATTCCCATCTCCGGCCAAAGAGAGGGAATGCAGCGGAGAAGGGAGGAGGAGGGTGGAATCGGACCGAAGAAAAGAGGAACGGAGTGAAAGAGGGGGAGACGAAAAGGAAAGGGGCCAGCGTGCTTTCCAGACAAAAACGGAAAAAGGAATTTACCCATCATACATTCTCTCCATTCGGCCAAAGAAATGGAGGTGGCCATTGCAGTCTCCTCTAGTGGGTCAAACGGGTCCAGTGAAGGTGATCCAATACAACTCATGTCATGAGATTCTCCATGTGGTACTCTAAAACCAATATTTAAATTCATATGGTGTAGCCTTTAATTTTATGGAAAAATTACCCCTAGACCTAATTGGAATAACAAAAAAAATCATATATAGCGGTGCACCAAACAATAGTATAGAAAAATCTAGAAAATTTCTCAATATATTTCTACAAATGTTCAAAAAAAATTATAGAACCATTTACAACAAATTTACTTTCTATTAAGAAATTAGCACAATTTGAATATATTGCAATGCAAACTTTTCAAAAAAAAAAAAAAAAAAAAAAAAAAAAAAACACACATGTTTTGATAAATTTCAACATTTTAATTATAAAAGTTCAAAACTTACATTTCGGCATTTTTAAAGCTCAACTCTTTTTCAATTGTATGTTGACATATTAAACGGTATAAAATAATTATGTTTCTACAAGTTAATCACATTTACATGATATTTATAAAATTTGAAATTATTAATACATCCAATTTCTAATTATTTATTTTTTATAAATCAAAAATAAAAATTAATATTCTCTCAAATTTAATGCATAAATTAATACATAAAGTTTTGTTATTTGAAGAAAAAGAATTTATATATATATTATTTTTCTATAACAAAAATTATGAGAGAAATATGGCACAAGTTTTTTAGACATCCTTTCAATAAAATATTTAAAATCTTCTAATTTTCCTATAACAATTGTATTAATTATAATGGTTTGTAAAATTGCAAAACAAATAACAAACTATACATCATGGATTTGTAAAATTTAATGCATGAATTTTGAAAAAATTATTTTACAAATTATTTTTAAAATCTACAACAAAAACAAGAGCCGAAAAGGCCACCATAACCGAGAGCCGAAAGGTTTCGGTCACAATACCAAGAGCTACTAGAGCCACCGAGCTAATAGAGCCACCATAACAAGTGCTACTAGAGCCACCGAGCTACTAGAGTCACAATACCAAGAGCTACTAGAGCCACCGAGCTACTAGAGCCACCATAACCAAGAGCCGAAAGATTTCGGCCACCATAACAAAAACCAATAGCCTTTCTACCCGAAAGGTCACCATAACAATACCAAAAAAAAAAAAAAAAACCAAAATATGTCAGTAACAACTCCAAAAGTGGGGTCGCTGATAAATAACCAAAATATGTCAGTAACAACTCCAAAAGTGGAGTCGCTGATCAATAACCAATATATGTCAGTAAGAACTCCAAAACGAAGTGGCTGACCCAATAACCAAAACAATCAGTAATAACCCCGAAAAGGGTGGCTGATCAATAACAAACATATACTGGTAATAACCCCCGAAAAAGGTGGTTGGTCCAATACCAATGATCTAAGTTTTGTTGGTAATACCTCAAATAATTGTACAAGAGCATGTACAATTAAAATATATACCAATACCAATACTAAATGACCAAATAGAAGAAATACCAATACAAATACGAAGGTCATAAAAACCAAAAAAAAAAAAAATTGATTGATTGATAAGTTGGTAATTGTACAATTACCTAAAAAAATGTAAAAGACCCATTGGAGGTACAACAACAACAAAAATAATGAAGTAGAGTCAGATTAATCTTCTTCATCGTTGAAATTTGGCTTTTACCTGGATTTCATATTAATTTAGATACAAAGATCGGGTTACTACGATTGTTTGAATTTTTAATTGTAGGAATGAAGAAATAGGAAGAAACCGAGGGATTGGAGCCAAAACTCTTTGAAGAAAATACTAGCAAGCTTGGATTGATCGACACTACAATCTGAGCTTGAGGGGGAGTGTTGAGAAATAAGATCAATATCTCAGATTAATTATCATCATCGGTCTAGAATCAAAGGACTAGAATTAAATCAAGGAACTTAAGGGATCTTCTTGCTTATATTTAGAAATAATATTAGAATAATGATACCTTGGTATCTGTGCATACCATTTAGAGAAATAGTACCGTTGGAACACCAACGGCTCTTTGAGCCTATGTAAATATAAATAGACACAAATGTAATGAAAAAAATTCAAGATATCAAATAATATTTTCATCTCCTCAGAATTCATCTGTCTCATAAAAATCAACACCTAGTATATCAAATTATAACTTACAAGAACTTATGTAACCATAGATTTTAAATAAGATGTCATAAAGATGCAAAACATGATACTACGTCTATGATATGAAATTTGACTACCCTATTCTAACATAAAGCAATAATGCAAAGAAAGTAAGAAAAAAATATATATTTGTAAAATATAAAGAACAAGACAAGTTGAACCTAAGTTATTTGACTACCCTATTCTAACATTAAGCAATGGTTTGCTGATTAGTGCACCAAAATCTTGTTGTTCTAATTGAACCTAAGTTTGACAATTCCAAAATCAATACCAAATTAGACTAACAATTACACAAGTTGCGATTTTAAGAAAAAAAAATACTCTCTGTAGTCTGTACAACATACAAAAATTGAAATTCAAAGAGATACTAGTTGAAGAAATCAATAACCAAATGGTTGCGAGCCCAGCATACGCTAGAGTTTAAGGTAAATCGGTTGTCGGACATTGCTAGCCTGAACTTAATTTGTTAACAATTTGACATGTTCTTTATTTATTTTTTCTGTATTTTACTTGGTTTTGTTTATGAACTTGTTTTTGCATCAAGGCTTGCTTGCCTAGTTGCCTTGTTGTTCTTTTGTTCTTCCTTAGGTTGCATAACCCAATAATGTTAATAAATTTTTAAAAAAAAGTATAATATAAAAGCACAAGATCGACAAGGCAACTAAAAGCTGTCAATAGTATATATAGTAGTCAGTGCACCAAAATCGTTCATCAACTTCTATAATTTCTGTTTATATAACTTTTTAATTACTAGCATGCGCATTTAATTTAATTTGGAGGTTGTTCCAAAAATTCATTTTATCAATAAGTACATTTGAAAACGGTAATAACACATATCAAATAAGTAGCTAGCTAGCTTATCCATGTTTAAGTATTAAAGTGGAACCTATTTTAATTGATAAGCTACTAATTAAATTGACTTCTAAAAAGGGTTTGAGTTCATGTTTTTCTGTAGGCACAATATGGTGAGACATTTTGGTGCTTTCCCACAAAAGAACTATCAAGCTTTTTATCGTTTTGCTACCTTTCTCTCATCAAGTCTGTAGTAATTAATTATAACTGAATATTGGATATAGTTATATACGGTACAGGTACATAATTATGACTTAATAAAAATCACAAATTGTTCGTTAATTAAGACTTGTTTTTTGCCCATATATATATATATATATGAGGAGGGTTCGGATTACACCCTTTTATATGTATATATATATATATATATATATATGAGCTGGGCTATGGTGAGTTGCGAAGTAAGTTGTTATTTTTACTTCACGCTCATATTTTTATTTTGAAAATCTAAACGACCGATCCGAACCGCTCAACATGTTCTCCATATTGAAATGTGCCTGGAGACAAAATTTTATAATTTTTGGAATTTTTTTACTTTTTATTAAGCCACTTTGAAAATCGCTGATCAAATGATCCAGAATTTTTTACTGTTTTTTACTGTTCACCCGGATCTGCGATTTTCAAAGTGGCTTAATAAATAGTAAAAAAATTCCAGAAAATATAAAATTTGGTCTCCAAGCACATTTCAATATGGAGAACATGTTGAGCGGTTCGGATCGGTTGTTTAGATTTTCAAAATAGAGTATGAGCGTGAAGTAAAACGACGTTTTACTTCACAACTCATCATAGTCGATCTCTATATATATATATATATATGAGGAGGGATTGGATTACACCCTTTTATATGTGTATATATATATATATATATATATATATATATATATATATATATATATATATATATTAATGTTGACTGAATAGTTTATCATTTGAGCGGCTCGAATTAATTGAGATATCTACTGTAAATTGATACGTCAAAAGGGTATATGTAAAAAGCTTTATCCTCAAATACACTTTCGGTTTAGATCGCAAGTATACAATCCTACCGTGTAGTATATTATCGGGTATCGAACCACAAGGAGTAAGATAAATACTAAATTTTCAACTTTAGATAATAAATTTCAGAAAAGAAAGAAAAGTGCAATAAAGTAAATTGGGGGGTTTGTAGTAAAAATCCTAAGGTTGGGTTCAATACCCGAAAGGAGTTTTAAACAATTAAAAGTAAAAGTAAAAGAGAGAAAAGTTGGTTTGTTTTCAAGGTTTAGAGAATCTAGGGGTCTTTGGTCTACAATCTCTTGTTAACTCTATTCATTCGGTATTTGCTTAAATTCATGTATGATTTGATGAGGTTTCTAACCTAATATGTCATTAAGGGTCACTTTCGTGAATTAATAACGTGTCTAAGTAATTTGGACTTCACGGTTAGGTCCTTCACCCTAGCTACTTAGACCATAAGCTCTTGTTAGTCTCTCCTCTCCTCGAATATTGGTACTTCTCAATTAAGTCCATGATACCAATATCCGACTCGATTTGAGATGTCCTAATTAGGGTTTGACTTCACGGTTAGGTCCTTCACCAAGTCCCTAACCTTAATTTCTGTAGTTCCGGCTTAGATTAAATTGGTTAGAATCTTAATCTAAAACCTAAGGTATTTGCATTCACAATTTGGTACTATCCTATTGATCCTAGTCAATTTTGGTTCTTTTGAAACCAAAACGAGATGCTACAATTCAAGTACTAATTATGTTTCTAACACAAATTATTTAAATCACAGAAATTAACAATCAAATCCGATAAAACAATCATAATAAAAGCAAATAATCGAATAAAATATAATTAAACAAGTTCATGCATTGACCTAAACCCCTAGAGAGAGAACTACTCCCTATTGGAGGGAAACATGGCAAAGTTTGGCAAATAACAAGAGGAAATAAAATAAAGAATAATTACACCCTTTGAAACTAGAACCTCAATCTTGCCGAATCTTGCTCAAGAAACCCTTCTTCTCCTTGCTTGAAAGCTTCACCTTCTTCAGAAAATATGGCTGAGTTGTGTGTGTTGAGAGAGAATGGTAGTGGATTAATGGATGATTTGGAAGGGAAAGTTCTAGCCCTTTTTATAGCAAGAGATCATTCCCAATTTAGAGGCTAGAAGGTGGAGTTAGTGGGTGCACTTTTTGACATTTCTTTCCTGGCAAGTATTGCTATTTTTTGGCTTCTTAAAACGTGTCCTTGGAGTGCCAAAAATAGAAACAGTGTTGAAACCGGGTAAATTTGGCTGTCTGCGTGTTCAGTGCGTCCGCACTGGATGTGAGTGCGGATGGTTGATCCGCACTGGATTCAACTTTCCTTATTTAACTTGGCGAAAATCCTGCGTAATCTTCTGAGTGCGTCCGCACTGGTGGGGAGTGCGGGTGAAGGACCCGCACTGCTGAGCTTCTGCAGTTTCTGAAAATCCGACCAAGTACCGAATGCGGATGGATGACCCGCATTGGCGTGTGAGTGCGGACGCATTACGCTCGGGAAAAATCCTGGCTTGCGCTGAGAGGCTGGAAAATCGGCTAAGTACTGAGTGCGGGTGGTTGATCCGCACTCAGCCCTAATTACATCATTTTTCGTCTTTTCCTGCATTTTAAAGCCAAACTACCGCAGTAACTTGATTCTAGGTGTAATTTATTCCTTTTATATTCAAAATACATGATAATTGGAGTTATTTTATGATAAAAACTAGATCAAATGTGTATATAATTTACGCTTATCAAAATCCCCCAAGCTTGAACCTTGCTTGTCCCCAAGCAATATCTAATCTTGGACTACAATTCGATCTCAAATTTAACCCCTATACCAAGTATATTTTTCTTCAAAACTTTGAAAAATTTGTATGACCTTGCTAAAATTAAAAATCTCAATGTAAATTTCTACAAATTTAAAGTTCAACCCTTGGTTAATAATACTTCACCCCACAATTCGATTACTCTAACTTTCGTTTCCTTAAAGGTTTAGAATTTGCAAACTTTATTCATCCAAATTTATTAAAAGACATGCATTTTTATTTGTGAAGAAGAAATCCCCCAAACTTGGTATTTGGTATATTGCAAAATTCACATTTTTGTTGTTCTTTTTCTTTTGAACTTGATTTTTCTATTTTTCTTTTTCTTTCATGGCACTATTTTCCCAATCCTCATTTAAGCACCGGTTAGTTACAAGTAGTTAACTGTACCCAACCGTTCTAATTCAAGGGTGCTTCGCATGCTCATAGTCTAACCCTTCCACCAACACGAATGTTAATTTTATCGGGAGACTAGTGGAGCAGGAGTGCCAATGACTCATAACCATAAGTACGTCATGTCGCCGTATCATAGGTAAGAGGAGTCAAAAATTTCAATTTTTAAAATATTTTGAACAATTTTTTTTTTTTTTTTTTTTTTTTTTTGCAAAAATACACACATCGAGGGTATTAATTTACATCACATCTAAATGGCTTCCTTAATAAATTTAAATTCATAATGTTTCAAATTCGTAATCCTTTATTTCCACAAAGTTTTTCGCCAAATTATGTGGTTATTTCAAACTATTCCAAGGGTATTTCTAAAAATTTGTTAAAATTCGCATTAAAATGGTTAATTTTCGAAAATCACCAAATTTTATCAAAACTTTTTATTTTTGCCAACTTTTAACACAAAAATTAAACGTGAGTTTATACTTTATGCATTTTTAGACAATTAAGTCCAATTATGCAAGACTCTATTTTTCATAACCTCGTAAAACATCTTGACAAGTTCGCAATTTCAATCAACTAAGTTCAAAATTACTAACCCTATTCATGGTCAAGTAAAAATCAAGGTTATAAATCCTAAAAAATAAAATAAAATTAAAATAAATATGCATGCAGATACAATTTCTTCCCTTCCCCCAAGCTTAAATAAAGCAATGTCCTCAGTGCTTAAAATAAACTAAATAAGAGAGAAGAAACATGATATACTCTAGCTAAATGTGGTGGTGGTGGTGTAGTGCGGGATCACTCCGCATCCATGTCGGATCCTCCGTCATCATCCTCATCATCTTCTTCTTCTCCTTCTTCCTCCTCTTCCCCTTCTTCCTCTTCTTCATCTTCTTCCTCCTCTTCTTGTTGTTGTGCGGCTTGTGCGGCTGCAGCTGCTGCTGCTGCCTCGCGCTGTTGAGCCAACTCTTGCTCCCTTCTAGTGGCGGCCCTCCTTTGGTATGGTGGAGTAGGCGGGTCATCTTCATAATCTGGGTTGTTGTGCATGACCCCTTGGCGTGCATAGTAATTGGCGGCTGCGGCCTCGGCCTCCACCTCATCCATACGGCGCTCGAAGGTATCCATGCGGCCATCTATGTGGATGCGCAAGTCGCCGATGGAGGTGTGGATAGTCTGCATGAACTCCCACATCTGTTGCATTGTTGGCCCTTCTTGTGGTGGTTGTGCCGGGGCAGCGGGTTGTGGCGCCTCTGCTTGTAATTCAGGATGTGGTGGTGGAGGTGGCTGTTGTGGATCAAGTGGCTCATCAACTATCTTCCAAGTGTTGTAGTTTATAGGGTCAAGTTGAGTTTGGAGAGGCAACCGGTGTCGGATTTCACCCGGTCCCAAATTGATCCAAGACTCGTGGATATCATCAAATCGAATCAATCTCGCCCCTTCCAAGCGAGCAATATCCACCAAAGTGTAACCCGGCACCACATCATCACCGGTTGGAATTTGCAAGAAGCGGGCAATTTTTGTGATGATACCACCAATGCGCACTATCCCTCCAGATTGCCTGTTGTGGGCCACATTGCGCATGTGCTTCGCCAAGTGATACCCGAGATGTGGCATGTAGCGCATTTCTCCATTGTTCCTTCGGAGCATGCTGCACACATAGGTCATATCTCCAAAGTTGAAGACCGAAGCGGTCTCCCCTCGGGCAAAGAGAGTGTGAGAAAGTACCCTTTGGAGATAACGGATTGCCGGGTGGAGAACATTCTTGATGCGTTGAGGGCCGAGGTATCCGTCATGGCATGTGAGGACTCGGAATTGGTGCTCGCTCATGTCATTGTAGAACCGGAGGGTGGTGCACATTTCTTCAACATGCTCGGTTGGTAGCCCTAGACCAGCCATGAGGTCGGTGGTGTGCAAATCGTGGTGATAGCCGCCAAGGTTGAAGCTCATGATCCGGGATGCCCGATCGAACTCATAGGAAGAGAGGAATTCGATGGTGAGGTTTCGGTATGTTGGCACCTCGTCGCATAAGAATGCCCAAAGCCCTAGCCGCTCTGTAAGCATTTGCACCGTGTGCGTGAGCCCCAAGGTCTGAAGAGTGTAGGTGCAAATCCATCGGGATGGTTCGATGTTGCGCTGGTACTCCAGAAGGTTCCTCCGTATCTCTTGATCAGGATTCAAGGGTTTGGCCGGTGGATAGTGAGGTACTTGGTTGCTGCTCTGACCCTTCTCCTTCCCTGTCCTTGATCGCTTGGATTGCCTCTTCATCATCTTTACTACAAGTTAGAAGTAGAAAGAATTTTAAAATTTCGAAGATTTTGGTGTTTTTGGGCCTCAGTGCGTGTGACTGACCCGCACTGGTCATGAGTGCGGACGCACTGTGAACAATTGGCCATTATCGGCTGCATTTCTGACTTTTCCCGAGCCTAATGCGGACGCACTGGCTCTAAGTGCGGGTGGTCTGGCCGCACTGGGTACTTGGGCACATTTTTGGTTCATGTCAGAGTGCGGACGCACTAGAATGAGTGCGGGTGGTCGGGCCGCACTGGGTACTAGGACCATTTTCACCAAATTT
Source organism: Carex kokanica (assembly GCA_025461125.1). Classification (NCBI taxonomy): domain Eukaryota; kingdom Viridiplantae; phylum Streptophyta; class Magnoliopsida; order Poales; family Cyperaceae; genus Carex; species Carex kokanica. Next base: position 643,616 of record JAJGRX010001069.1, on the reverse strand, counting down.
ACCAGTTCCATCAGAGTGCGGACGCACTGTGACTGAGTGCGGGTGGTCGGCCGCACTCTGGGGAAATTCGAACCGATTTGGACAATTTTGGTCGATTTCTTCGATTTTTGGTACCATTTTACAGATCTAACTACCAATAAATGAAATTTAGTGTAAGGAGAGATCAAACCTCGTTGTAGATCACAAAAATTTCGAGAAAATGCGAAGAAATCCGAGTTTTGGAGAAGAGGCGCTTGGAACGGCTTGAGAGAAGTGAGATCTTCGGTTTTGGAGAAGAAAAGAGGGAAAGAAGAAGAGAAATAGGGTAGAAAATGTAGAGGAGAAGGAGAAATGGGTATAGGAAGAGGTTTTTCGGGTTTTTAGAGAGAGAAAACCGAAATTAGGGTTTGGGAGATGAAAAGCCGCGAAAGAACCCTAGGGGTCGGGTTTAAAAAGACACACTGGTGCGGACGCACTGTGTGTCAGTGCGGGTGGTCCATCCGCACCGACAAAAAAATTTCTGGTTTTAGGGTTTTGCAAAATTCTCCTGAGTGCGGACGCACTGTGTGTCAGTGCGGGTGGTTGACCCGCACTGGGGAAAATTTTTCAAAAATTCCAAGTTCCAAAAACTGTAAATACTTACCTCGGGTGCGGACGCACTGGGACCATTTTTGCTTGTTTCGTCCTGAAATTTTCTGTAGAGTTAGTATAAAATTTGAAAAATAAAAAGAAAAAGCAAAAAACAAAAATAAAAACTTGGGTTGCCTCCCAAGAAGCGCTCAATTTTACGTCGTGAGCTCGACACGATTTGTGCTCACTATTGAGATTTTAAATCATCTAGGCGAAGCCTTTCCATCTCACCTATGGGATTTTCATAATTAAAATGTTTGAGACGATGTCCGTTTACCTTAAATGGTCCAATTTTATCGTTCTCAATCTCAATTGCACCATGGTTAAACACCTTCCTTACCTTGTATGGCCCGGTCCACCTTGATCTCAATTTTCCGGGAAAGAGTCGGAGTCTTGAGTTGTACAAGAGAACCGTGTCTCCTTCTTGAAAATCTCGCCTCATGATATGCTTGTCGTGCCATCTTTTTGTCTTTTCTTTGTATAACTTGGCATTTTCATATGCATCAAGGCGCAATTCCTCCAATTCGTGTAGATTGAGGATTCTCTTCTCACCGGCTGCCCTCATGTCGAAGTTTAGAGCCTTTATTGCCCAATAGGCTTTATGCTCAAGCTCGACCGGCAAATGGCATGCTTTTCCATACACAAGTTTGAAAGGAGTCATACCTACGGGTGTTTTGAATGCGGTCCGGTATGCCCAAAGAGATTCGTCTAGTTTGAGTGACCAATCCTTCCTTGATATATTCACCACCTTTTGGAGGATGTTCTTTATCTCTCGGTTGGACACCTCGACTTGGCCGCTTGTTTGTGGATGGTATGGTGTGGCCACCTTGTGCTTGACTCCATACTTGAGTAGTAGAGCGTCAAATTGGCGGTTGATGAAATGAGATCCGCCATCACTTATCACCACTCGGGGTACTCCGAACCTAGGAAAGATAATTTTCTTAAAAAGTTTCCTTACCACGGCGGAGTCGGCGGTTGGTGTAGCTATGGCTTCGACCCATTTTGACACGTAATCGACCGCCACGAGTATGTACTTGTTGTTGCAAGAGCTCGGAAAGGGACCCATAAAATCGATACCCCAAACATCAAATAATTCAACTTCTAGTATTCCGTTTAAGGGCATTTCATGTCTTCTAGATATGTTCCCGGTCCTTTGACATTTGTCGCACCTAAGCACATATTCTCTTGCGTCTCGGAAGAGCGTGGGCCAAAAGAACCCGGCTTGAAGAACTTTGGCGGCGGTTTTGTCGGTGGAAGCGTGTCCTCCATAGGCGGATGAGTGGCAACATCTTAGAATTTGTTCGGTTTCTTCTTGGGGCACACATCTTCTATGGATTCCATCTACCCCCAACTTAAACAACAACGGTTCATCCCAAAAATATTTCTTTGCATCGGAAAAGAATTTTTTTCGTTGTTGATAAGTTAGATCGGGAGGTAGTATACCGCATGTAAGGTAGTTGACCAAATCCGCATACCATGGCGCCTTGAGTTGGTTGACTGCATATAGTTGTTCGTCTATGAATGAATCATCAATCGGCACGTCATTCTCCTTTGGTTCATTGGTAATGCGAGATAAGTGATCCGCCACTGAATTTTCGGTTCCCTTCTTGTCCTTGATCTCTAGGTCGAATTCTTGTAGTAAGAGGATCCATCGGATTAGGCGTGGTTTGGCATCTTTCTTGTTGAGAAGGTATCGGATGGCCGCATGATCGGAGTACACAACCACCTTGGATCCCACCAAGTAGGACCGGAATTTGTTGATAGCAAAGATGACGGCTAAGAACTCCTTCTCGGTGGTTGTATAGTTCATTTGCGCCTCGTCTAGGACTTTGCTTGCATAATAAATCACATGTGGCTTGTTGTCGATCCTTTGTCCTAGGACGGCTCCGACGGCGTAGTCGCTTGCATCACACATAATCTCGAATGGTGCATCCCAATTTGGTGGGCGAAGAATGGGGGCTGAGATTAGCGCCTTCTTTATCCTGTCAAAAGCATCAATGCAAAGTTTATCAAAATTAAATTCTGCATCTTTCATAGTTAAATTCGTAAGAGGTTTGCAAATTTTTGAAAAATCTTTGATAAACCGTCGATAAAACCCCGCATGGCCTAGGAAACTCCGCACATCTTTCACACAAGTCGGGTAAGGCAACTTCTCTATCACCTCCACCTTTGCTTTGTCGACTTCCAAGCCTTCGGATGACACTACGTGGCCTAAAACTACCCCAGTTTGCACCATGAAGTGGCACTTCTCCCAGTTTAGCACTAAATTGACCTGCTCACATCTTTCTAAAACTTTAATCAAATTAGTTAAGCAATCATCAAAAGAAGTACCAAAAACTGAAAAGTCATCCATGAAAACCTCCACGGAATTTTCTAATAAATCGGAGAAAATAGCCATCATGGCTCTTTGAAATGTGGCTGGGGCATTACATAGACCAAACGGCATCCTACGGTACGCAAACGTACCATAGGGGCAAGTAAAGGTTGTTTTTTCTTGGTCATCGGGGTGAATAGGGATTTGAAAGAATCCACTATACCCATCAAGGTAACAAAAATGCGAATGATTGGCTAGCCTCTCAAGCATTTGGTCCACGAATGGTAGAGGGAAGTGATCCTTCCTAGTTGCATTGTTGAGCTTTCGGTAGTCGATGCACATCCGCCATCCGGTGACCACCCTTGTGGATATCATCTTGTCATCTTCGCCTTTCACCACTGTTGTGCCTCCCTTCTTTGGTACGACATGAACCGGACTTACCCATTTGGAATCGGAAATTGGGTAGATGATGCCGGCATCAAGTAGCTTGAGGATCTCTTTCTTCACCACTTCTTTTAGATTCGGATTGAGTCTTCTTTGAGCTTCAACGGTGGGTTTGTGATCATCCTCCATTAGAATTCGATGCATGCAAAGGGACGGACTGATTCCGGTTAAGTCATCGATTGTGTAACCAATTGCCTTCCGATGTAGCCTTAGCTCGTGTAGAAGCTTCTCGGTTTGTTCTTGGTTGAGCTTTGAATTGACAATCACCGGATATGTCTCGTTTTCCCCCAAGTATTCATAGCGAAGGGTAGGTGGCAGAGGCTTGAGTTCGACCTTTGGTGCGGCAGAATCGGTTGAATCGGCTGAAATGTTGAAAATCTGCTCAAATTTTGGTGAGTGCGGGTGGTCGGGCCGCACTGGATTGTCAGTGCGGACGCACTGGGCTCGGTCAGCGGATTGTGCAGCTTCAGGAGGCTGAGTGCGGACGCACTGTGTGTCAGTGCGGGTGGTTGACCCGCACTGGGGAAAATTTTCACAGACTTGACCAATTTCAAGGCTGGATTCTTCTAGGTCCTGGTCAAGTTGTTCAGTAGCCATCTCCTCCTTTATCTGAGTAGCTATAATGGAATCTAAAGCATCCACTCTACATATAGAATCATTATCATTTGAAGGGTATTTAATGGCATTAAACATGTGAAAATTTACCTTTTCGCCTCCAATGTCAAAAGAAATCTTACCTTCCTTGACATTTATATTTGCCCCTGCTGTGGTGAGGAAATCACGCCCCAATAGAAGAGGGGTATGAGTGTCCTCTTCCATCTCAACAACCACGAAATCGACCGGAACAAAGAACTTACCTATCAAGACAATCACATCTTCCGCAATTCCCTCGGGGTAGCGTACCGTCTTATCGGCCAATTGTAAGGACATTCTTGTAGGTTTCAAGGCAACAAGATTTAGCCTTTGATAGACGGTTTTTGGCATGAGGCTTACACTTGCTCCTAAATCACATAGACATCTCTCGAATTTGGTATCACCTATTACACATGGAATTGCAAAACTCCCGGGATCCTTAAGTTTTGGAGGTAGCTTGTTTAGGAAAAGAGCGCTACACTCCTCATTAAGGGATACCGTGCCCACTTCCTCAATTGTTCTTTTGTTGGATAGAATATCTTTCAAAAATTTTGCATAAGAGGGCATGTGAGTAATTGCTTCGGTAAAAGGGATGGTGATGTTCAATTTCTTGAGGTGTTCTACAAATTTGGCATATTGTTGGTCAAGTTTGCTTTTTACTAACCTTTGAGGAAATGGTATAAACCTATGTGGTGGGATATACTTAGGAGTTTCAGTAGGTTTTACCTTTGCCGGGATAGAATTACCCGGTTCTTGAGATTCGGTTGATGCCAGTGTGTCCTCATTGAGAGAAGTTGGAGGTGGTGTCTCCTTGGGTGGTTGTTGCTCGTCAATGGTGGGCATCTTGGGTCCCTCGTATCCCGTGCCGCTCCTCAAGGTTATAGCCTTTGCTTGCTCCCTAGGGTTGATGTCCGGCTTGCCCGGAAGTGTGCCTTGTTGTCGAGAGGATGAAGAAGCTTGTTGTGCTATTTGTGTCTCTAGCATCTTTGTCTTCGTTTCTAGGAACTCAAACTTTTTGTTGACCTCATTGTTTGTGTTCCTTTGATATTCAATGTACTCCTCCATCATCTTTTCCAACTTGGAGAGTGGTGAGGGACCTTGGTAAGAGTTTTGGTTGGACCGGTATTGGTTGGAATTACCTTGGTATTGGTTGGAGTTATCATTCTCGATTTTCCATTTGAAATTCGGATGGTCCCACCTTGTGTTAGGATTGTAAGAATTGGAATTGAAATTATCATTTTGCCTAACCTTATTGTAGATCGGGTCATTCCTCTTATCACCTTGATTGTAGAACATGGCGTTCACTTGCTCCACATCTTCTCCTTCCATAAGGACTTGGCAATCGGCGGTGATATGAGTCACCTCTCCACATATGCCACATGGAGCCTTCTTCGTCACGGCTTTGACGTTTTGCATTTGTGTCATTTGATGTTGCAAGGCCTCCATTTGTGCTCTCAATGCGGTAACTTCATCGACTTTTATGATCCCCGGTGTGTTGGAGGTTCGTCCACCTCTTTCGGCTGTCCACTCCTTTTGGTTGATCGCCATATCCTCAATCATTAGCATGGCTTGCTCGGGATCCATCCTTGACATGTTTCCACCTGCAGCAGAATTTAAATGAGTTTTAGTGGCTATTGTACAACCTCCATAGAAGAATTGAAATAGCAACCACATGTCAAGGCCATGGTTAGGGCACAAGCGTTGGAGCTCCGCCCATCGATCCCATGCCTCGGTTAGAGACTCCCCCTCGGCTTGCTTGAACGTTGTGATCTTCGACCGGAAGTGTTGGGTCTTGGATGGAGGGAAGTATTTTCCTAAAAACAATTTCTCCATGTCGTCCCATGTACCGATGTTGTCCCGGTTGACGGTCCTTAGCCACGTTCTTGCATTGTCTCAGAGGGACAAGTGGAAGCATTTGAGTTTGAGGTTGTCTAGCTCGTCTCCTTCTCGGGCGAAAGTGCCGCAGTGTTCTTCGAAAACCGCCAAATGGGCGTGTGGATCTTCGTTGAGGGCTCCCCCGAACTGATTTTGGCCAAGCAAATGGATGAGAGAGGGCTTAATATCTCGTGGCTCTTGGCCATGAGGAATGAAGCCAAAGCGGTGGCCGTGTTGATGGTTTCGGTCATTGTTGTTGTGGTTCCCGTTACGAGGTGGGGTTAGTCCTCGTACGGGGGGGCTTTGATTACTTCCTTGATCGTCATGGACCGATTGGTCGTCTCCGTTGATGGCTGGATTTATGATTGGTGGGTCCATTCTTAGATGCTCTTCTTCGTCGTCGAAAATCGTCGGAAAAGGGGTTTTTCCTACGCTCATAGACTGCTGAAAAAGAACTTAGATTAGTTTCCAAAAAGAAAACGAAAAAATCTGAAATAAATCGCTAAAGTAAAAACTTAGTATTTAAACTATACTCCCCGGCAACGGCGCCAAAAACTTGATACGTCAAAAGGGTATATGTAAAAAGCTTTATCCTCAAATACACTTTCGGTTTAGATCGCAAGTATACAATCCTACCGTGTAGTATATTATCGGGTATCGAACCACAAGGAGTAAGATAAATACTAAATTTTCAACTTTAGATAATAAATTTCAGAAAAGAAAGAAAAGTGCAATAAAGTAAATTGGGGGGTTTGTAGTAAAAATCCTAAGGTTGGGTTCAATACCCGAAAGGAGTTTTAAACAATTAAAAGTAAAAGTAAAAGAGAGAAAAGTTGGTTTGTTTTCAAGGTTTAGAGAATCTAGGGGTCTTTGGTCTACAATCTCTTGTTAACTCTATTCATTCGGTATTTGCTTAAATTCATGTATGATTTGATGAGGTTTCTAACCTAATATGTCATTAATGGTCACTTTCGTGAATTAATAACGTGTCTAAGTAATTTGGACTTCACGGTTAGGTCCTTCACCCTAGCTACTTAGACCATAAGCTCTTGTTAGTCTCTCCTCTCCTCGAATATTGGTACTTCTCAATTAAGTCCATGATACCAATATCCGACTCGATTTGAGATGTCCTAATTAGGGTTTGACTTCACGGTTAGGTCCTTCACCAAGTCCCTAACCTTAATTTCTGTAGTTCCGGCTTAGATTAAATTGGTTAGAATCTTAATCTAAAACCTAAGGTATTTGCATTCACAATTTGGTACTATCCTATTGATCCTAGTCAATTTTGGTTCTTTTGAAACCAAAACGAGATGCTACAATTCAAGTACTAATTATGTTTCTAACACAAATTATTTAAATCACAGAAATTAACAATCAAATCCGATAAAACAATCATAATAAAAGCAAATAATCGAATAAAATATAATTAAACAAGTTCATGCATTGACCTAAACCCCTAGAGAGAGAACTACTCCCTATTGGAGGGAAACATGGCAAAGTTTGGCAAATAACAAGAGGAAATAAAATAAAGAATAATTACACCCTTTGAAACTAGAACCTCAATCTTGCCGAATCTTGCTCAAGAAACCCTTCTTCTCCTTGCTTGAAAGCTTCACCTTCTTCAGAAAATATGGCCGAGTTGTGTGTGTTGAGAGAGAATGGTAGTGGATTAATGGATGATTTGGAAGGGAAATTTCTAGCCCTTTTTATAGCAAGAGATCATACCCAATGTAGAGGCTAGAAGGTGGAGTTAGTGGGTGCTCTTTTTGACATTTCTTTCCTGGCAAGTATTGCTATTTTTTGGCTTCTTAAAACGTGTCCTTGGAGTGCCAAAAATAGAAACAGTGTTGAAACCGGGTAAATTTGGCTGTCTGCGTGTTCAGTGCGTCCGCACTGGATGTGAGTGCGGATGGTTGATCCGCACTGGATTCAACTTTCCTTATTTAACTTGGAGAAAATCCTGCGTAATCTTCTGAGTGCGTCCGCACTGGTGGGGAGTGCGGGTGAAGGACCCGCACTGCTGAGCTTCTGCAGTTTCTGAAAATCCGACCAAGTACCGAATGCGGATGGATGACCCGCATTGGCGTGTGAGTGCGGACGCATTACGCTCGGGAAAAATCCTGGCTTGCGCTGAGAGGCTGGAAAATCGGCTAAGTACTGAGTGCGTCCGTACTGAATCTCAGTGCGGGTGGTTGATCCGCACTCAGCCCTAATTACATCATTTTTCGTCTTTTCCTGCATTTTAAAGCCAAACTACCGCAGTAACTTGATTCTAGGTATAATTTATTCCTTTTATATTCAAAATACATGATAATTGGAGTTATTTTATGATAAAAACTAGATCAAATGTGTATATAATTTACGCTTATCATAAATTTCAATGAAAAGAGTTCATATCACATATATTTGCTATTAAAATGAAGAAATTGCAAAACAGCTCCTCTCCATTCTTAAAACTTAAGCTGCCGACTCAAGCGGCACAATTGATCTACTTATTAAAATCTTGCAGAATATGAAATTTTTACTTTTTTTATTTTTGTAATTATGTTTTGGATATGGAAAAAACTGCTGCTATTTTAGGGTAAATTCCCACAAATTAAAGTTTGTAGATGGCATTGAGCTATTTGGATCGGTTGTTTTAATTTTTTAAACTAGTATATTAAGAGCCTGTAGCAGTACAGCCACTACCTGTAACAGACTGTTGAAATTTATGTCCAAATTTCTGAGAGGCTTGGCCTGAACACAATCATTTAAAACTCAACTCCATCAAGTACTCGACTATTATATAGTAGAATAATTTCTTGGTGCAAGGATCCTGGCGGGCTTCAAAAAATTTAATCCTTTTATAGTTATAATAAAATGATGTGAATAATTAAATTAGAGTCCGTACTGGCGAATAGTTCTGGTTGAAGACAGGATTTTATGTTTGAGTCAAAAGCCAACATGAATAATGAGGTTAACAAAAATTTAGACTTGTACACACTAAATCTTTTAAAAACAACACGAGTTAAGAAATGGATATAATAGTAATTAAAATTTGCACACTCCATTCGGTAACTATTAAGGAAACAATTTTGTGTCAAGACTCAAAAGAGCATTGCCTAACAGTAGTTTCCTTAATTTGTGGCAGGCCGACCCTACCAATATGAAAGGATACCAATACATGGTTCGTGGTGAGGATGATCAGCAAAAAATCATAACCCTTGAAGCAGTTTGGAATTGTCCTGGCCATCTGCTGAGATCCCTCGACCAAAAACTGATTTTGAAGGATGTTTGCCTGTCATATGCTTTGCAGAAGCTGCTACGCTGCGAAATGGCTGACCTGTCCTTAAGTAGTGAATGCCATAAAAAGAACCAGAAATTATTCTTTGAAGGAATTCTTCTGGATAAGGAGAATGACAAGAGGGTATTTAGGATTATGGAGATGCAAATAGCATTTCTTAACGACTATAGCCACACTAGACTCCCAATAACTGTCTGGTATGGCTATCCCCTCATCAAACTTGGTACCCTTTTAGTGACTATGGTAGTCGTTGGCCTGCTTGCTTTTAAAGTCCATGAAACGGATACCAAAAATGATTTCCTCCACCTCAAAACGGGTCTAAATATTGATCGCATTATCACCTATGTCCTGTTAGTATTGATTTTAGTGAAGGAGACCTGGGAGATGGCTCTTTACATTTTGTCAGACTGGACGAAATTAGTCATCATATGTTGGTACGTGGAAGGTTCGTGGTTGCTGAGGAATCGCCTGGTGGAACGCATAATACTGCTCCTTTGCAGGACAAATCTCGTGATGCGTTGGCACAACAAAATGTCCCAGTATAATTTTCTGGAGTCATTTAATTATAAATCATGGGTAAAGAAAAAGTTGCATTACTTGACCCTTCACATGGTAAAAGAACCTACTGAAGGGGGCAAAGTTGGTAAAAACATCAAAATTTTCGAAGAAGTGAAAGAAAGCATTGTTCACGCCCTTTGTTTAATTAACATTAATGGTGGTGACCTGACAAACGGAATGCCCAGGTTGTACAAGCGCAGGGTTAGATATAATAACCAAAGGGTGTGTACACAAGAAACATGTTCTCGCCTTTTATTGGTGTTTCACATTGCTACAAGCATGTGCGAAATTCAGCTATCTGAAGATCTCATACTTGAGAAAGGAACTTGGTTGAATTCTCTTTTGCAAACACTTAAGGTTTGTTGGTTATACAGAAATCCTTTCCTTGTTGATCTAGAGAAGCTTAAAGACAAAAAAAGAGCTCATTACATAGTAGCAAACAGCATATCACGTTACTGTGCCTATTTACTTGTTTCTGCTCCTGAGTTGCTCCCAGATCATGCCATTCGCTCTGGCTCTGTCTTTAAAGAAACAGTTAAAGATGCCCGGAGTCTTCTTCGTGATTGTAGTTCACTAAAAAGTGTTTTGAAGGTACTCAAGGAAAGAGGGGAGGATACAGGAGAGACATGTAGTGAGATGAGAACTATAGTAGACGACGGTGCCAAACTTGGTAAGGCACTATGCCAGGAAATGGATGTGGAAGCTCGATGGAAGATGTTAGCCGAATTCTGGGTGGATCTGCTGCTATTCCTGGCGCCTTCAAAAAAGACAGAAGATCATAGATTACACCTTACCAAAGGAGGGGAGTTTATTACTCTTTTCTGGGCCTTGTTTTCTAATTGCGGCGTCTTTGATCGAGCTGATCAAGAAGACCAAGTACCAGTAAAAGATGGATCACCTGACTTTAGGCGGACAGCGAGTTGGTGAAGAGAAGCGAGTTGGTGAAGAGCAACAACATGAGATTGCAGAAGGGTAGTAGTTATTGGCTAAGGTTATTTCAAACTTTATTATTGTTTACATCTTTTGGAACTATAGCTCTCATTATCAGATTGTGTAATCAGGTAGTGCATGATAAGTCTGCAAGTATTTGTGAGTTAGTGTTATATATTAATGCTTGAAAGAATTTTGTGTATTTCCGTGGAAATACAGTGTAATAATTTGATATCAATAGTGCGGAACATGCACATGGACTAAGTACAAGTTCTCTGTTTGTTTTGAAAATGTAATTTAGTTTGAAAAGGTGTAGATGCTGAGGGTTAGGGTTACGGTGAAATCAAAAGATTTGGGCTTTTGTTAATTGCTTTAGTCTGCTGGGTCCTATTGTACCAGATCTAGGCTTACTTTTCAATTTTCGATTTTATTTGATTTTTCTAAGAATATATTATTAAACAATGATCCTCTTTCTTTTTACACCAAAATCTATACGCGTTGTTATTATAGCAGATCTAGGCCTTTGTGAATTGTTTCTCTTGGGTTCAATTGTAGCAGATATGGGCTTAGTTTTGGTTGGAGCAAATTTGGACCAACCACATATCAACTTAACTTGTGGCGATCCATTTATCAACTTAACTTTTACTATTTTTTGTTATACAGAGAGGCAGTGAGGGAAATTAAGTTTGACAAGAATCAAATTGTTCAAATGAAAATCCTAAATATAATTTCTAATTTACTAATTTAAATTATAACTCCAAACTTGTTGCATGCTTTACTTTTTAAGGCCCTGATCGATGTTACTTGTCAAGTGAATGCCAATTGCGGACAACCCATCTAACATTGTTTTCTGAGGTTTACGAGTGTGTGTAACTAGGGAGTGCTCGATTTGTCCTTTTTTGTAAGGGTGCTTATGTTTGGCAAGACTATTAAACCAATAAAAGAAGATTTAAATCACGTGATTTTCATGAGAATTGATAAAATAACTATGATGCATCACATAATTTATGTGATCTTGTATATTTAAACTTGATTGCACTTCAAACTTTACAAATACAACAACAGATCTTTTTTCCCTAATTCGAACAATTATATATATATGATGAAATATTGGAGAAGACCAAAGTATGGGAAAAGGTTTCTATACCCCATCATGTTTATCCGGTTTTTACCCAACCTGATCCGTTGGACTAATTAACTGTAATTAACTAATTAACTGTCTCGGTCCCCACCAATTAACGGATCTTTAATCCTTCTTCCCGATCTCTTCGTTTCCTTTTTTGAATTTGCCTTTCCCGATCTCGTTCTTTCCTTTTCATAGGCGATTCTCCTCTTTGCGCTTCCTGTTCTTCGCGATTCTCTTCGCACTTCTTGTTCTTCGCGATTCTCCTCTTCAGGTGGCGGGCTCTCTTAAGGCGGCGGGCTCTCTTCAGGCGGCGAGCTTTCTTCAGGCGGCGGGCATTATAATCGTGATTTCCTTCTTCAACATTTTCACGCGACGGAGTTTATCAGGCAGTAGAGTTTATCAGGCGGCGGACATTGAGTGAGTTTTTTGCTGATCTTTTTAATTTTCTTTCCTTCTTTTGATTTGAATTTATAATGGTGATTTAATTCCTTCGATTTCTTTGCTAATTTCCTGTAAAATAACACTGATCGATCAAAATTACACTGATCAATCGATCATTTTATTGCTGATTTCCTTCCATTTGTTTGATCTGAGAAATTACTGTATTCGATGAAACGATCTATTAATTGTTGTATTCTGATTTGAGAAATTACTGTAAATTCCTGATTTCCTGCAATTTGTCTGATTTGAGAATTATATTTCACAATTTTGCAGTATGTATGCAATAGTTTACAGGATTATTTAACAGCTTTACAGGATAAACTTTTGATATTGGAGGATATATTTAACAATTTTACAGGATATAGGTATTATTTTACAGGATATATGCAATTGTTTTCACATATATGTTGTTATCTGAAATATCTTCATGTCTGCTTTGGTTATCTAAAATTGCAGTATTTATCTAGTAAGTTTACAGTATGTATGCAGTTTATTACAGGATGTATAAATCAGGTGTGAAGGTTATATACATTACTTTACATGATATATTTCACAATTTTACAGGATATATACAACATTTTACAGGATATATTTAACAGCTTTACATGATATACTTATTTTATTGAAGGATATTAATCTATAGGATATATTGAACAGTTTTACAGGATGTACTTGTTATTTTACAGGATATATGGAATTGGTTTACAGGATATGTTGTTATCAAAAATATCTTCATGTCTGCTTTTGTTATTGTGTCTTACATTGTTTATTATTGATGTTTACAGTTTTTATGCAATGGAATTTGACTTGAATGAAGAGCTGGGAAGTGATATTTCTTTGGAAGTTGTAGAACATAGAGTTATACGTGAATGGGACTTGAATGCAGAACCAGAACCAGAGGTTTTGAATGTAGAACCAGAACCAGAAGTAATAGAGGGGTCAGGAGAGTCTGAGATTCATCAATGGGATATGAATGCAGAACCAGAACCAGATGTAGTGTTAGATACAGTTGGACAGCAATCGGGAGAGTCAGAGGTCGGTGAAAAACAGATAGTTATTGCTCCTGGTATTGGTGATGATTTTTGTTCTGTTGAGGAAGCGCACGATTACTGGAAACTTTATGGTTTTCAGACTGGTTTTGGTGTGTGTAAGCGCACAAGTCACAAGAAGGGTGGTAATGTGGTTGCTTGCCGGTTTCAATGTACTAAATTTAGAGAAAAGCGTGAAAAGGTTGAAGAAGGAGAACCTTTTCCAGAGAGGGCCTTCTGGAAACTCAAACTGCAAGGTTTTTCTGAAAATTAAATATTCTGAGTTGACTGGATCATGACGAGTAAGCAAGTTGTTTTTGGAGCATAATCATGAGCTTACTCCCGGTTCATCCTTTCTAATCCCAGCTTATCGGTATATTCCAAAGAGATTCAAAGATATGCTCGAATTTAACTCGGATCAAGGGTTGTCGACCGCTGATAACATTGAACTTGTGTTAAAAATGGCTGGTGGGTATTTTAAGGGTACCTTTACATGAAAGGATGCTCAAAACCACATTGATAAGTACAAGAGGGGCAAACTGAGGGCTCTTGGTGGACATGATGCTAATCTGCTAGCAGATTATTTTGAGAAGAAGCAATTCTGTGATTCGAACTTTTGATATACATACAAGCATACGAATGATGCTCATTTATGGAATATCTTTTGGGCCGATGGACATGGTCGTGCAGCCTACAAATATTATCATGATGTTGTTGTTATAGATGCCACATATCTTACAAACAGGTAATTTTTTTATTGATTTGAATTTCCAATATTTATCTAATAGTTGTACAGGTTATATTAATCAGGTTTGAAGGTCATATATAATATTTTTGAAGGATATATTATACATTTTTAGGATATGTGCAACATTTTACAGGGAACTATGCATTGTTTTCTTGTATTATTTTTTACGTTATATTTTTAACAGTTTTACAGTATATAGACATTAGTTTGCATGATATATGCAGTTGTCTTAACGGATCTATTTTTATCTGAATGTCTAATTTTACTGAACATATACAATTGTTTTACAAGTATGATATGGCGCTTGTTCTGTTTGTGGGTGTCAACCATCACTGGCAGACTGTAATTTTTGCTTGTGCTCTACTTGTAAGAGAGATTGAGGAGGACTACAAATGGTGCATGGAAAAGTTTGTCGCTTGCATGAACGGTGTCAAGCCTGGTGGTATCCTAACAGATCAGTGCCCAAATATTGAGAAAGGCGTTCGGCATGTTTTGGGAGATGACACTGTCCATAGGTAACACTTTTACAGGATTCTTGAATTAGTTTTGTATGATATATTAATTATTTTACAGGATTATGTTCCATAGTTTTATAAGATGTAGGAGTTTTTTTACAAGATTCATGCTTTAGTTGTATAAGATTTCTGAGTTACTTTACAGGATTAGGACTTTTTTATATTTGTTTTTCTTTTATTGTTTTCACATGATATGTGCAACAGTTTTACTTTATGTAGACATTATTTTACATTATATATGCAATTATTTTCCAAGTTCTCTTGTTATACTTTTATTGAATATATACTATTTTCCTTAACCAAATAGGCACTGTGCTTGGAACATTCTTCACAAATTATCGAGTAAATTCGGTGGGCAATATGATAAGCATGCTTTAACCTATTTGGTTAAGGCAATAGTATATGAAGCCAAAACCCCATTGGATTTTGAAGAAAATTGGAGGAAGCTTATGGTGGAGATTGGATACAAAGATGCATCGTGGTTTAAAAGTATATTCAGATAGAGGCGTAAATGGGTGCCAGTTTTTTTGAATGACCGATTTTGGGCTGGCATGAATACCAACCAAAGGGTTGAGAGTATGAATGCCTTCTTTGATAATTATCTCCGATCCAAGGCAACACTTGCTGAATTCGTTGTCAATTTTGAATCTGGTTTGAGTAGGATTTGGGGGAGAGAGCATTTTATGGACCATAAGGACAAAACCACAACACCAGTGTTAATCTCATATTTAGAATTTGAGAAGCAGTTCTGTAGTTTATACACAAATACCATATTTTATAGGTTTCAACACGAGGTCCGACAGTCTTTGAATTTGACTTGTGTTTTCAAACTGAAACTAGAAAACTCTACAAAGGTTTATGAGGTTGAAGATAGTTTAGGAAATATATTTGAGGTACAGTACAAGGAGCAGTTGAAGGAAGTTTTTTGTATTTGCAAAAAATTTGAGGCCTCTGGTATTGTTTGCGCTCACTCGATCATGGTTTTGAAGCATGAGAAACAATTGTATGTTAATGATAAGTACATACTTGATCGATGGAGGAAGGACAAGATTCGGTTTGATTTGATTCCTGCTGTGTGTCCTGATGGTAGCAGTGTTGAAATTAATAGGTAACAATTTAATTTTTGAAGGATTCACTTACTATTTTTACAGTATTGGTTGATGTGGTTTTTTATTCTTATGTGAAATCATTTTTTCGACCTATATTATTTTTGTAGGAGGTATGATTTGACAAGGAAGATGAATCCAATAATTGAAGATTTCCTTAACTTTGGTTGTGTTAGTGATGACAAGGAAAATAAAGTTCTTAATGGGTTAGAAGATCTTCTAAACAGACTAAAAGGTTAACTTTCTGAATATTGCAAAACAATTTTTTTTGTGGTTTTGGTATTGTACTTCTTGATTATGTTCCTTATTTCATTTTTTGCTTGTTTCAGGAGATGTTGTTTCTGGATCGTTAGTTGAACAAGTTGTAGATGGTACAAGTGCAAATGATAATGGCAAATATGGAGGAAGGGCTTATAGAGGAAGAGCAAGTGGTGCATCAAGAGGAGAAGTACACAATGTTTCAACAGTCCCCAGAAAACGAGCCAGAGGTAGAGGGAAAGGTATTGCAACGAACTTTTGAAAGTATTGTATTCAGTTGTTTACAGTATTTGTATAATTATTTTACAGTATTTGTAGAAGTAATTTACAGGATTCATATCACTATAATTTTTTTGACAGGCCAGCCTGTAATTGGTGAAACAAATGGTGATGTAACTTCAACTGTCACAACTACAGGAAGAGGTTATAATTTTATTATTTTGTATAGTTTTTGTCATGTTTATACAGTATTGATTGTAAGATGTTATTGTATATGTTGAAGAATTTACTGGATAATCATAACAATTTATTACTTGGCATTCTACAATGCTAATAAATGTTTTAAAGTATTGACTCGTCATTTTTACAGTATTTGTGCAAGTAATTTACATGATTGCAACTTTTGTAAATTTTTTTAACAGGCCAACCAGTTCCTGGTGAAACAAATGGTGACACGATTATTGGTTATCCAATTACTCATGATTGAGATGCACTCATCGCTAGACTGGGTAGAAATCAACCTGTAATTCATGAAAGAAATGGTGAGTCAATGCCTGATTCTATTGTCAAAGGTATTTATTAAGTTGTTTTCTGAAAGATTTTACCTTATTAGTTGTCTATATTTACAGTATTTATTAATACAGGTGATGAAATTCTTATGCAATCCTCTTCAAGTTATCACCAAGAATTGAATGCCACTGCCAATGAAGTGTTAAATTCTGCACCATCGATAGATATATTACATGAATCAAAAAGGAAGGGACGACCACCGAAACATGCTTATAAGAACCCGATGGATGTAAATGTGGAGAAGAATGGCACGCGATAAGTAGTATGGAATAAATAATTTTGTGAAGATATAAAGGAGTAATATAATGAAAAAAAATGTTTTTTAAAATGTTTTTTTTCAGCGACCTTGCTTGTAAATACATTTTTTTTATATTATTAGAATCTGCTATGCTCTTTTATTACAGGATGTATAAATCATGTGTGAAGGTTTTGTACATTACTTTACAGGACATGTTTAACAGTTTTACACGATATAGTTATTATTTTACAGGATATAAATAGTGGAAGAATTTGTATATATTAGTAACATTGTCATGCTCTTTTTGGATGAAGTTTATAATATAAATTTTGAATGAATGAATCTGCTATGCTCTTTTTGTGTACATGTTTAACAGTTTTACAGTATTCTTTTTGAATGAATTTGTATACAGTTGTGTAAACAGTTAATTCAGAATAGGAATTGAAGTCATAATATAAACAGTTAGAATTACTTTTTTAAAGTATTTTATGAATTGTTTTATAGTATATAATATACACAATTATATTGATTTTATGAAAAATTTGTTGATTAACAGTGTTGCATGTACAAAATTACATGATTGCAGTTTGGAATTTAGCTTTTGATTTAGATTATTTGTTTTGCATTGTCAAAAATAAATTAATTCACATTTCATTGTTAAAAGTAAAATTATTCATAATATAAATTGGTGGAATTAATAAATTGGATTTTTAACTTTTATACAATTAAATTACGAGATTATTCGATTAATTTACAGTGTTCTTTTTGAATGAATTTGTATACAGTTGTGTAAAGTTTAGTTTGAAATGGAGAAGATAAGTTGTGTGGACCCCAAATTATAAAAATTTAAACACCAAATGCTATACTTTGCGCCATTTCATTCGCACCATTTCATATGATCTAACTATATAAGTATCCCAAATGATAAGTCGTGCCGTTTCATATTTCCGCCTGAATTCAGATCGCACCCGACTGCTCTCCGACTAAACCCCTAAACCCTACTCTCTCACTCTCTCTCTCTCTCTCCATCAGTCGACTAAACCCTGAACCCTACTCTCTCACTCTCTCACTCCATTTCCGAGCAAACGCTACTCTCTCTCCGACTTAACCACTCTCTCTCAGTCAGCGATCGATTTTCTTTCAATCGGTGTTTCTTCTCAGTGAGCGATCGCACTATCACACGATTAAACTCGTTTCTCTCAATAACTGATCGATTTTCTTTCAATCGGTGTTTGTTCTCCGACTAAACCCCTCTCTCTCAGTCACCGATCGCACGATCGGTCTTAGTTCTCAACTAAACCCCTCTCTCTCAGTCAGCGATCGCACGATCGGTGTCTGTGCTTGTGACGCCATTTCTTCTTGATTCTGTCGCAGGATCTGTCTTTGTTCTTGATTTGAAGGAAATGAAGAAAAGTACGAAAGGTAATGCATATTCTCTTTATTTTACTCAGATTGTGAGATTTTTTATTTGTTGATCTAATTTTTTTGATGTAAATTTGTTTGTCAGATGCATCGCAAAAAGGATGTGCAAGTCAGCAGTCTAACACTTCCCAAGGTTAGGGTTATTCTTTTTATTTTCATCAGATCTGTTATTTTTACAGTATGCAGTATAAATTTGACAGTATTCACATAGTTATTTTTCATTATTTGTTTCATTAAGCATTCATCACAGTATTTTACATATTTGATAAGTAATTTCACAGTATTCACATAGTTCATAAGTATTTGACAATTTTCACAGTATTTTGTCTAACACTTCGCAAGGTTAGGGTTATTCTTTTTATTTTCATCAGATATGTTATTTTTGCAGTATGCAGTATAAATTTGACAGTATTCACATAGTTATTTTTCAGTATTTGTTTCATTCAGCATTCATCACAGTATTTTACATAGTTGATAAGTAATTTCACAGTATTCGCATAGTTCATAAGTATTTGACCATATTCATAGTATTTTACATATTTGACAGTATTTCACAGTATTCACAGTATTTCACATATTTCACAGTATTTCACAGTATTTTATATACTTGACAGTATTCACAGTATTTTACATATTTTATCAGTAATTTCACAGTATTGACATACAATTTTACAGTATTCACATTATTCTTTTATAGTATTTGTTTCATTCGTCATTCATCATTAATTTCAGTATTTTACATACTTGATAAGTAATTTCACAATGTTGACATGTAATTTTACAGTATTCACATAGTTCTTTCGTAGTATTTGTGTGATTCATCATTCATCATTAATTTCAGTATTTTACATACTTCATATGTAATTTCACTGTATTGACATACAATTTTACAGTATTCACAATGTTGTTTTACAGTATTTGTTTCATTCATCATTATCAGTAATTTCAGTATTTCACAGTATTCATAAGTAATTTCACAGTATTGACATACAATTTTACAGTATTCATAAGTAATTTTACAGTATTTACGTACAATTTTTCTTTCTTTTGCAGCCACTGGGGGAAAGAAATTGGATCGGTATGGCATAGTCACCAACAAATGTGTTGTTGACCTTGCCATGACATTTATCCACACTAAAGTTTTTCATAAACTGAATCTGGAGCATCGCAAACTCCTGTTTGCCACACCATTCCTCCACCTCTTTGTTATACCCAAAAAAATGCAAGTGTCAAATGTTGTATTGCATACCATTTTGACCAGATATGACAATGCACAAGGTCATTTTCTTTTTCGAACCAAAAAAGTGCATTTCACCTCTGGGGCTGTCAGTCACTTCATGTGCTTGCCTTCGAGAGGTGACGTTGTTGACCTTAGTCAGACAAGGGCTTCAACGTCAGCTCTTCGTGAAAGATATTTCCCGAAGAAATCACAAATAAGGAGGCAGGAGATTGAAAAAATAATTGTTGAACTTGTAAACAATGATAACTCAAACCCAAGAGATTTGGTTTCTCTCTTGGTGTTGTATTTGTTTACAACAATTTTATTCCCAAGCACTGCTGGGATGTCCCATTACATCTCTTCAGGTATGCAGAACGTCTTCAAATTTATTATCTAAAAGTCCAGTATTTATCTAGTAAGTTTACAGTATGTATGCAGTTTATTACATGATGTATAAATCAGGTGTGAATGTTATGTACATTACTTTACAGGATATATTTGATAATTTTATAGGATATATTAATTATTTTTATTTTATTATTTTGACATGATATATTTAACAGCTTACATGATACACTTATTATTTTGAAGGATATTAGTCTATAGGATATATGTAACAGTTTTGCAGGATATGTTTAGCAGTTTTATAAGATATAGGTATTATCTTATAGGATATATGTTTAAGAGTTTTATAATTAATTCAAATATATTACCCCATATGTCATTCAGGTACGCACAGCGTCTTGAAGATTTGAAAAAGTACAATTGGGGAGCAGCTATTTACAACTTGTTGCATATGCACCTTGCCAATGCTGCTATGTGGTGCAAACTCCAAGAAGAGGGAGAAACTGATATGACAGAGGAGGAAGCTGCAAGCCAGAAGGAGATGACAGAGACGAAGGAAACTGGCTATCTGCCAGGCTGTACTCTTGTCCTCATTGTAAGAAATGCATTAAACTATTCCAGGATTAGGTGTTGATTTGCATTAAACCATTACATAATATACTTCAACAGTTTTGTAGGATATATGAGTTATTTTACAGGATTCACTAGTTTTATAAGATGTGTGAGTTATTTTACAGGATTCATGTGTTAGTTTATAAGATGTGTGAGTTATTTTACAGGATTAGGACTATTATATAATATAATTAGAGTAGAACTAGGGTGTTCCTAAGCTCACCAAGCCTCTCGTGAGCTCAACTCTAAAACCTATCGAATTGACTTCAAACGACATTTCCAAACCGTTAGATGTTCAATCTATATTAAAATGTGCTTGGAGACCAAATTTTAAATTTTTTGAAATTTTTTTACTATTTATTAAACCGGTTTGAAAACCGCTGTTTTTATTAAAATTCTGCACCATTGGAAAACAGCGGTTTTCAAACCGGCTTAATAAATAGTAAAAAAATTACAAAAAATGTAAAATTTGGTCTCCAAGCACATTTTAATATAGATTGAACATCTAACGGTTTAGAAATGTCGTTTGAAGTCAATTCGATAGGTTTTAGAGTTGAGCTCACGAGAGGCCTTGGTGAGCTTAGGAACACCCTAGTTCTACTCATATAATTATATAAGATGTGTGAGTAATTTTACATGATTCATGCTGTAGTTTTATAAGGTGTATGAGTTATTTTACAGGATTCATAGCATAATTATATAAGATGTACGAGTTATTTTATAGGATTCATGCCTTTGTTTTATAAGATACATGAGTTATTTTACAGGATACATGCTGTAGTTTTTTAAGATGTAAGAGTTGTGAGTGTTTCCTTTAATTTTTTTCCTTTTTTTATTTAGGTATGGTTTTACAAACAGACTGCGTTCGAAAAAATGAGAACTTCCACAGGACGTGTTCCACGATATTTGGATTGGTACGAGGGCTTATCGAGTAAAGTAAAGAGGCCACATTTTGAAAGGCAGTTGTTTCACATATCACAAGCGAATATAAAAGAAGATCCAGTTCCATATTTTATAGCCGAGGAGCCTTTGAGGGAGAAAGGTTTTATCGCTGCCAATTACTTGGAATATATTTGTGATGCTGAAAAGTTGCGAAGTGTTTTCCATACCCCTACTTATGAGATGCTGGCAAAATTCACTCCGATTCTGATGAAATTTGGGGTTGTCCCATGCACTTATTTGAGAGATCAATTCAGAGATCTGAATCCGAAAATTGTTTACGTGGCTTCAAGTTTTCCAAAACTTGAAGATATTGTACTGGAAGTTATGGAAAAGATCATACAAGAAAGTGATGAAATAGTGATGAAGTATTCTGCCAAGAAGCTTGCAGAGAAGAAGATGTTCGACGATCGATGTAAGTTTTATATTATGTATTACCTATATTTACCGGATTCACTTTGTTATTATACAGTATACATATTGATTTCAAAGTTATAATTAATCTCAATAAAGGTTTGTTTTGTTTATTCTACAGCTAAAAGGAATAGGTTGGAGAATTTGGGGAAAACTGACAAAGATGAAGATGCTGCAATTGTAACAGATGATGATAGTGAAGAGGATGAGGAGACCGAAACAGATGAAGAGATTAAAGAGCAAGAAGGAGATATTGACCAGGAGGAAGAGACCGAAGGAGATGAAGGGAAGAAAGTGCAAGAGGGAGATAGTGACAAGGAGAAAGAGACCAAAGGAGATGAAGAGATGAAAGAGCAAGAGGGAGATAGTGACAAGGAGGAAGAGACCAAAGGAGATGAAGGGAAGAAAGTGCAAGAGGAGACCGAACCAGATGATGCAACGAAAGAAGATGGCGCAACTGAGAAGGTTTTTATTCTGTTATTTTGTTTTATTAACCTAGAAGTTCTACATTATTTAACTTTGTGATTGTACAGTATTTATATAGTAATTTTACAATGTTTATTTAATTTATTTCATGTTCAGCAGAATCCAGTAGTGTATGGGTTGGAAGAAATAGAATCAGAAATTATCCGTCGTGCTAAAATGGGACCAGAGCAACCGGAGCAGGTTTTTATTCTGATATTTTTTTTCTATTATTTTTTTATAGTGTGTTTTAAAGTTGAAACATATTTTTTTTCCAGTATTCATATATTGTTTTTATAATATTCACAGATGTGTTTTACAGTATTGAGAGGATTATTTTTATACAATTCGTTTCAGGATGAACTAGAGAGAAAGTTGCATGTCTTACGAGAAGAAATTGAAGGAGGAAAAGATGAGGTTTTTATTCTGATTTTTCTTTTTATTATTTATTTATATTATGTTTCACAGTTGTAACATAGTTATTTTACCAGTATACAATGAGTTGGTTTATAATATACACAAGCTGTTTTACAGTATTGACATAATGCACATAGTAGTTTTAAAGTATTAACATAATGTAGTTGTTTTTAGTTAATAACTTTGTGATTGTACAGTATCTATGTAGTCATTTTACAATGTTTACTTGTTTTATTTAAATAGGTTGTACGTCAACTTTTTGAAATTCGTGACAGCATGAGTAGCCAAGAAGTCAATGAGGAAGATGAAGTAACACATATAGCAACTTTGGTGTTTGAAGATGTTTGCAGAAAATCAATACTTGAATACAAAGAAGAGCAACTACTGAAGAACAAAGAGGTGTGTGAGAAGAACAAAGGAACACGAAGTACTGCCGAGGTAGTGGAGCAAAAAAAAGTTATCATGAAAGGGAAAAAACCAGTTGCGTGTAGGAAAGGGAAGGGGAGAAAACCACCTCCAAAAACCAAAAAAAAGGTGCGACCCACCTCCCCAAGGGTCATACTACCAAGGAATAGAACTGAGGATGAACTACGAGCTATGTTACAGGATTTCATTGTTGACAAGACATACAAACCTCCATTGACTTTGAGTTATACTTGGGAAGAGTTTCAACCGTTAATGCCTCATATAATAGAAACTACAAACCTCCAAAAGATGTTACATTCAATAATGATGTTACCCAATGGAGCTATGAGAATAGTTTGTTTTATGATGGAGGTGACACAGCTACTGAAAAGCCTCCTATGATAAAAAGATTTGGGTATAAACATCGTGAGAAGCTGTCTAGTGATGTAATCCATATATTGGATGACTGGTGGGTGGAAGTCAAGAACAAAAGGCTGATAAACAATGAAGAGGCTTTCTGCCACAAACCAGGGAATTTTCATTGCCGAATGTCAGCAATCAAAGATTTGATGATTCCTGAGCTCCCAATTAGCAGTGATGTATGATTTCTACAATATTTTACAATATTTACTTGATAGTTTTATAGGATATGCAGCTTTTTCAGATTTTATTAAATGTAAATTATTTTACATGATCTACTTAGCATTTTTATAGGATACAACTGTTAAATTTATTTTACTGATTATTGATTGATTTTGTAGCTTATTGACACCGTTCTATCAGTAATCCAATATGAGACTCCTATGAAGCATCCATGGTTTTTCATCTCCCCTTATGTATCCGTAAGTTATTATGTACTTTTATATATTATGAATTCAATTTTTAGACTTGAAATGTTGAAATACTTCAATAATATTTTACAGGATTCATAGAGTATTTTTTATAAGATGTATGGGTTATTTTACTAGATTCATACAATATTTTTATAAGATGTATGAGTTATTTTACAGAATTCATACAAAAGTTTTATAAGATGTATGAGTTATTTTACATGATTCATACAATAGTTTTATAAGTTTTATTTGTTATTTTACAGGATTCATACAATAGTTTTATAAGTTTTATGAGTTATTTTACAGGATTCATACAATAGTTTTATAAGTTTTATGAGTTATTTTACAGGATTCATACAATATTTTTATTAGATGTATCAGTAATATTTTAATGTTTGATTTTTGTCTATTGCAGATTCTGATGCATCAGTATGATGAAAAATCAGGATTACAGTCCTTTCGCAGTTGTTTGGGCCTTAATTTGAGCGCATCAAATGGATGTTCATTCCAATTTGCAAGAAAAATCATTGGGTGCTCTTTGCAGTGGATCTTCCTAATGTTGAGATGCATTATTACACCTCTAATGATGATGAATACATGCAATACCACTGGCACACCATGAAATGGGTTAAAGATTTTCTTTGCTGGAGGACTTGTGAGTGTTTTTCTATAAAATTATCTATGCAACCTTTTACAGTATTCTTCAACTATTTTTTCATTATTCTGCCAATGATTTACAGGATTAGGTGTTGAAATGCATTAAACTATTATACATTAAAGATGTTGATATCATTTTTTTCTTTCAGCTTCTTGGAAGGATGTTGGCATTGTTGATCAGAAGTGCCCAAAGCAGGCACCAGGATCGATGGACTGTGCAATTTTTTTGCTGCGCTATGTGTATAATCTGATCATTGAGACGCCAATAAACTTTACACAGGTAATTTTATGATGTATATATTTTACTTTCAAATACTCTTAGGCTTCCATTTCGCCAACAGTAACATTACATATTTCCTGATATTAGATATTGTATAAAGAGGGTAGTGTATACCCCTGATAACTGATATTACATATTCATCATTAATTTCAGTATTTTACATACTTCGTAAGTAATGTTACAGTATTGACATACAATTTTACAGTATTCACAGTGTTGTTTTGCAGTATTTGTTTCATTCATCATTCATCATTAATTTCAGTACTTTACAATAGTTTCACAGTATAGACATATAATTTTACAGTATTCACAGTGTTGTTTTATAGTATTGCATAAATCTAAATCCCTTGCAAATCTTTTTTTTTGTAGAATGACATTTCTAAAGAACGTGTCGTTCTAGCAATGAAACTCTTTACGCATCCAAATAATTCGCATCAGCGGTGTATGAAGTAACCATCCAAATATTGCAATGATTGAACAACTTTGATGTTGGATATACCTTTGATGTTAGATACTGTTTAATCCAAATATTATTTGTATTTGATGTTAGATTCAGTTAATGTTTGATACAGTTGAAAATATTTGTGAATAGTGCAATGGTGAAATGAAATGGTTAAATGGTACAGTTTATTTTGTGGTGAAATGGTACAGTTTATGAATTTTTTGTGACTGTTGTTATTTTATAGTTTGTATATGATGTTTTTATAGTTTAATGTGTCAAATTTACAGTATTGAAATCTTGTAGTTAACATCTGTTAGATTTATAGTTTGCATCTTCTAATTTTATAGTATTAAAATTTTTATTTTACATGATATATATCCATATATAAATATTAATAATTGAAGAAAGAATGATGAATTAAAAAAAACAAATTCACAAAAAAAAAAATTATTTTAATTTCGAAAAAAAATTAATTTTGATGCAAAAAAATTAATTTTGCATCATTTTAAGTGTACAAATTAACAAGTTTTAGAAGTGTGTTTTTCAAATCTTCTAGAAGGTTGAAGTACAACCGTACAAGTTGAAAGTACAGTTGGAAGTGGTTTGTGTTAAGTCTTCTAGAAGCTGAAAGTATGGTTGAAAGTACAGTTACTTTTCTAGTTCCTAACAGATTTTAACTAACTTGAGTAAAAATTGGATTGTTAAAATTTTTAACTAGGTATTATGCATGATTTGTTGTTGAAGTTACAGTATTTATTATAGTATTTTACAGTATTCGTGCAAGTCAAATGACAGTTTTTTTGGGTAAAAACTCTTCAGGTACAATTAGTCGGACCCCCAAAGTATTTATACTTATTTATATATTTTTTAATTAAAACAAATATTTATAAAATACAATCTAAGAAAATATGTTAAAAAATAAAATCAATCTTTAAATAGAATAGTATAATATTTTTAGGGAAACGATTTCTTTCACCCGGTTTATTTCCTCCATTCTTCCCCGTGATCCCAATTAGCGCGCTAACTACCTTATACGCGCCGCAATTAGCATTAATCAAACAGAATTAACTAATTGCGGTCCCCACTATAACTACCTTATGCGGATCCGCCGCAATTAACCCATTTATTACTTTCCATATTTTGAATTTGAAACTTTCCTTTCTCCGCACTCTTTCTAAAAGGCAATTCCATTGCGATTTTGAGGAAATCTCGATTCTCCAGCACCGGCGTCTCGCGTCTCTCGTTCCGTCAGTCTCTCTCAGGTGATCTTGCATCATGCTCAGGCGTTGTCGCTCAGGCGATCTCGCATCACGCTCCGTCGTTCTCGCTTAGGCCATCTCGCATCACACTCAGGTGTTCTCGCTCAGGCGAATTTCGCATCAAACTCAGGCGATCTCTTTTCTCAACTGTACTGTGAGATTGTCACTTTTAGTGATTTTGATTTCTTATCTGTTAATGATCGATAATTTCATAACTGTCAGGTTAATTATTGCTTTTGTAAATAATTACAAAATTGAATTATGTTAATTCTGATTGAATATGATAGATCCGATCGTTTTCTACTTTATAGATCTGTTATCAATACTAGAACTGAATGTTATAAGTAGTTTTTTCATTTTTATGTTTATTTTCGTTTGAGTTTGATCGTTTTTACGAGATGAAATAATGATTTGTATTTTTTTGTTAGATCTTGTATTCACACTTATTTTTCTGGTATGAATACGTGATATGAATGTTATAAGTAGTTCATTTCCTTGTTACATTGATCATCATTTGAATTTTGATAATTAAATCTGAGTAGATGATTGTTTGAAATGAATACTTCATTGTTATGTTATTTATATTTTGTTGATTATGTATTCTTATTTGTTCAAGTTAATATGTAGTTGTATTTTTCTGTTTGATAACTGATTTTTAGGGTGTGGATGTCTGTCTATCCAGGTTTGAATGCTTCAGTGCTTCAGTTGGAATACTAATTCTGTAAGGATAAGATCAAGTTTGCTAGTACATATTTCTGTCAGGTAACATATTTATGTTTTAGAAGGAACTTATTTATGTTTTGTAACATAACTGTGAGATGTCAATAATTATTTTCTCTTACTTATATAAGTATGAATACTATATATGATCAGAGTTCATACTTGAATGGTTGACCAATCTGACTTAAAAAGTTGTACTGTTAAGTATTTGTAAGACATAGAAATGAATACTTCGTATGTTAAGGCTGTGTACATGGTAAGTTTGTTTTTCATACTTAGTATGTATTTGGTAAATATGTTAGATTATATGTTGATTGTTCATTGATTTTTTTTTTATATATTTTTGTTAATTTTCAGGATGAATTTTGACCTTAATGAAAAATTTGGAGATGATTTGTTGATGCAAGATAGTAACAAAGAAGTTGATGAGGTGTATTTGTATCGGTATTTTGAAGAGGTGCATCGTGCAAATGAAGCAATTAATGATGATGTTGGTATCAGAAAGAATATATTTGAGCGGGATTTGAACATAGAACCTATGGGGAAAGTGCGACCAGAAGAGTGTGAAGTGGAAGAAGAAGAGCGTGAAGTAGATGTTTTGGATGAGGAATATAATGAAATTAGTGCACCTCAAGTTGGTGATCGATTTGACTCAATTGAAGAAGCATATAAATATTACCAATTATTTTCAAAGCAAGTTAGTTTTGGAGTAATCAAAAGATCAAATCATAAGAGGGCTAACCAGATCAACCACTATTGTTTTACATGTGACATACAGAAATCGACTTTTGCAAAATAAATGCAGATCAAACCAGAAATCGACTATTACATGTGGCAAGTAGAAATCCACTATTGTTGGTATACTATCCTTATACTTCCTTGGAGTTTTTTTTTTTATTCTCATTGTGTCTGTTCTGAACTTACAACTTTTATTCAGTAAAACAATTCTTTCATTCATATTTGTGCCGGTGGATTTCAGTCACAAATTCTGCTACATTTTTCTCCAGAGAAAAAGTAGAAGTGTTATCTTTCCAAATAGGATTATTTATTTTTTACAGAAAATCTTGTATTCCAACCATCAGCACTTGAAAGCAATAACATATTAAAACTTTTTCTAATTCCATTTACATATTTCAATATGAGGAGGAATCTAGTTACCACAATTTTGAGTTACAACAAAGTTACCACAACTATTTTCTATATTTTCAAAGTCCAAATCATCAATCCAAACCATTCAACATGATCTCCACAATAAAATGTGCTTGCAGATCAAATTTTACATTTTTTTGAATTTTTTTACTATTTATTAAGATGGGTACAAAATTCAATGGTCTGAATTTGACTAGTTTTTGTAAAATACTTAATAAATAGTAAAAAAATTCAAAAAAAAATGTAAAATTTGATCTGCAAGCACATTTTATTGTGGAGATCATGTTGAACAGTTTGGATCGACGATTTGGACTTTGAAAATGTAGAAAATGATTGTGGTAACTTTGTTGTAACTCAAAATTGTGGTAACTAAATCCCTCCTCTTTCAATATATATGTTTTCTCAGAAACGTCTATGTAATGAGTAAATAGAAATTTACGTATTTTTGTTAGTAATTACTGCTGCCATTGCGATATTTATATATTATCAATTTGATAGTCATATTTTTTTTCTTTGCTTTGCCAATGCTATAAGATGCTAATTTTTTCTTCTAATCTTTGTTTCTCTTGCAGAAGAAAGCAACCGTTTTTATTAGGCTGGACTTGGTGGCTCACTCTCTTCAATTTCTTCTTTGTTGTCTATCAGTATCTCCAACTGCCCCTTCACAAATTCGGCAACCCTCCAAACCACCTCATCCAAAAAAGAAAAAAAAATAAAACCAAAATAAAAAATCTAAAAAAATCAAAATAACAACTACAAAAAGAATAAAAAAGAAATCTCCATTGATTATGTATTAGAAGAAATTTGTTGCTTTGATGAACACAAGTTCACTGATAATCATATACTAATCTACACTTCTGTTAACCGGGTAAGAGTCTTCACTTATTAAATCACAAAATAATATAATATGTTTCTTTCACTTTCCCCTCTGCAATAAAGGAAACTGACTATACAAAGAAATAATTCCTGCTGCTTTGATCCAAGTAGGAATTATTGAATGTTTAATCCAGAAATAAGAAGGCCCAACCCAAATAGGCCCAAATAATTAGCGATGTTACTCACTCTAAAGATAGTTAACAACGGCCCAAATTACATATTGCAATTCTAACAAATGTTACAAATGTTACAAATGCACATGGGTCCGGTATAGAATGGAAGGTAATTCTAACACAAAAGGTATAGGAGGCAATAGAGAGAATGAAGGGAGATAAGCGAGCAATTTGAGAGAATATTTCATCTCTTCTTCTTTATTTTAATTAGTCCTTGTCGACCCTTGTTATGGTCGAATTAGAAAAAAAAAAAAAATTAAGTCGGTAGCTTGATAGAGAAAAATAATTAGATAAATAATTGTCTTAAAAGAAGAGATTTGAAGGTAGGCTCCAAAATCCAAATTGGGTGGGTTGTCAATTCCCACCTCCTACGGGCTACAATTGGAGTTAGAGAGGTTACATTATCCTGTGCAACATGCATGCAGTAGCTAAGAATGTGATTAAACATTCTCTACCACAGACTGTGTTGTACAGAATGGCCACAGGAAATCTGTATCTCACACGATAAATTAATTAATAAATAATTAATTAGTGATGGTCATGTGAAGGCATTTTTTTTATTTTGTTGTACAGCCAAACCGGAACGCACTTTTAAAAGTTTCAGATTATTATAAGTCCTTTCCTCTATCCACCCACAAAATTTAATACATTACTATCTCATGTGGTACCATTCCGTTCCACTTTCCTCAACTTTCCTCAACTTTCCTCTCAAGTCTCAACAATCAACATGCGTCAAAGTTTGTTTCCTCTGTTTCCAGCAAAACACCACTGTTCTAATTTTAAAGTAGAAAAAGAGAGAACATAGAAGAACCATTGAACTCGATCAGATCAAAGTTTGTTTCCCCTTGCTACCCACCCAAAAAAATTCCCACATTACCATCTCAATATCTCATCTCGTACCATTAATTCCTTTCTACTTTTCTCAACTTCCTTCAACTCTCTCCAAAACTAAGTGATAAAAATTTCCTTAAAGTCCGTACGAAGAGAAGGCCAGCCATGGCTGAGGCGGCTCTACTCACCTCCTTAGAGTGGGTGGCGTCCCCCTTGATCAAAATGCTTTTCGACAAAGCGCATCGCCTGCTTGGCACTAGCATAAAAAAGAAGAAGAAGAAACTTGAGGCCTCAGTACTTCCTACCCTCTCGCTGGCAATTGAGAAAGCCGAAAAGAGCCCCAACAAGGAGAAGTTAGTGGACTGGCTCAGAAGGCTCAAGGATGCATACTATGAGGCTGAGGAAGCAATCGACCTATTGGAGTATGAAGAGCTTAAGAAAAAGGTAAAAGATCATAGAAAAACACTAAAACAAAAGGCAGAGAATGAGACGGGAACCCCAATTAGTTTACCATTAAAATCTGTAGCCCAGCCTATTAATTCTGCTTCGGATAAGTTAAAATCTGGCTTATCTGTATTCTCTACGCAAAAAATGCTAAAGCGTTGTATAGACAACCTTATTGAAATTGCAGGGGAGGCCAGGGTTTTCTGTGATTTGTTAGGGGGCCCAGAAAATGCTAATGGTAGTGATGCTGATAGGGAAACAGGCTCAGAGCCTCCCGTCAGAGTTTTCGGTCGTGAGAAAGACAAAGAAAAGATAGTCGGTTTACTAACGAAAAAACCTATAAATTTTGAGTGTGGACCGAGCACTAGGCCAGCTATCCCTATAATTGCCATCACAGGTCCTTCTGGTGCCGGGAAAACTACACTTGCCCAGGTTGTTTATAAACACATGGATGGACATGACCATTTTGATCTTTGTGTGTGGGTGTATGTCCCTCGCAAATTTAAGGCCACTGACGTGATTAAGAACATGATAGAAATCATAAATCAAAAAGAAAGTGTTAGTAATGATTATCCCTCTACATCTCTTGAAGCTCTTTCAACAAAAATAAGAAAAATGTTAGGGTCTAAGAAAGTTCTACTTGTGTTAGATGATTTTTGGAGTGATACTGAGGATTTTTTTGAACAATGGGAGAAATTCATTGGTTGCTTAAGTAGTTGTTTACCAGAGACCAGAATTCTACTTACAACTCAATCCAAAAATGTCTCACAACTAGCTGTGAAAGTAGAGGTCCATGTTTTAAAGGAGTTAGAGGAGGGTCAATTTTTAGAACTCTTTATGCACTATGCCTGGCCTAGCAATTCTCATTTGCAAAAAGAGGAATTCGAAAAAATAGGTCAAAAAATAGCTGTCAAGCTAAAAGGAGATCCTTGTGCGGCAAAGCTAGTGGGTCGTCAGTTGAGAGAAAAACTTGACCTAAGGCATTGGGAGGAAACTGCAGAAAAAGATTGGTTCGAGGATAACATGAAAGCAAGGATCTGGAGCTATCAGCAGCTCCCTCTTGACTGCCAACGTTGTTTTGCAATATGTAGCTTATTTCAAAAAGGCACTCAGTTCAGCAAAAAAAAATTAGTTAATCTTTGGATGGCAGAAGGTTTTATAAGGCCAACAGATAATCAAGAAAGGTTGGAGGATATCGGTGAAAAGCACTTGCATGAGCTCGTATCGAGATTCTTTTTGAAAGAACTTGAAGATGAAAAGGAAAACCGATATCAACTTCATGACCTACTTCATGATCTTGCAGAGCGGATTCAAGGTGATGATTTTATCAGAATAGATTGCACATGTTCAAGAGAAGTTCATTCCCTCATAAGTCACAAGTTGTCCAGAAGTGAAAACATTCGCCACATCCATTTACCCTTAAGCATGATGAACGAATTAAAAAAAAAATTGTTCCTCATGAAAAATCTACGCACTTTTAGTGTTCATGTTTGTATTTATTCTGACAATGTTTTCCAGACGAAAGTATTGCAGGAGATATTGAAAAACATGAAAAAATTGAGGGTGTTGATTATTCCCGGTTGTGTTGTTGATTTTCAAGAATTTATTGGCAATTTAAAGCATCTCCGTTTCCTGGAAATTAATTGCTCTCAACCTCCTATGAAGCTTCCTGATTCCATATGCAAACTCTACCACCTCCAGACGCTTGTCCTGCAAAATTGTGAATCCCTACCCAAGAATTTTTTTGAGCTTATTAACTTGAGGTGCATTAATACAGTTGGGGAGACCATGTTCCATATTTCTCATGTTGGAAGGATGACGTCCCTCCAAGACCTTCATCAATTTGTTGTAAGGAAGGAAAGTGGGAATGAATTACACCAACTAGAAAATTTGAATCAGCTTCGAGGTGAAATGTGCATTAAAGGTCTTGAGAATGTTGGGAGTTTAGCGGATGCTGTAAAGGCCAATATGCGAAAAAAAAAACATATCGAGGAGCTAAAATTTGAGTGGACCTGTGATGAAAGAGACACTGATAATGTTACAGGGCGGTTGACTCAACATGTTGAATTATTGGATGCATTACAACCTCATCCTCATGTAAGTGGTCTCACACTTAAAGGATTTGGAGGAGATAGATTTCCAAATTGGCTCTTAAGTCAGAATTCACTAAAGCATCTCAAGTCGATAACATTAAAGAATTGTGGTAATGTAAAAGAAATCTCATCCATTGATGAATCAATTCCCAATTGTGAAAGACTTATACTACAGGGGCTCAAGAACCTGAAAAAAATGCCTACTCTTCCTCCAAACCTTACTTATTTAGTTATAGACCATCTCCCACAGCTTAGTTATTTCTCTGAGGATGATTTGTTGATGAAGGAAGAAAGAAAGCAATCCAAACTTGAGGCCGTGAAGCAAATAGCAGAGTGCTGGATAAAATGTGAGTGCTTTTTGAAGCCATTTTTACTGTTTATGAAAGAAAGATTGGAAGCTCCATCAAAAATCTGCATTACAAGTTCACAATGTGAAAATAATTTTTCGGAGATAGTGAAATTTGACCCTTTCAATGATGATTATTCTGAAGATCAGATTTTGAATGCATGGGTGATGTACATGAATTACCACATAGAAACAATGTTCAATAAAAATGAGGAGTCCAAGCTGATTTTACCGTCTTCACTCACTTACCTTGAGATATCATCATGTAGCATAACAAGTGATGCATTAACCACTAGCATACAATTCCTTGTTTCCCTTTCTAAACTGAAACTATCTCAAATTCAGACAATAACCTCTCTTCCTCCCAAGGAAGTCCTATGTTTGTTGAAGAACCTCCAGTCCCTTATCATTGAGAAATGCCTTTTGCTCAGTTCCTTGGGAGGTATTGAAGCCGTGACATCCCTTAAAGCGCTCGAATTAAATAATTGCCTCAATTTGAACCCATCAAATGAACCACTGCCTTCCTCCTTGGAGATGCTAAAATGCCATTTTTGTGGATACTCAAACATTGATGTTACTTGTGCCATTGATGTTGGTAACCTGTCTCGTCTTGAGATGCTGAATATAAGTGGATGGGATGGTAGTTTGGATGGATTGAATTCATTAACTGCACTTCGTTCTCTACTTGTAACGGACTGCCCCAGGATCAACCCCTTATCTCCCACGGACAAGTACACATTTGAACTCCATGCCGCTACAGTTAACTACCTGTTCCAATTGAAGCAGATACTATCAAATGAATCTATCTCCTCAATAAAACATTTGGCAATTCCAAAGTTCGAAGAAGGATTCTCAGATGATGAGGTTTTTCAGTCTCTTACCTCTCTCAAGGTGTTGTCATTTTTTCATTCCAATGCTACCCAACTGCCGAAGAACTTGAAGAATCTTGCATCTGTCTCGCATATGGTACTAAAGAACTGTCCAAACCTTGGTGAATTGGAATTGGAAGATCTACCCAGGAATCTTCATCAGTTGCGATTGATAAATTGTCCAACCCTGACGGACAAGTTCAACAAGGGTGGCAATGGCAATTATGGAGTTTTGGATCACAAAGGAATCACCTTTGTGACATTTCCGATAGAAGGTAAGCTAATTTTGCAACCCCATGGTAAAGCACATCTATTTTTATATTTATTTCTTCTATTTGTTGATGGATACATTATTTTGTGTAGTCATAGAGGGATATAAAGAAATGTATTTAGACCCCTCTATCCTTTTTGTTCACCAAAGCATTTAAATTCCTGTTCTTTATCCCTGATGTGAAAATCGATAGAGTTTCAAAGGGCACCTGGAATAAAATCTGATAAAAAAGACCTTACTGGTGACCTTGGTACTTGACATTACGGTGCATATATATATAATTGTCTAGATTTTGGCTGAAGACATAACTAACAGAGGAGACAAGGCATCCTCCTCCCTCTTGGTCTGGTCTTGTGCTGGACTGCTAGTATGGTTCAGCACTCATGAACAGTACCAGTGTACCAGACCTCTTTCTTTTTCACTTTTTCTTGTTTTAATTTTTGGCTTGTTGATATACTGTACTTATATTTCTTTGGCCTTTTTTATATTAATTCTCATTGTGTTTGTGCCGAACTTGCAATTTCTATTGAGTAAACCAATTCTTTACCGGTGGATTTCAGTCACAGATTCACTAACATTTTTCTCCAGAAAACCAGTATAAGAGTTGTCTTTCCCACTAGAAACTATTTTTTGATATAGGAAAAGTGGAGGTTTAGCCTACCAACTTCTGTTTAATGTCCATAACCACCCCTCCTCCCCCCCCCCCCCCCCCCCCCCAATCCGGCTTTCAAACCCACGACCTCCTACACAAAGGGTGTTGCCTTTTGACACTAAATCAAAGGGTATTGCTTTCAGAGCAATAACTTTTGAAACTCTTTGATTCAGTTTTAAACTGCGCGCTTCCGTTTTCATATTGGACAGACACGTCCATGTAATGAGTAAAAGCCTGAGAAAGAAACATTTATGTATTTTTGTTTGTAATTAATGCTGGTATTGCGATGTGCATATATTATCCATCTGATAGACATAATTTCTCTTCTCTGAGGTTGCTACAATATGCTAATCTTTTCTTCTAAACTCTGTTTCTCTTGCAGAAGAAAGGAACCATTTTTAGGCTGCACTTGTTTGCTCTCACTCTTGAGTTTCTTCTCTGCTCTCTCCACATCTCCAACTCCCCCCCCCCCCCCCCCCCCCCCCCCTCCCTCTTCTGCAATTGGGCAACACTTCACACCACCTGAAAAGATAAAACCACAACAAAAAAAAAAATAAAAAACCCAAATACCAACAAAAAAAGCAAAAAAAGAAAAGCAAAAAAAAATTTCTCCTTTGATTATCTATTAGAAGAAATTTGTTTGCATCCATCTTCTTAAGTCTTCACTCTCTAATACAATTATTGTTGCGAGATTGTATAATTTTGTGTAACTGTTGAACTTATTTTATGCTTTAAATGTTCTTGGAAAAATATTAAAAAAAACCAAAAAAAGGAAAAAAAAAAAAAAAAAAAGGAAAAAGGGGAAAAAAAAAGGAAAAAAGAAAAAAAATGAAAAAAAATTTTGTGCACTAAATTATGTCCGGGTGATACCAAGTTATTACTGTCTGTCAGAATAGGCACCATGACACGATTGGATATCTACAAGATCTTTAGATGAAGGAAGTAATATTTTTTGAGCAATCAAATATGTTGATATCGGCAACAACATGAAGAGGCAATTGTTATTACCTTATATGCCGCTGCTGCCTATTTGATAGAGTTTGTAATTAGATTTGTTAGAGTGAATATTACTTTCTATATCTTGTATGACTTTCTATGTTTCGATAAAAAAGATATATGAAGGTGTGCTGCTCATGAATTTGATCATTTGAAAATACTCTGTAATAATTTTTTTGAAATTAATAAAACAAAGGGAGGGAAGGGAGCTTCATGGGAGTGCTTGTGTTTGTGTTCTATTTTATATAATTCTAATATTTTTGTCACTGTCAATGTCCTATTTATTTGTATGTGGTACCTTTTTGTGTGTGTTGTATGTTTAATATTGTTTTGAGTTTATCAACTGGTGCTAGTCACTTTTTGCCGTGTGCATTTTATATGTGTGTATTGTGAGTTTATTTATGTGGACATTTGTATGATAAGACTGCTTGTTAATTTTTATGTGGGACAAATTTGGTTTGATATATTGTGATTGTTTTTGGTTGCAAAAGTTTCTGCTGAAAGTATTGATGCTTGTTTAGTAGCACCGATATGTCATTGTAATTTTCACCTTATTTTTTTCTTAATTTTTTATGGTCACGTTTTTATTGAAGATTTCTGAGGTTGTATTCCTAATTGAACCTTTTGTTTTGAAGGAATAATTAATTTTCTTTGAAAGTCCTATTGTACTTTTGCTAATTATGATGTGGCATCATTAATGAAATCAATGCTCACTACAGCAAAACAGTTTTTCAGCGACTGGTTGAACCGCCGGTCGCTGAAGACCCAAAAAAAGAATTAGTAAAAATAAAATGAAAAAAAATTGGCGACGAGACTTTCAGCGACCGGCGCTAAGATCTTTCTGCGACCGCTTTGTCCCGGTCGCTGAAGAGTGTCCCTGAAAAACCCCCCGCCATCTCTCTGACTCGCGCGCGCGTTTTAGCTAGGTTTAGAAAAAAAAACAAGAAAAAAAATAAATCCCGCCGCGCCAACTCTGCCTCTCCGCCCGACTCTCGCCCGACTCCCGCTCTGACAAGTTCGCTGCACGGCTGGCTCTCGAGAGGTATGTAGTTGTGTAACCTCAGAAACTTGTTTTTTTTGCTCCAATTTGGGAGCAATTAAATTGGAAGGTTTGATTTGATCTCCTAAATTACTTTGTTTTATAAATTAAGATGCAAATATTGTAGCGTACATGGATGTACAAGTGTACCGCACCGGGCATCTGAACTAATTTATGTGATTGATTCCACTACTTTTCTTTTCTTTTACTTTCCTTATGAAACTACGCAAGTACTGGTTTAACACGCCTGCTAGTTTGAAGCTGCAATATATAAGCAGGGATTAATTATCAAATTGCGGCAAAGAAATATTACTAAATACTGTTGGAAACTTGGTTAATTGCAGCAGTCTTTTGCTGGTACGAACTGATAAACTTTCTGGTACGAAAACAAAGTTTTGACAGAAAATTCTGGTAAACAGAAATCTGCTGCTGAACAGAAAACTAATTTATCAAAAGTGCTCAATTGTCTTTTTTAACACCTTGCAACAATTACATAACATGCTTACAAATTTATAACAAATACATCTATCTAATTTTAGAACCCACTACTTTTTATAACTGCAGTACAATCTAAAATTAGCACCTATTACCATAACTACCCCTGCTGACCAGAACTGCAGCTCATGCTATTTCCTGCACATCTTGCCTCTAATTACTGACTCTACTAAAACAGAAATTGCTAATTATAGTAGCCATGCATCTGATACTAATATAAGCAACTCTTAATCAATTTTCAACATATTCTAATTACCTAATTTTCCTTCATTGAAAAAAGTTACTTACTGGTTTAATACGACAGGTGCAGCACCCACACCATGCTCTAGAGGATGTCTCAAAGGCACTGAGCAAGACACTTGAAAGCTTACAACTGGAATACATTGACCTCTATTTGGTATTTAATTCTAATTATTTTTTAATGTCATAGTCACTAGAATATATATTCATTAAACCATTAGATCAGAGGCAACCTATTACCCCCTTCTCTGCCCCTAAAAAAAAAAATACCACACTGTTATTTTATATATATTACTTAAACAGTGCCATATAATTGTTTGAGTCAAAATGGAAAGCATATAATTGTTTGTAACCAATTAGTTTGTAATCCTAAATTTTAGTTTGCTAGCATATAATTGTTTGTAATCCTAAATTTCAGCTTGCTATTAATATTTAATGTCATTATTTCATTGAAATGTCAAAATAGTAAGCAAGGCATAACCTTAAGTTTATTTTTGATCTCGTGTGCATTTTATTTTATGTAGAACTAATCAAGGCAAGGCAAGGGAAGCATCATCTCTCTCTCTATCTCTGGTACGTTTAAATTCATAGCTTACGTAGATGCCGCTTGTATGGCTGTATACAAGTCTTGTTGCATAGATGATGCAACACTTGATTGTGATTTCTTGATTTGATTGTGAATTTCTTCCAGGACTTGCTTTAGAAGGTCCGTTATCAATTGATGATATCTGGAGGGTCTAAAGTATAGATCTTGATTTTTTATTTGTTTGAGTCAAAATGTTAGTGAGAATGCTAAAGTAATAAAATTTGTTATTCTTTTAAATTGAATGAACTAGGGTCTAGTTAGGATGTCATCTATTAATTATTGCATTTAGGTCATGCTTGTACAATATCTTATAAATGTTTATGTCATAATTAGGAGAAATGGAGGGTGATCGTAGTTGGATCGTATTTGTGAAGCTAATTGTTTTTTATCATCTCAACTCTAGATATGGCACCGGGTAGAAAGGGTAAGGGGAAGGAAACGGCGGGATTCGAAACAGAGAATAGTCAGAGATCAATTCGCGGTAGGAATGCATACATTGCGCAGCCGGCAGATCCACAAACTCGACCAATGCTTAGGATGACGGGATACAGGTAATATTCATTTTTGGTGTATATTGTAATTATGCATTAATTGTAGTGATTGTAATAATTTTTTCTATTTGCAGAACTTTTGATGCAGGGCATCCAGAACATACCGAGAAGGTCAACAAAGTTATTTCACAGATTGTACGTATCCATTATCCTGGCCCATTCTCCAGATCCACTGATTTTCCCGAGAAGACTCAGTCCGTTATCAAGGCTGAGTTTTTGGTGAGAAATTTTTTTTTTTACAAAACCTCTAATTACTTGTTTCTTTTTTTTTAAGCTAACAAATGATATTAATTTTTAACTATGCATTGCAGAAGCACTACCAGTTTGCCGAGGAGGTAGATGAAAACGGGACCTGGGATACTTTCAGGAAGATAGCGGACAAACGGTTGCAAGACATGCTGAACAAGGCCAAGACAGCAGCGAGAAATTCGTATGGAGATTCGATCCTCTCGTGGAAGGAGCATTCGGCGCCTCACCCGCACGAGTGGATCACGCCTGACATCTGACCTGGAGTCGTGGATTATTGGTGCAGCGACGCATTTGCTAATCGGAGCCAGCGGAATAAAATCAATAGGGCCACAGCTGGAGAAATTTCAGGTGCCACGACGGGCTCTGTGAACATGCTTGTTCACAAACAACGCTTTGTAAGTTGTTTTTCATTAAGTTAATCAATTTTCATTTCAATTGAATCGAATCGAACTAACCTTGACAATTTTTTTTTAATTGAAATTGTCTTTCAAATTCTTAACAGAAAAAGAAACACGGGCGCGAACCCAGATGATCCGATGAGCTGTTCAAGCCGACCCATACGAGCAAGAAGACGGGTCAATTTATTTCCGCCAAGGCTGAAAGGGCACAGGTAATAGAACATAATAATCATTTTATAAAATTAATTCTTTGTTGTACAGAACATTATTGTTATATTTTACAAAATTTGCAGGAAAATTATGAGAGAGCTATGGTTCAGAAGTATGGAGAGGACAGGAACATATGGCCCCCTTATGACGACGCCGTCTGGTACTCTGCGGCAGTTGATGATCAGAATGCTCACGGCGATAACTATGGCCTCGGTGCTCTAGGTAAAATAAATTTCTCCTTGAAATTTTAAATTTATTTTTAAATCTGTAAGATAATACTAATTGTCTTATTTTTAATGTTCCAGGCAAGACGAGGGCCATGGTTCGTGATAGTGGGTCCAGCAGTGCTCCGTCACGTTCTTCACAGTCATATTCTTCTGTGCCTCCACGCCTCAGACAAGAGGATATCGATGCAATATCTTCTCAGGTATTGTCATCTATCATGCCCCACATCAGTGGGCAGATCACCGAGCATATCACCTTAGCTATCAGAGCTGCTCAGATACGAAATTCGATTTTTGAACCCTAAACCCTAAATCCTAAATCCTAATTATCTAAACAACTGACGCGTTTACTTTCTTATAACCTCACAGGGAGGTTCGAGCTCGCACCATGCCTCCATGCCCGATGACAGCGATGATGGGGATGATGGGGATGATGGGGAGGAGCATTGGTCGGATATCAGCAGAGATGGTACTGCTTAGATGTTTAGATGATATTGCTACTGTTTATATTTAGATATTTTCTCGTGATGATATATTGTTATTGTTTATGTTTAGATATTTTCTTGTGATGATATATTGTTTATGTTTAGATATTGTTTGTATGTTTATATTGTTGTTCATTTTATGTTGTTTGTGTATGTATCGATCGATGTTTATTTTATGTTGTATGCTGGTACATGTGGTACCAATTATATATTAAATGGGGGAAAAGTAAATAACGAAAAAAACCTACAAACTTGACAAACGCGTATCAGCGACCGGTTTTGAGTATCAGCGACCGTTCTTTTTGGTCTCTGATGCCTTCGCATGACGTCAGCAAAATCCAACAGCGACCAAAAAAATTGGTCGCTGAAAGGTCATCAGCGACCGGGTTTGAGTATCAGCGACCGGGAATTTTGGTCTCTGATTCCTTTACATGACGTCAGCAAAGCCCAACAGCGGCCAAACAAATTTGGTCGCTGAAAAGTCATCAGCGACCGGGATGACGTCATTCAGCGACCGGTGACGTCATCGGAAGAGCATCAGCGTCCATCAGCGACCGGTGTTGGTTTTCAGCGACCGGCGCTTTGGCTTTCAGCACTGATGCCCCTGTTTGCTGTAGTGGCTTTTCTATGAAATTGCAAATACTCATGTCAAGTTTCTTCTTTTTCATTTTGTTACCAAATTTTTTTTTTTTTCAGGAAGTAGATATAATTTGTTTGGTTTTAGGGGTCCTAGTAAGAACTGTGGTATTTTACTATTCTTCCTTGATAATAAAAGAAAAAAAACGTGACATGAACTGTTATATATGGCTCCTTTCTTGATTCATAGCATACGGAAACAATTCACTCTTCTAAGAAATGACCACTGAGGCACTGAGTTTTATGCCAACAGAAATAATTCAATCTTCAATTGACAACGAAAGAAGCCCAGCCCAAAGAATTGTGAGCTATCTTTAATTTCGCAAACCCAATTCAGGGCCTGTTGAATGAACAACCCAAGTAATAAGATGAAAGTTTCATCTTATTTACACACCAATTGTAATTTAAACTATTTAAAAACTAAACAATCAATAATTGAGTTGATATGAGCGTAGTTTAGCAATTTATTACCAGAAATCATGCTAATTTAACCATAAATGACGCAGTATGTGACATATATCTAACAGCATGCACAATGTTACAGCCTACATGAAAAATACAAAAAAAAAAAGGAAAAAAATGCTCAACAGCATTTTCCTACAATGAACACAGCGAGTTCACTGATGATCAATAAGTTTGTTTCACTTTTCTACTGCTTTCATGAAAGTAGGAAGGAATAATTTCTACAAAGAAGCAGGCCTAACTCAAATCAGGGCCCAAATAATCATCGATGGACTTCACTCTAAAGACAACTAATAACGGCCCAAATTGCATATTCTACGTCCATATATATATATATATAATTATCTTCTTTTTGGGTTACAAAATACACATGGGCTCAGTCCGAGAACAAAGTGAAAATGAACAAAGAAATATATGCATCCTTCCCTGACTGATTTTATGGAGAAAGAAAGGTACCAGTTCCAGTGTATTGTTACCTTTCTCTTCCAAATTAATTCCAAGAAGCCTACCTTATACCTCGATCTGATGATATCGCGATTTGAACTGGTCTGGCATTTTAGTATTAGAGATGATTGAATTAAATTAACTTACTAACTTCTGAATGTCCTTGTCCCGCTGTTGTGGTTCCGGGTTTATTAAATTCTTCAATGAGCTTCAGAATAGTATTGTGTACCTCTATTACCAGCTAAGCATGCCTATATGTATATGCTTTATATTATGTTACTATTCTCAGTCTTACAGGTCATATTATCTCAACATAAAAAAAGAACATTAATTGTGCATTTAAATATTTTAAAATGCCACAAATGTACATC
Organism: Carex kokanica; assembly: GCA_025461125.1. Classification (NCBI taxonomy): domain Eukaryota; kingdom Viridiplantae; phylum Streptophyta; class Magnoliopsida; order Poales; family Cyperaceae; genus Carex; species Carex kokanica. The sequence continues at coordinate 601,205 of JAJGRX010001069.1, read as the reverse complement.
ACATATATTTATGTGCTTTATTTGTTATTGACATGATATATATAATTTATCTAAAAATTTATAGATGAAGCAGTAGATGGAAGGATTGCACAGATATAATTGTCTCATTATCAAATATTTCTGCATGTCCTCTTCTTCAATTTCAACCTCAAATCCTCAATTCAGGGACTTGTAAGAGAGAATATGTTTATGGCATGGATGGAGGAGGCAATTATATAAGAGAATGAAGGATATGAAACTATTTGGGAAAATCTTTGTCAGGAAATAGAAGGGAATGAAATGATGGTGTAATGGATCTGTCTGTTTATCTTATTTCCTGATGTACGGTTAAAATTTAAAGGCAGAACTAAGGCATCTAAAAATGAACGAATTGAATGTCTAGAACACTAGTACCAGTGATAGAGACACAACAGATCACTGTTGAGAAATAGGATATTAAAGGACAAAATAGTCTCAGATCCATTTATCATTGGCTAGATTAGGAAAATAGAGAGTTACTAATTTTAGTAAAAAAAACATCTCAATTCTTTTTTCTGTTTATAGAAGTTACCGTTATGTATAGGCAGGTACCCGTTTGTCTAGGAATAGGCAACCGTTATTTTTCTTGGCTATAAAAAGCCTACTGTAAGAACAACATAATCAGAGAGATTTCACCGAATCAAATATAAAATACCGAAGTAATTCAAAGTAAATATTAAGTACATTATAGTTTGTTTGATTGAACCAAAATAAGAGAGATTTCACTGAACCAAATATAAAAACTGAAGTAATTCAGAAACTCAACCAAACCAAATCACTTAAACTGAAAAACTGAACTATTTAATTCAAAATTTGTCAGTTTAGTTGAAAACCAATTAAAATGGATCCAATGAACACGCCTACATGCGAGTAGTGCGATTTTATTGGACCATTTTAGGTTAGATTTTAAGAGAGATATTGAACATTTGTTGGAGGAAATCTAGTTATATGAAAAGTAAAAAATGAAATATAGTGGCTAGATCGAGAGCACAAGCTTAATACAGAGCAGTGGCTCACCAATAAGTGAATTAGTGTGGATCAAACAACTACTACGAGATATGAGGATTTCCGGTGAAGGACCCATGCAGACTCATGCACATATTTCTCGATAATAAGGTTGATCATATAGCCTCAAACCCTATCTTTAATGAAAGAACCAAGCACATTGAATTGCCACTTTGTGCGTA